>JARFJB010001851.1:0-187500 GCA_036346205.1 Vesta saturnalis | reverse complement strand
TCCTCTACGTTTTTAAGGTTGTCTGATTTTTGCTATAAATATCTAGAGTGTTAAATACCCTTTTGCAGGTCAGAGGAACCAATTTCCTGTCCTACAAAAGACGAAGTTCCCAAGAATTATTCTGCATATTTAAATAATTGAAAATAGATATTTGTTAGTTTCCAAATAAAAGGAATACGATTAATCACAATAAAACCGAATTATAATACATTGACGTATTAATTTAAATATTCAAATTTCAGTCCCGGCGTATTATCAGAATTTAAAACACGATTTGAACGATTTGCATTCACCAAAACCACATCTGTGATTAGACATTAACTGCATTCATTTGGTAACAGAACGAATAAACAATATTTCGTATTCGTAATAACTATTTCAAACCCTGTGTACATATTTTAACAATCATAAATGACCCTTTTCTATGGAAAACAATTCCGTGTGTGTAAATAAATCCTCTTTTAATTTGCATTCAATAAAACATTCACAAATATGTAAGGCCATTTGTTTAACAAACCTGTTGATAAAATACTTAAATAATTCCATTACAGATTTTGACATACCTGCTATATTAATTACGTATTAATTATAAAAACGTTCCGTTCTTGGAATTTCACCCCAGACAAGCAATTATTTTTTACTTTGTGATAAATAAATATTCTTACTTGTATATTAACATACTCCAATTTAATTGCTTGACATTATTTATACACACACACAACCCTTAAGAACAAATTTGATATCTTTTTGAATCGTAAACAACCGGTCGCGCCATTTTGTTTTTCGTCACTATACACTTGTGTTACAGTGTCGGAACCAATTTCTCTAGTGAAGTCAGGAAGGATAGGCCAGCAACCATCTCGGTCCTGTTGCGTAGAAGGTGGTGTGTATGTCAGGAGTTCCCCCGGGAGAATTAATTTACCCAGAATCGTTTATTAATTGTTTTTTATATCATTTAATTTTACATATTATTTAGTTTATTCCTTTTTTCATAATTGTTTAGTTTTTCCATAATTATTTAATTATTTTACGTTATCCTGTTTATAAATTATTATTTAGTATATGTATTTAAACATGTGTAAATCACTAAACAGCGAAAACCCACCTCTAGCTCTCCGCTGAACTTAACTAAAGGCATAAGACTAAATCCACCTGTTGTGTGGAAATGAACTAAAGTAAGCGTCCCAAAAGGAGGGCATCACACAGAAATATTTTTTTAATGTATTTTTAAACACAATGTTTATATTAGTATCGAGTGGACCCTCCTCTTACTCGATATTTAGTATTAAGCTACTTATAAATTCTTCGGGAATCACCCCCAACTCTTCAATTAAAGCTTTTGCCAGTTGCTTCACTGCTTGTGGGGCATTTGGGATTTAATTTTCATTTTCATTTTTACTTCACCGCATTGCATGAACAGCGCTTGACGATTTGGATACGTTGTAGCCGGACATTATTGCTTACAAAAACGAAAGCATTGCCAAAATTGTGTGCAAACGGTAGGGCAAGTAATATACACCTTCCAGCGTTTATCATTTCACCTTGCAGAACACCAGCTCAGTGCGACCATTTAACATGATAGCCGCCAGACCGTTATACTTCCTCCACCAAAAGCAACACGTGGAGCCATTAGTTGTGCTCGTCTATCTGAATGATTTATGATATACGTAGATTCGTCAGAAAATAAACATCTGGTACACTCTTTATGGCCCCGCAGTAGATGGTCTTGTGCCCACCGTCTATATGCTGCACGCTGGCACATATTTAAAATGAGCAAGTTGGTTTACAGTCTGGGAAGAAATGATCACTCCAGTAGCGGTTCGCAATTCATTATTAATCATTGTAGCGTTGTGAGTCGATTCCGTCTGGCAAGTACTGTCACAAAACGATCTTGTGCAGGTGTCTACCTCCACCATATCGAAAAGATGTACTTCCCTTCTTGTACTAAGCGTACAGCGAGATCTAATATATTTTCGCTTAATCGATTATTTGGCATTATGTACTATTATACAGTCACCCGATAACACAAACGGCTCTACAACAACGTAAATCAATTATAATTAAAATTATACATACCTTTACGATTAAAGAAGTACATATTACGATTTATAGCCTAATAATGTTTATTTCTAACAGAAGCTTGTATCAACAAATACTACACTTGACAGCTACACACGACATTGTCTTGTTTAAAAATAAACATGCATAATCATTGTTGCTGGGCCCCTTCAATTGTTGAGCAGTTTATTTTAAGTGTCAACATTCCCCAGGTAACTGTTTCGGCTCAAACGTATGTCTTTTAAATTTTATTTGGCATGCATTAGAGCAATGAGCCATGCACAAGAAACATGGTGGCTCCTATAATTGCTACCTTTCGTCAACAGTACTATAAATACATTCTAAAAATTATTCTAATCAACATATAATTCTTATAAAAATATAAACTTTCACCATTGTTACACACAATTAAAATACTTAGATTTTTTTAAATAGTGTTATTTTATATTAATAATTTATATAAATCTGTACGTTCCTCAGTAAATGGTAAAATCTATAATAATTCCTTGACAAATTTATGAAATATGAAAAAGATGAAAATGCCAACATAAGCCTGTTATTAATACAATAGTTTGATAAACGTATAAAGCTAACTGTGGAATACAATTTTAGTAAAGAATAACTAGATCTTTAATAAATTAAATATTATTATACTGCCTTGAAGATCATACAGCAGAACACCCTCTAACGGTCGAAGGCTAATAGTGAAAAATGTCATAATTAAAGAGCAATTCTAACAAAATCTACGTTTAATGTGAATTTTAATTTTAATTTTAGGTTTAATTTCAACTACTTATGTTAACTTATAGTGCTGTGCTAACTTAACATGTAATTGGTAAAGCATTTGCTTCAAGGTCTAGGAAAAAACAGAGCAAGAAACCTATACATACAAAATGCTAAAATTAAAATTAAGACGTACTATTGTACCTCTTTTTAACTATAAGATGCTAAAACCTATTTAAACGGAAATCTTTTTCTTGACTGTTGAAGTTATTAGGATATTTATATATCTCAATAACTTCACGTTGTCAAGGAACATAGTAATGAGTTGAATGTCATACTTTAAGTTATTTAAAGCGTGCTCAGTTACCGCATATTTCTCTGGTTGACCTAATCAATAAAATCTCATATGTTCTTTACGTCTTGTATCAAAGCTACGTTTTGTGGTTCCACCAGAACAAGATAATTTATACACCCCAGAAGATGATAATGGATTTGAAACATCTTTAGGCAATCTTAAATGTTCTTTGATAACATATTTTGATTAAAGATTTAATTACAATTTTTTGACGTGGATAAATAGATTAAGCAATTTTTAAATATATTACCCCTTACTGAGGATGATAGTTGTGTTTGTTATCGAAAGGAATAGATTTAAATAAAACGTAATTGTAAAAAGACACCATTTAAAAGCCCAAAAGCTAAGTATCTTAACATGCAATTCTTAATCCGAAAAACTCGATGTGTTGACAAAGAAAATATACTCAAAGAAAAAATATTTTCCTCTGCTGCTGATTCGAACCACAGACTCTGCAGTTGCTAGTTAGGCAATTATTATGTATCAGTAACAACTAAATACACATATTATACAACTTTGACCTATGGACTACTACTCAAGCCCTTCTGATCCGAAAACACTACGGTTTTTTAAATAATTCTAATTTTATCAAAAAAAAAAAAACGCATTTACAGGTATAACTATTATTATGTACTATCTTGTGTTTGTTATGAAAACTTTTATATTTGGACCAAAGAAAAATCAAGCTTAATAAGCCTCTGTTCTGAAGAATAAATATTAGAAATAAATGCTACAGGGTGTTCATAATACATGTCCAAACCTGCGAAACCTTAAATTCAAAAATATCGCTGTTCTCAAATAGAATATATATATATATATATATATATATATATATATATATATATATATATAGGTTTGGGTCAATGAATAAACCTTTCCTCTTATTAGGCAAACAGTGTACATTTGTGACCCAAACCTACCCACCTTCCCTATATATATATGTATATATGTATATATATATATATATATATATATATATATATATATATATATATCAGACTGGCAGTGCACTGTGACGTTTCACATGGTATTGCAATCTGACGGCTACTGACATGAGGGTTTTCCTCAATACGAAGCAGTTATTTTTCTTGGTTGCTGATATTTCTATTCACCACTTTGCGTTTTACATAATCTGCACTACCAGTAGAATTGAATCGCTCCATCAAATTTTTAAAAGTGAGCCGAGTGGGTTGGCGTCGAGTAGGATACTTCATTTTGTATAACCTTTCCGCAAGAAGACAATCTTTTGAGACTCTCCTACCACATAAACCATATCAATTAATTCACTTTGTTATTTTACTGTTGAACACAAAAAATTTCACAATCTTAAATGATTACCAAAATGCACCAACAGTTTAACAGCTCAAATTTTTGCCATGTGGGAAATTGTTTTCATGGTTACTACGAATGATCACAAGAAAAACCTTTGAAATATTGAAAACTATGGAAAAATCAAAATAACTCAAAAACAGTGAGAGATAGGCATAGGCCATACTGATGAATAATGGTGTGGTTTTTGATTCTCTTTGACAGAGCCTAAAATATACAGGATATTCTATTTGAGAAAAGTGATATCTTGGTTTTTCAAGTTTTACAAGTTTGAATATACGTTTTGAACAACATGTAGCATCTTTTGGTCTTTTCTTGGTCCACGTATAATAGTTTTCCCAATAAAGCACAAGATGGTACATTATAAGTACCCGTAAATGCGATAAGATTTCAAAAACTGTAAATTTTACATGCAGGATACCTCTATAAATAAAGTTTTATAATTGCACGTAGAATCTAAAAATGGAATGATATACAAGGTGTAACATTGAAAAGTATTAACTTGTCTTGTCCAGCTTTTTTGTAGCACTCTGTATAGTCAAGAATAATTTTAAAATGCGCACATTTACTAGCCATACATTATGATAAACTCATTTTATTGACAACGTTTACCCATAAAGCACCAGCTTGCTTTGCTCTATCGTTGACTCACCCAGTATATTTTTTTACTAACACATAAATACAGTTATTCAAAGAATTCAGTAGTGAAGAAATATTATGGATGGTGAAAAGGTAAAATTAAAGGGGGGAGGAGTAGAAATAACTTCTGTGATGGTAGGTGTATCCAATATGTATTAGAGTTAATTTAACTAAATTTAGATAGCTACCCCAGAACAAGTAAGCATTGCTTTTCGACAATGTACCATTAACGGAGATAAGGCGGTTGCTATTAATAAATTTTATTCACCATAACAGTCATATAAATAATAATGGTTTTGTGACGTTTACTGCATGTTATCTTCCAAGGTAGTCTCTTTATTATATTATCACCGATAATAGTTACTGTGTTACTAAATAGAATTCTATTGACCCCAACATAAGGGTTGATGTTATCAAATAAACGGTAAAGTACTGGATTTATGGCCAACAAGACAAAGTGAAATGTAAATGGTATGATCAACGTCGATAACCAAAGTGGTGGGAAGTGAAGTTATGACCACACTGGGATAAGGGTGTGGTGACTAAACGAAGAATGCGTGTAAAGACGTAAATGGAATTCTAAAATTACTAAATTTTCTAAGGATCTTGATAATTTTATGTCAAGTGCAGTATACCAATGCAATGGCAAAATCAAATGATTCGTTGAAAAACTGAAAAACGTTGAAAACCAAATTTAAAAAATAATGTGCACACCCAATAATACAGTGAATAAGAAATTCTTTAGAATAAAAATAAAAGTAACTTAAAGGCTCAGAAATTTGATTGAAAGGTGGTTTAATAATACTTTTTACGCAACACTATTTAGATAGGTATATCTTGAATTATTACCACGTATTTTAACAAATAGGTTGCTGTATTAAAGTTTTATATTAAAACACGTTACGTTTTTATTTTTGTAGTAAATATTTATTGTTTTATTTACAATTCATTTTACACTCACAATAAAATTATGTTTATATCTGTTTATGTATACAAATTGGAACATTTATAGACTATAAAGCACGTCCAACACGGCACTCGTTTACTTCACTCATGTTGTAAAACTATTATAAGTATCATCTTTAAATACATCTAAACATTTGTTAATCTAGTTGAAAAGAACTTTAGTTACAAATCACAGATGGTTATTATTGATTAAAACTGGAGGTGCAGTAGCGTCCATTAATTTGCTTGCTGTCTATAAATGGCCAATCGATTAGAATCTACCAGAACTAAAGTGAAAACAAGTTATATGTAATGAGGTGCCTTGTTATTGGAAATAACAAAAATACCCGGTCCATTATTGCAATCTCGATTTGCATTGTTTCAAATTACCAACACTGACTCGTAATTTATTTTACTAGGTACACAGTTACCTTAATTATCCTCGTAATTATGTAATAAAGAGCATTAGATGATCTCGTTAAAATACTTTGCCACTTTGGTAGACGAGCAAAAAATATTGTCCACACTGTAAGCGTTGGTAGTAGCTACTTTTTCTGAAGCTTCCTATCGCGATTTGAACTTCTACTAGGCATGCGATCCAATAAAATACAACAAATTTCTTAATGTTTTGCTTATATTTACAGTATTAAAACATGAATTGCTATTTTATGAGGACTAAACTGTGTAGGTAATTGATTAAACTTAAAAGTTTAAGGAACTCCGACTGTTTTAATAATAAACAGTCCAGTTATATAAAAATATTAATAAATAAATTAGCACATATGTGCAATTATGTATATTCGAACATAGCGAAGTTCATAGGAAGCTTTTCTAAGAAATCTTGTTTTATTACATAACATTAAAATGGTTTATTGTTTTAAATTTATAGATGTTGTAAATCAAAAAACAATGCAGTTTATTACTATTGTTGTACTGTACGGAATATTTTTCATTTGTGAATCACAACTGTTCCCTGAAAGCAGTAGGGATAATTGCATTGGTACGTCTTCATTATTCAAGACCAGCACGTATAAATTTGTATCGTTAATGGCCGCTTGTTCAAAACTTTAACGTTTGATTAACTGATCAAAGCTGATTTGTTGTGTGTATTGGGAAAACACTCATTGGATATTGTTTTATTCATTGAATAATTACTATTAACCGTTTAATAAAATAAAAGTATCTGATGTGGAAACCACACGACCTTCCAACCTGCAAAATGGAAGTTAAAAGAAATGAAATAATTTTAATAACATTTTTTGGATAATTATGCAACCTCTTTTATAAGAAGTCCATTACGAAGATACACAACATTATAAACGCAAAAACAATAATCTATGTCAAACAGACGTTTAAAACTTCATGACAGACAAAGGTTAATAAACATCTAGATGATAACTTAAAATTAAAAGAAATGAAATAAATTTAATTCTAATTTTTTTAGGATAACTATGCAACCTCTTTTTTGTACGTTCATAACGAAAACAGGCAACACTGTAAAAACGAAAATAATAATCTACGTCAGAATGACGTTTAAAACTTCATATTAGATAGAGATTCGTAGACATAAATACATGTTAACGAAAAAAATTCCAAAGCCGCCCGCCCGCTTCTATGAAAATATCGATAATACAGTTTCAGCATTTTCAATCACATTTATGTAATTTTTACATTTATGTCGCTTTACATTAAAAAATATGAAAATGTAAACTTTCACCATTAACACTCATAATAAAATACTTATCTTTTTTGGGATTTTTTAATGGTGTACTTTAAATTATACAATCTAAACGTTTCGATAACACTTACAGTTATCTTCGTCAGTAGTAATGTTAGTTAAAAATTGTTAAAGATGAAGTAAACAATTTTTCAAATTTGACAAAATTGTTTACTTCATCTTTAACAATTTTTAACTAACATTACTACTGACGAAGATAACTGTAAGTGTTATCGAAACGTTTAGATTGTATAATTTAAAGTACACCATTAAAAAATCCCAAAAAAGATAAGTATTTTATTACATTAACAAACTTTATAAAGAAATATGTAAATTTAATTTTATTTAAAAAATACGTCTACACTTTCTTATAAAATAAACGTCACTCAGATAATTTGAACTAACACTTAAATTCTACCTTAGGATTTTTTTTGGCGCTAAATTAAGTGCCATATCAAAAAATTGCATAGAATGCTAGATATGTTTAAGATCTATATCTAGGTATTTTTATATCTTTGAAATATGCAGCTGTTTTAGAAATATTTGATAAAAACGAAAAACTGCCACTGATAACCCCTTACGTACTTAAAACTTAGTATTTAAGCTTGTTTTCATTTGGCTTAGAGCCAGCGGCGTAACTACATAAGTGCAAACCCGTGCAGTGCACGGGGGCCCTCAAGCTCAGGAGTCCCTAGTTGCGACTTAAATGACTAAAATAATTTTCAAATTTTTTGGTGGTTTTATAATTTCATGAAGGTTATACCTTAGTACTTACTGCGTACCAAGAAATTATTATAGTATTTTAAACGTAATTAAATTGTAAAACTTATTCGGTATACGTGTACCGTGCTGTAGTTGTACTTTATAAGAACTTGTATTTTTATTAACACATTGACGGACAGGCCGGCTATACCCGTCATGCTTACAGGGACATCACTGCTCTGCCCGTCGAAATAAATATTGACACCACGGCTATTTCCGTTAACGAAAAGTGTGTAATTCACAGCTTTTCATAAAGATGTGTCCCAGTACGCAGATGTAATGTTAATTGCATACACATTAAAAATTTTTAGAATTAGTTTTAAGGCTGACTTTGATTGACCTGTTAGTTGTGATTTTGCAAGGATTGTGAGTGTAGGTATTAATTATATTTGTGGAAACGTGATTATTTTGGATAATTTCAAAGGGTAAGAATTTGCCAGTATATTAGTTGATTGTTCTATTATGAGGTAATGGCTTGTTGTCAACATTATTTAGTTACAATAATTAATTGTATTTTAGTTGTGTTTATTATGGATAAAACAGAAGAGCGTTTATTGAGACTGTTTGATGAAGTTGATTCAGATGAAATTTGAGACGACGGAGACGTATTATATGCCGAAAGTGGTGATAGTGGCGATGGTTCAGATTCGGATGTAGGTAGTACAGTAGCGGAGCAGCAAGTTAGGAACGAGGAGTCAGATTCAAATGGTGAAGATGAGGTTGATGATGTGGTTTATAACCGAGCTCAGGTAATTGATTTTATTTGACAAGGTAAAAACACTCTGATAAAAGGTAGGGCGACGCGTCGCCGTCACGCTTTAATTTTTAATTTTTTTTTTTGGTACTATAATACTGACAAACCACATTGATCAACGTTTGCGATATCATACCATATTGCTGTATCTACGCAAACTCTTTGTATTTTACTGTCGTTTTTACTGAAATTCGACTGTTTGTAGGCTGAACAAAATACCAATTGGTTAAACAACACCGAAGAAATTGATATATTTCCATTTGAAGGTGTTCCTGGAGTAAAGATTCAAATTTTAGATGTTACACTCATTGCCATATTTAAAAAGATATGGGATACAGATATTATGGACTTATTGATATACTCGACAAATAACTATGGAAAAGAATTGACTGAAGCTTCGCGTCCAAAAACTAGACACTCTAGAACTACGAAGTTTAAACCTGTTGACATGGACGAAATGAATAAGTTTATTGGACTCTGTCTATTACAGGGACAACTGAAGCCTCACAATATTCGAGCTTTATTTAGTTTTGATCCATTAAATTATCATCCCATTTTTCCAGCAACAATGAGTGGTAGACGTTTTGAGCAAATACTAAGTTCTTTCTGCGTACACAATAAATCAGATGAGCCTGAGGGAGACCGCTTGCATAAGGTAAGAAGATTAATACAGAAATGTCTCAAAAACTTTCAAGACTGTTATTATCCATCCAAAGAGTTGTCGTTAGATGAATCTTTATTATTGTTTCGAGGACGATTATTGTTTAGAACATACATGAAAAACAAGAAAACAAAATACGGGATTAAATTCTACGAACTGTGTTCCCCAGATGGTTATGTTTGCAATTTTGAGATATATAAAGGACGAGGTGAAAAAGAACCTAGTGAAAATACTAGTGTAATAAAATCCTTAGTATTGAGACTAATAGAGCCATATTTACAAAAAGGCCATTATCTGTTCATGGACAACTATTATAACAGTGTTTCATTAGCTAATGAACTGTTACAGAGAAATACACATGTAACTGGGACATTAAGGAAAAATAGGGTTGGTAATCCTAAAGAAATTACCAAAAAGAAGCTGAAAAAGGGGGAACATGTGTGGCAACGTCAATCAAAAGTCTATGTGTTACTATGGAAAGACAAAACGGAAGTTCTTGCACTTACTACTGTCCATCATCCTAAATTGGAGAAAACAAAAAACAGATATGGTCAGGAGCTTGTCAAGCCAATGGAAATTATAGACTGTAATCAATATATGTCAGGTGTTGATAGAGGAGATCAGATGATCTCCTACTACTCATATCCACGAAAAACAATATATTGGTATAAAAAAATTATTTTTCACTTATTAGACATCTCTGTATGGAATTCATTTTTTATATACAAGAAATTAACTCAGAATAACACGATAAAATTTATTGATTTTAGACAGCAGCTCATAAAATCGTTACTAGTTGTTGATCCTAGAATAAAAGACGGCCGCCTGCTTATGAAAGTACCACCCGGAATAGCTTCGTCATCAACTAAAACAGTGAATAACAGTGCAAATTCAGGACCTTCTCAACATTTTCAGAAAAGTATTCCCTGTCCACCAGAGTATAAACGAAAAAAATACTTCTTGCGATGCAAACTGTGTTCAAAGAATCAAATACGAAAGGAAACTTACTTGCGGTGCAAGATCTGCCCTGATAAACCTGCTCTTTGCCCAGGTGTTTGGTTTGAGTCATGGCATCAATAATATTGTAACCCATTTTTTAAAGTGCTTTTTTGTTTTCTACTGTGTATTATTATTTAAATACATTATTTTTATTTGAAATTCGCCTGTATTTATTCAACCTGTCTCAAATTTAACTGACGGTCACAACCGTCGTGTCCATGCAAAACGTAAATTTCTGCCCGCAAGGACATCGACAGCAATGGCCGTCAGTCAAATTGACAGCTCTTTCGATTTAATTAGTCAATTAACATTCACCCTAAAATATTTTACAAAAATTTTTAATAAATAAGTTCAGGAAGAATGTGATTAGTCTTAGACATTTTCGAAAACGGCCGTGTCCGTCAATGTGTTAAAGTAAATAGAATGACGCAGACTCACAAACCCTTTGTGAGTTGCCGGCATAACTAAGTACAAAGATTATTTACCTAGAAAGGGACCAGGAAATTGTGAATTTGCAATAAACTCTTTTTAATTATATGACCAGTAATAAGTTTTAATCTTTTGCATATTGAATGGAAAATTTCCTTATCCTACAATTCTTTTAAGCACATTTAAGCATTTCTTAAAAATCATATAATTCCCCTTGGATCGGCATAATTGGTTACGAATACTATTTACTTAGAAAAGGGGCAGGAAATGCGTAATTTCTTCAATAAGTTGCTTAAATTATATGACCAGCAATAAATTTTAATCTTTTGCGCTTTAATTGTGGGAAAATACCTCAAACGTGTTAAAGGGTGTTTCTTATTATAATAATAAAAATAATAAAATTATTATTTTTGTTCAAAGTTAAATTAGCGATTTTTACTTGCGTCTCCACTCCATAACCCTATATTCCAAAAGTGATAAAAACAAAATAATTGGTGTCTGTAATTGTACATTAAATACATAAAAATTGAAAACTGAGGTAAAATAGTGACCTGAGGGAGCTTAGTATCGGTTAAATGGACAAAAAGAAAACTCCCAGTGGTGTTTCTAAGCGCACAAAACGTCAAGAAAGAGAAAAAATTGTCAAAAATCGACAATTTTTTTTAATAAAGCAGATACTTCGATTTCAAACATTTCAATTGATGATAGTGATCCCATCTCAAGCGACTGTATAGCGAAATCTCCAGACGAAAATTCGGAAATAAGTTCGATCATCGTTCCTGATTCTATCGACGGGCATATTTATGAAAGCACTCCATCAACTATTGTAGAAGCATTGTGCTCCACACTTCTCACCGTCGCGCCGGCGTCGCGGAGAATGCGAAAATTTCAAACGATTTGGGAAATTATGTAAACAAAATGTTAACCAACACAGAAAAACGCTTAATCTTGAGACTTTAAGGACCGTTTCTGTAGGAGCCACTTCAAAATAATCGATGTTTCTCCGACACTTATTACACAGCCGTCACAAAATATGGACCAATAGATCGTGTTTGGATGTGTTATTTACCAATATTTGGTGCTGTTTATTGCCAACCGTGTTGGTTGTTTACTTCGGTGTGAAATTTATCCATGTGTAAGGGTTCTGTAAAATATTGATAATTTATGAATTAAATACTCATATGTAGCCGTGTGAATAAAATAAAACATACCCAGACCGATTGTTTGTCAAAAAAATTCGTATTGTTTTTTACAGATTCGTACAGAAAATGTCTTTAAAAACGAAAAAATTAAATTTCAAGTTTTAAATAGAGAGATATGTTTTATCATGCACAGTCACATATACCGATAACTCCCGCTCATTAAAATGTGTGTACCTTACAGGCTTTTCATGAACTTGTTATTGCACTTATGTTTACCATGCGCAACCAAAATTAAATTTCTCATTTATTTTTTTTCGTATGTCAACGTTTTTTGCCGCGTTTCAAATTATTCAAGGTTAAATTTTTTTGTTTACAGGATTTCGTGACTGGAGCCATCTGTCGGAACTAATTAAACAGCACTGTGTATCAAATATACGCATGGAAGCTTTTGCAATATACGAACTGTGGCAAAAAACAACCACTATTGATAAAGATTTGGAAGAGGAAATTCGCAAAGGGGCAGTTTTTTTTAAGAAGGCCCTCTGAAGGTTATTTGACATTATTCTACCAATTGGAAAAAAGTTCGTTAGCTTTGAGAGGCCATCGAGAGGATTTAAGCGAGGACGAATATCACGGCAACAACAATATTACAGCTAGTTTCTAGATACGATAATGTATTGCGTCAAGTTTTGGATATGCCCAAAGCTACGTTGTTTAGTTTTCTGATCAGTAATTAGTTACGCGAAATTCTAAATTTAATTTGAAAAATACATTCAATATTTTTTTTAATAGGAACAATACGATATCTAAGTCCAACAGTACAAAATGAAATGATTGAGTGCCTCGGTAACACACTCGAAAGCCAGCTACTCGAAAAAATTAGAAAAGCGCCATTTGTCGTCCTACAAATGGATACCACGCAAGACATTACGAAGGTGGATCAGCTAAGCATCATTATGAGGTACACAATCCTATCAAGATCGGACACTGGCGAGGCAATGACCGTCGAAATTCATGAGATATTTTTGAGTTTTTATCCAGTTCAAAAACACACTGCAGCTTAGCCACCCAAGCCAACAAATTAATAGGCGAGAGAAATATAAATATTAACAAATGCCTGGGCAAGGGTATGATGGGGCCAACGATATGAGTGGAGTGTATAACGGTGTTCAAAAGCACATAAAAGATGCCGAATACGTGCATTGTGCTAGCCACAATATTAATTTAGTCATTAATAATTCTGTTCGCAGTTGTGTACAGATTCAGAATATCTGTTCGACGATGCAAGAAATTTATAACTTTTCCGGAAGCAGCATTAAGTGGTGGGATTTATTATCCAAGTTTACGGGCGAATCAGAGCAGACACTAAAAAATTTAAATCCTACGAGATGGTCGAGTAGAACAGATGCAATATCCGCCATAAAACTTCGCTATTTTAATATTATTAAACCACTATCAGAAGTTATTGTAGAAAGTAAAAATAAGGATGAACATAATGAGGCGGAAAGCTTAAAATCAAAAATTGCAACTTTTGACTTTCTGTTTTTATGTGAATTTATGCACAAAGTATTAAATACCATTAATTTTGCATAAAAAACTTTACAAAAGGTCAACACAAATTTAAACGAAGCAAGTAAAGCATGAGGAGAGTCTTAAAAACCAGTTGTACATTTCCAGAGAGGAATTTGACTCATTCATGCGTAAGGCAGTGGAAACAGCGACTAAGTATGATATTCAACCCTAAAGAAAAAAATAAAAAAACATTTCGATGAGTTAGCGTCTCATAACCTATATAAAATGCTGAAGAAATCTTTTGAATAACGATTTTTAATAGTGCCATAGATACTATAATGGCTCAGTTAGATTCACGTTTTGTAGGAACGAGAGAAATTTACAAAGTTTACGATTTTTTAGTGGCCGAAAGATTATTTTGCATTAATGAAAATGCGCTATTAAAAAATGCGATGATTTTCAAAATAATGTTCCGAGGTTATAAATACCTCTTTATCTGTTCAATTTATAAATGATTATGATCTAATGAAACCAGAGTTAATTAAGTCATGGACAATTAAAACGTTTTGTTCTAAAATAATAGCGAAACTTGGAGGGCTTGAATGCGACTGAATGTCGATATTTTTACAATTTTGCTTTTTTCTACTATCCCTGTTACCACAGCATCAGCGGGGTGATCTTTCTGGAAGCTAAAAATAATAAAAAATTACCTACGAAATTCTATGGGGCTTCGATTTCTATCACTTATCGCAATAGGAAATAAAGAAGAGTCAACTTTAGATTTAAATGAGGTAATTGGTAATTTTGCTGACTTAAAAGCACGTAAAAAATTATAACTTATAATTCACAAACAATGTACTTTTATGTATTTAATTATTTACTATCATTCAAAAAGCAAATAAAATTCATGTTCCTACAACATCATAAATATATTCCATTAATACCTGACTTTTTTATTTGAAGAATCCTGGATCTTAGATAGGAGAATCCTGCAGAGCATGTCTGTTGGATTGGCGAATGAATATTTAGGTTTTCAGTTCCAACAAAGTTCAATTTACTGTTTTCCTTTTTAAAGTTTTTACGATAAAATTTTTTTTCCAAACCTTATCCTGGTATCGGAATAGAGACCCATTTTTTCGATTTGCACGGGGTCCTTGATGCCCTAGTTACGCCACTGCTTAGAGCTGATTAGGTTTTGGGAGAAATTCAGCGGGGTTTATTAGGGGAGTTTTGGGTTTTTATCAAATATTTCTAAAACATCTACATATTGCAAAGACATCAAAACACATAGATATAGACCTTAAACATATCGATTAATTACGTTCTATGTAATTTGTTGATACGAAGCGTAATTTAGCGGCAAAAAAATTCCTAAGGTAGAATTTAAGTGTTAGTTAAAATTTTTTCATTATCTGAATAACGATTAATTTTATAAGAAAAAGTGTAGACGTATTTTTTAAAGAAAATTCAATTTTATTTATAAAGTTTTTTAATATAAAGTCATTCTGACATAGATTATTGTTTTTACAATGTTGCCTATTTTCGTTATGAACGTAAGGGGTTGCATAGTTATCCTAAAAAAATTGAAATTAAAATTATTTCATTTCTTTTAATTTAAGAGATGTCTATTAACCTCTTGTCTGGCATGAAGTTTTAAACGTCTGTTTGACATAGTTTATTGTTTTTGTGTTTACAATTTTGCCTATTTTGCGTATAGAAAGGGGTTGCATAGTTATCATAAAACTAGGTGAATGCTAGTGCATTACAGGACTTTCTTAAAAAATACTAAAAAATATATAATATAATATTGAGCTGTTTTAGAAATATTTAATAAAAACAAAAAACTAACCCTAATAACCCCCCTCTCCGAGACATCCAGACATCATGGCCGATCTTGACGAAACTTAGCCAAAGGTTGTAATATGAACTAATAAGTCAATTTAGCGATAGTGAAAAAAAAATCGATTGTATAACCTTCTGTACCTACATATGTATATGTAGGTTAAAAGTTAAAAATAGATATCTTGCTTATCTTTCAAGATAACAATGGACTGTTTCATATCATTTTAAAGCAATTTTCGCTCCCTCTCAAATAAAGTAAGATTATGTGTATGTTATACCAGCAATACGAGGAATGTTTTCAATTTCCAGAAAAACCGGAAGTGGTGTTTTCATCAGGATAGTATCATTTTATTAGGACAAATGAACAAAGTTTATTTCCAAAATCCCAAGTCTGTATCCAAAATAGTTAGAAAGTTATAAAAATATCAATATTAAATATTTGAAAATTCATAGCTCCTATTCTAGTAGCTTTAGAAGAAGCAGGTTAGTTGCATTCATAAGAGTGACTGGTTGCCTAGAAAATATAAAAAGAACAAAAAAAAATTCCTGGAGAGAATTTTTAATAAATCAATTTCGAATAATTGCTTAAGTTTGGCCCCTTGAATGTAGGCAAAGTTATTTATTACATAAAGAAATCTCTTTAAAGAACCGTTATTTAACTACGAATATCCAATTCTTTTATATCTTGAACGGTATCGGAAATACATATTTCTACAAAAAAATGTATATGTGACTGTAACTGCGGCCATATTCAATTTTGAAAGTTTTAAAAAAAATTTCAAAAATTGCATTTCATGCGAGTTATTGATAACCTGAATTTCAATCTTCTATGTTAAAAATTTGAAAATTTGCCCGAAAAATAACACCCCTATTTTCACCCCCTGTATACCTATTGCGTTTAAAAGCTAGTTTTGTCGACATAACTGTCTCGTAGGTCGTCATTCCAAATTTCATTAACGTCGTCCGTATAGTTTCGGCTGGCGAGTGACCACAGACACACACACACAGACACTTTGAAAAATTTTCTAAAATTTTGTTTTCGGGCTCAGGGAGTTGTAAAACATCAAAATAACACAACTTTTTTTTTAGATTTTTTTTTCGACCGCAATACTTTCTTATTTAGCAAGAAAGTAAAAATGTTATTAAATTATTTCATTTCCTTTAATTTTGTAGGTTGGAAGGTCGTGTGGTGTTCCAGACCAAATATTTCAAGTTAAGTAAGATTTCCTACTTCTCCAACTGCTTATATGTTAAATATGTAAAGATGTACATTTTGTGGTCATCATTAAGCGACAGTTTTGTATACAAATAGTACAATAACTCTTCAATTTTTATATATGTGTCCATTTTTTATGGTAATTGTGGGTACAAGATAAAAATATGAATTAGTTTCTATTAATATAATAATACAATGGTATATTGTATCAACATATATTTGGAAATGCGTATTTTTGAAATTAGGGAGTATTAACAAAAAAAAAAATAATATTTTTTCAAAAACAATAACTTGAAAGGAAAATAACTGATAGTAACTGTTCGAAGCGTGTAACCTTAAAAGCGGCTGCTAAAGTATATAAACACTAAAACTGGGCCAACTTATAGTATTAAAACAAAAGCGATGATGTAATGAATTGATTGTAATTGATCGAATAATTTTAATTAATAAAAATTATTAAATATCAATCGCTACTGCCGTCGGCTCATCGGTAAATTAAGAAAAGGGAGGGTTCTAATTTAGAGTTTAATTAGCATACCTGAAATACTGCCTGCTTCTCATAAGCTTAATTATTTTCACTTATCCTTAATTCAAAACAAATGTTATCTAAAAATTATGAAAAAATGATAAATTCTCGAGCGCCATGTTGTCTTTTTTTTATATCTATATAGGAACAACAAAACCTAGTTAATGAATACTAATAAACAAATTAACACAAATGAAAATAAAATAACAAGTTATACATAAGTTTATTTAATATATGATTGAAAGCGTAAAAAAATCAGAAGTCATAAACTATACTAAATTATATAAAAAAACATTACCTTTTAACGGTTCTGTACATACACTGTAACTGGTAACTATGAAGCAGAATGGTGAACTTGGTGAGGTCAATGTCTTGCTTATTTCCCTTTATATATTGTGTCCATAACTTTACTGAATTTCTTTGAAGTTTAATTCGCCAAATTTATTTGTAAAAGTATGTAGAACTTGCGTTGTAAAATGTAATTCAAGTCAAGTGCAAAGTGAGTAATTAAAAGTAAAAAATAAAAGTGCTAAATAAGTGCCTAAAAAAACAAACAAATGCTTTAGTTTTAAACATAATGAGAAAAAAAATAACTTACCACCAAAATCTGATGGCACCAAAATATAAAAAATTAAGTAAAAATCATGCCTATAGCTGTAATATTCAGCATTAAGTGAATTAAAAAAAGCTTTCAGAATAACTCAAGTGTATTTCCCCCTAAAAGTCTTCACGCTTGCGCGGATACGATAATATAAATCCAATTTTTTAAGAAAGGGAACTAAAACTATTTATGTAATATTACACCCAAAAGATTTGTTCTAGGAAATGCCAATTAAATTGCCATTCTCAATCCTACATATTAATAACTAAAAACTTTTCTAATATTACGCCAAATAAATGAACGATTCTTAAATTAATGTACTTTTTAATACAACCGCAAAAAAGGTTGTTACAAGCGACTACGGTTAACTAGTGTCAGATGCTGTCAGGTACGAATACAAATAGTAATAATTTCGTTAGTAAATAATTAGTGTCATTTTACCAAGACCGAGCTAGTGGAGTTGTAGTAACACGACCTGCTTAGCATTCGGTAGGTAATGGGTTCGATTCCGTTACCATCTAGCCTGTATGGGTTTTTTTCAGGCGGTTGTCCTCATGCACGTATAGCGGCGTAGTCACTGCCACACCATGTGTGGATATTTAGGCGAGTGCTGGAATAGTATCTTCCCATCAGAACCCGCCGTTCCTTCCAATCCTATCCTGACCGCACCTATTCTGAATCTCACCATGCATACATACTTAATCTCTGAATGTTGGGAATCCATGATTGTGGCTGAGGGAGCTTGTAAAGCTCAAGCATCCCGGCCTCCTCCTTGGGGAGGAAATGATAGACGTAGCCTTTTCCTTTTTTCACCAACGCTGTAATGTGCGATATGCACTTTACGATCTCACGAGCAGAAAGTTCCTCCAAGACCCCTTTATGAAGAAAGATATCCTCATCATATGATTCCAAATCATAAGACATTTGCTCGTCATCATTAACTGCTAAGTGATCCCTCCTGGAATTTATGAACATCTGCATGAATAAATCCGCCGAAGGATAGAAGTATATGTGACTAGTTGACGGTCAGCAAATTCGAATTGATACAGAGAGTAAACAAAACAAACGTAAAAATCAAGTGTTTGGTGTCGATTATATACGTTCTTGAGGCATGCAGATGAAGAATGTGCAAGTTAAACAATAAACGATAAAGTGATGGTGTCTAATGTGAAAAAAAGTGAACAAAAACAAACAAACCAAGAATCTTTAGCAGCATAACAAGGAAAAAATGCCGGCCGCAAAACAATAACAATCAAGAACAGTTAAATCTAAAGGTCAAACTGGGGAGATAGTCAAATGCTATAGACCCGTAAATTGAATTATTTGCATAAGATGGTTAACCAGTTGGAAGAAGCAAGATAGTAGCATACTAAAACAAACATGTACAGACAAAATATGACAGTCCAATACGGCAAACATGGATGCTAACTCCATCATAACCTGTTTAAAGTAAATACAAAAGTATATTTGATGTACTCTATTTACCGAATGATCCACTTTAACAGTAGCTAATGTACTCGGTGAGTAAATGACTACTAGTAAGTTGGGGTGCATTTTCACAGATAATAATTTTTAAAAAATCACAGCATAAATGAGTGTATTTGTGAAATAACGGAATCTTTAACAAGATAATCATAGGGACGCGGCATTGAAATAATGCTTTTCTATTTTGGACTAATCAAAGACACCTATTCCACCAGCACGTGAATTTTGATATTTAGGTTTAATAGTATATTAAAGCACAAGTATCATAAGCATCCAGGTTTGGGGCCAAGGAGCGTAACGAGGAGGTCCCAATTGAATAAGCGCCAAGTGACATGAAACGTGTATTTTACGCTATTTTTTCTATTGAGAAAAATAATTTAAAAATATCCACAAAATTTACATCAAGACTGACTAAATTCATTGAATAGAATTTTTTAGTTACTTGAGTTGGTAATACTCAAATCTCATTATAAGTTTAATTTCACAACTTAAAAATGTTAGATAATGTTAGGTATATTCCTTTATTCATTCTGTTACAGCGCAATGAACACACATATTTATGTTTACAGTATAAATTAATCATTTAATCGAATAAAACTGATCAATGCGCTTGTACTAATTAACAGTTTCGTATTAAATTAGGTTCATAATTCGTCATTCAAGTATCAAGAGACGTCGATCGGATAATAATGTAGTTGCATCCCATTGAATTATCTTATAAAAAATAAAAACATATTGTATACTTTTGCAAAAAATATTAGAATATTCTACTAAAATATTAAAATTAATAAAATACTTTAAACATTAGAAAACCACACCTATGTATACATAGTAATTATATAATTGAAAATGTACTTTCTAAGGTAATTAAATATTTATTATTTTTAACCTACATCTAACTGACATGTCAGAATATTATTGACCCGAAAAGATACCAGAAAAGTTACCAGAAACGATTCTTCTAACAAGCTTTTAAACGCACCACAAATGATGCGTGTAAGAATCCTTAGATACACCGCATTATAAAAAGCAATAAACACACATCGTTTTCAAAAATCATTCATTCAAACCAAGCCGGTAGTGTTGTGGATTGAAAACGGTATTAAATATATTGAAATCGAAAACATAATGCTGGTCTGCATTACCAATACGTACCCAATGTTCTTTACAAAACACAATTTAAAAGGTTTCGCAAAGTTTTGATAAATAAATCAAGTTTAAACTAAAATTAAACAATAGCAAACATGCATAAGGTCTTGCTTATATCTACAATGATAATCTGTGTAACTTTAATATGCGCAAAATCTAAAATCTTAACACAGTATATAACTTTTCAAAAAACAACCAGTGATATTAAACAAAGAATTAATAAGTTACGTTTAATATTCAGAAACATTCCACAAATATGGCAGCACAAACTTGGGTGTATAGAAGACCCCTTAATTATGTAAAATTCGGCAGATATACACAATTCAGCATAAAACGTACTCCCCAGATATCGTCTAAAAAAGACGGTGACTAGATGTCCCCACAATTCGTGAGGACCCCGTAATCATATTCCATGGTTGCTGCAGATCCGACAATAATTCACTGACAAACAAATACACATACGTGCGCGCATACGCACACGCACTCGCAAATGAGCGCGCCGGACGCTCACGCACACACACACACACACACACACACACACACACACACACACACACACACACACACACACACACACACGCACGCGCAAACGCACGCGCACACACACACACACACACACAAACGTCTACAAAATCGTTTTTAACAGTCAGTAGTACTGATAGATTAACTCGTTGTCCTTCATCGATATAACCAAGCACATGAAAATGAAATACTTCCGTTAACAATCATGAAGATCCTGGTCATTCCACCCAAAGTCGTTCACACCACAATCGCCTACATTTAACAATACGGCCACTCTATGTACATTAAGATAATCAATATTCAGATTCACGTAAGTTAACATTCAATTACAACCAACTAAAAATGAGCAAATAATACTGCTGATCAAGACTCGTGCATCACCTAATTTTGCACTTGGTCTTCGAGGCAATCCATTTTAAATTTTAAATGGTGTATAAATACATAATGATGATTAACACTGATGAAGCACAGAATTAAAGTTTTGGTCACCATATCGCCGCGACACCGACAAAATTGGTGTATAAAAATTGATTTTGGACAAACTCTTATTAACCACGGATTTAGCTATTGTTCATCGAGGGAATGCATTTTGACGCGTCCATACCTAAATTGCTAACAAATTCTCATAAGATAAAAGCCATCAAAAATCAAAGCTCAGTAGGTAGTCTGGGGACCGAGTTATTTTGTACCTAGACAAGCACACGACTGTTTCAGCACTATTCACGCATATAGGTATAAATTGTTTTATTCGTTTTTCTTTACAAACGTTTTGATATACCGTGTCCCAAGATCAGAATGAACAACATGAGAATATTTGTAATGGTATGAGATAGATCGGTTAAATGGGACCAAACTTATAATGTAATCATATTTATTGTGTATGGAAATTCCAAATACAGCTTTGGAGATATTCGAAAAAACAAAATTTTGAGTTTTTTGTTTTTTTTTGAGCTTCTTATTGGAGACATTGAAAAACAAGGATCACTTTTCCATTGACACCTTTTCTACTCTATTAGACGATGTTAACTAAAATTCTGTACAACTTGATGACAAAATTAACTACAAAATTTACCGCTGAATTAAGCAAAATTTACAGTAAATGTTCATACAGATTACCGTCACTTTCTAAACACAGATAAGCCCTTCTTACTGTTGAATCCAAAACACATGATAGCACACCTGAAGTAATTGTGTAAATACAGCCATAACGAGTCTTAATAAGTGTTCATCATTTTCAAAGGTTTGAGAATACACTTGAATCTAATGGAAGGTTTAGTAACCAAGAGACGGTTAAATAAGTACCAATCTACCTTTCCCCAAATTGATTAGAAAAGTAATCACCAGCAATTACTGCATTATGGGATGGAGCACCATCTTGTTGGAACCAGCAATTCTAACCAGATTTTTTTATGGAAAATTCACATAGTCTTGATACATGATTTTATACTGCTCACAAGAATTTCTATGTCTTGCATCATCACTTGGCCTAAGTCCTTGGCAAACTCTGAATTTGTAAGAGTTCGATTTTCGTTTTTTCAAATAAAATGGGCAGCCGATATTGAGCATAGTAATATTGCGTTCAATGTCTGTCGCATAACAGCTTTCAAAACACTATTTTCATTTTAAAATTGGAACGTTTTTTAAAACTTATTGTAGGTTTCAAATTGGTTACTAGTCTTCTAAAAATAGATTTTCCAGCTTTTTTTCTCTCAGGGTATATATATTAAAATACATGTTTTCAGCAGTAACACCGATTTTCCGATTTGCAACATTTCAAATTTTTCGTCATTTGAGTACCTGCCAACGTCCATAGTTAATAAAAAAATGCTAATCAGGAAACAAGATAAATACTAAATAAAGAATTGGTAAAAATGTACACTCTTAACAATCGGAATTGATTAACGCCACAACATTTCAAAACTGGATTTTAGACATTGTTTTTAAAGGCTACTTGATCGTGCGGCAATTGCAAACAACATATGTATGTGCTTTATGGGTGACTTGGTAAATAAAAATTACTACACATTTTTTACCTATTTAAAAAACATAGTTGATGATGGTTGGGCAGAAACGAAACGTCGCACAAAATTTTAGTTAACGTCGTCTAATAGATCAGAGAAAGTGGCAGTGGAACTGTGTGTTCCGTTTTTTATAATATCTCCTATAATAAGTCAAAGAAAAAGAGTTCAGCTTCAAAGATTTTTAAAACTATGTATTAAATGATTTGGAATTTTTAAATGCCATAAAAATAACCTCAGTATACAAACTGCAGCATATTCTTACACAAAGTAGCAACTATTTTGTAAAGTGGCTGTTAATTTTGTCCAGATTTTTGGGACACATACAGAGTACATTGGTGCATTTTGGACGTAATTTTTACTGCTTTGTCTTAAACGGTCGGACAGAGGGTTGTACATATAGTTTCCAGAATAATAAGCATCGTTACTGTAGTTTCGGAACAAAATGTTTCTTTTAATCTATACCATCTGGGCAATTTAAAAAATCTATAAGATGATTTCCAATAATTCTAACTCCAGGACCGTATTATCGTTATCTACAATTATATTACAATTTTTTTTGCGCTCTCCTTGGAATTAAAATTGTTAACTAAATAGTGGCCCATTTCTATCTTATTAAATTCCCTCAAAATCCTGAATAACATCCAAATTCAGAAGATAGTAGTCTTCCTTGTTTAGTTGGAATAGCAAGTCTGGCAATTCTTGTAAAAGTATTTTCCAATTTAAGATCCGAAAGCTCAATTTTGTAAGAACACAAACAGGTTGGGTATATTGGTTTGTGTGTACGAGTGATTAAACTCTTTGGAATTAAAATATTAATACTTTCGTATTGTATTATGGATGCGGGCACGCTTAAGGCGGTGGCGCTTAGTAGCTTCTTGCGCTTCTGGTTTGGCAGCGTCAATAGTAGCTACTTGGGGGGACTCTAAGTCAGGGCCGGTTTTAATAATAACAATGATAAGGTATTTAAACCTTCCGGAACGATTTACTTTAAAGATTTTCGTGTACAGGAAAAATTAAACGTTTTACAGGTACGGCAGACTTGAAGAAGGGTTTCTCCTTCAACTCTGGGTTATCACGATACGCGATCAGGATCTGATACAGGCTACGGACCGTTACGAAGTAAAGTTTTCTCTTAGCCTGGGAACGGCATAAGACCTTTAAATCTTCGGGACCTTTCCGTATTCAGCGCTGTTAAATAAATAGGCTGACAGCATTTAACAAACCTGTTAAATCAGGTTGTTGCTATCCTCTGGATATCTCACGATCAGTGAGCAGGTAGGAAAGCAGTTTATTACTTTTAGCGAGATTGAAATGTAATACTCACTGTTACGTACTGGGTTCGTAATTTACGAAAGTTGGTGACCGAAATATGGTCCAGTTGCGGGCGGTTTGTTGCTTTCAATCTGTCGGCTTCCTGCACTACTTCAGTTTTTAATTATTTTCCTAGTGTAGGCGTATTTGTGTGAGCCTGTGTACGGTGTGTGTGGCTGAGATATAAATTAAAAGATTCTGGGTAAATACCCGTTGCGCGGTTTAATTGATACCGCGGGGATTGATAGAATTTAGGCAAGAACCTTCTATATAATGGTCAGTTGTTTTGCCAGACGTGAAGTCGTTCACTGGCGTAAGCGTGATGTTAAATGGTTAACCTACATGCAGGTGAACGCAGATTGAGGCAGTAATAAACCCTGGTGTATAAGATAGGTTCGGGTTGGCGGAGTCGAGTTGTCTCAACAGAATGCAGGTGAACGGAACGAAATGAAATAGAAAGATAAGTTAGGTCGGTTTGTGCTCTCGAAAGAGACCCAGCGGGATGAAAGCGTCTCTAGCAAAGGAAAGGAAAGGTCACGTATTTCATTACCTCCCCAAGGGAGAGGGGGGACTGTTTAAAGTTTCCAAGCTCCTTCGGCCACAATTATGAATTCCCAGCATACATACATACATTATGTATATATGCATGGTGGAATTAAGGATGGTTATGGTCAGGATAGAATCGGAAGGAACGGAGTTAGGGTTCTGAGGGGGAAAATACTACCCCACCATTCGCTTAAGTGGCCGCACATGGTGTGCATATACGCAGTGACCATACCGCTACATGTGTATAAGGAAACCCCCCCGAAAAAACTACAAGGTAAGCGGTAACGGGAAACGAACCCATTACCTCCCGAATGCTAAGCAGGTCGTGTCACCACTACTCTACCAACTCTAGCGCATCTCGCGGTTTGATTTAGAATCCGCGGAGGGCGGAGACGACTTGTGGTCGGGCTTCTAATGCTGTGATTTGTGAATAGACTGGTGGGGACTCTGACGTAACAAAACTCTCAACGTTTTTGAAAATCACGTGGGAGGGTATATAATTTCATTATCTGATGATTTCTGTAAAGTTTAATTAAACAGAATAATTAGCAAATAATTAATTTAAAAAAAATTGGTAAAGGCGGCCAGCTTTTTACATAATGTTACAATTCTAAAATATGGAACGTTATATATATATATATATATATATATATATATATATATATATATATATATATATATAATTAGTGCCTAGAAAGAGAATTGGAAGAACAAAGTATAGATTTAAATTATAAAATTAAAATTAAATTGGATAGAGCTTGTAGATATTAAATTGGAAAACACTTTCACAAGAATTGCCAGACTTACTATTCCAGCTAAACAAGGAAGACTGCTATCTTCTGGATTTGGATTTTACCCTGGATTTTGTGGGAATTTTTATTAATCTAGAACACTATTTAGTTAACAATTTTAATTTTTGTTTCCAAGGAGAGCGCAATAAAAATTGTAATATAATTGTAGATACAGTTGGAATAGATTGCCTAACTTCGTTAACTTCTAATGCTAGAATGAAAATGTACAACAAATTTATCTGTCAAATAACAAATCCTGGAGTTAATAGAATTATTGGAAACCATCTTATAGTTTTTTTAAATTGCTCAGATGATAGATTAAAACAAACATTTTGTTCTGCTATCATCAAGGAGCACGGCATTACCCGGTTGAAAGCAATAATTTACAATTGCAACGACTCTTATTCTTCTGGAAACGATATGTACAACTCTTTGTCCGACTGTTTAATATTATTAGAAAATAGTAAACATTACGTCCAAAATGCACCAATGTACTCTTTATGTATCCCAAAAATGTGGACAAAATTAACAGCCACTTTACAAAATAGTTGTTGCTTGGTGTTTAACAATTTACAGCTATTTGTATACTGGGAAAACGGAAACAAAGAAAGTTGACTAGCTCCAATTAAAACTAAAAGAAAATTTAATGCGCGATTCTAGTTAATAGATTATGTAATTTCTGCACTTGGCTTTAATTGTCTACCTATAAACTACATAGAGATTATGGAAGAAGAACGAAACTAAGACGATATACGTAAAAGGAAGCCTACAATTAAGATACATGTCCATGGCTGCACAGGGCACCCTGCGCGGAGACTGGACAATTCTATAGTTAATTTGGGCACTATGGAATTTTTTTTACTTTTGTAGGTATAATTTGATTTTGTAACGAAATACGCGGAAATTGTAAAATTTTTCTTACTGGATTAATGTGTAGGAAACTCAATTATTTCTGAAGCTGTTTAGGAACGGATGTACTTAATGATGAATAAGCGGCAATAATAGTGAACATTTTTTTTTAGCTTCTAAGAATATTCTGGTACGCTACAGCATTTAAGCAAAAGTACATGTAAAAAAGAATTATAAAGAAATAGAGTATCATACATTGTAACTTTTGAGTTTAACCGACTACTTTTTAATTTAAATTGTTGCTTGTATGAGAACATGTGTTCCTTTATTTTGAGCATGACGAACGATATATTGAATAAATAAAATACTACGTTATTAAACACTGAAAATATGTTAATCTTTTCTTAAGTTTTGCTACGTGGAACAGGTAACATGTTTCCATAAACAGTTACATGTATAATCTGTGCATTTGGTTTTGTATACAATATGATACAGAAAAACTAACATTTACCGAAGGCTTAATATAGACCACTACTAGAAAATTTATTATATGAGAAAATTGAACTGTCAGTTCAGTGTTCTCATGGTACACAAGATTTTTATGATTAATTCAAAGAAGTAAATAAGTTACTATTATGAGATTGAAAGGTAAACCTTCAATCAAAGCAGTTCAATACAATTGATGAAGTGGATGTCAATAATATCATGTAAAGACCTGCAATTTCTTGTTTGCCGCAGTAGGAGTTCAATTCAAGCTTTACTAAAGATTATTGTATAAAATATACAAACCTTAACCAATTACAATTTAACGTCTTAAACAATTTCAGAAAAGCAATCAAAAATGTTATTGTTATAGAGGTCTTTAATAAAAATCTTTAAAATCTACTTCATAATTTGTTGTAATTTTTTTTTATTAAGTATAATTATAACGCTTATGTTTTTTTAGCAAAGCAGTAATGAATCATTCACTTTTTCACATTTAAAACTGATAGGTAGCAGCCATATATAATAAAAGTTCAATTAATAAATCTTGTTTATGAATCGTATATTTCTATATAATACAGCCAGCATTCTTCATATGGGAACAAGTTTATTACATTGAAAACGTTAAAACAAATGCTTTTGGTAAATTTCTAATCATTAAGTTTATATATAAAATTATTCATTCATTATTTTAAGCCCACGAATAGTGTAATATATTCTTTGAATCTAATTTAATAGAGATGGTGCGGTGCGCTCACACTTTTAAACTATTGATTTCAGATAGCTAAGTTTGAATTAAAATTATGTAAATATTTTTGTTTAAAAACTCTAACGTTATTTCGGAACGAAGATTTCCAAATTATCTTTTATGCTAAATTAAACTTAAAAGGCCGCATTCTTAAGAAATTGCTGTTAATAGAGTTGTTACTGTCTGTACTTGTTTTACGTTACAGTGAATAGTGATTGCGGAATTTCTTAACGAATGGACATATTTGTAGCTTTTCGTTTTTTCTTTTCATGTCAGTAAATCCAGAATTGAAGACAAATCTTTATGTAAATAGTTGCGTCAATTTTTTCTAGCATTTACAGTAGCTTTAATTATCAATGAATGAGTTGACAGGTAGTAGGATTCACTCAAAAGTCAATGAGATTTATATAACTAAATATGTTTTATTATAACTACTACCATTGTTTATACATTTATAAGCAATGCTAGTACGTAAGCATAAAAATCACTTCATTTGTAAGCACGAGAAAAGTTAAAATATTGAAAGCTTGTAGAGGAAGACTGCAAAAAAATGATTAAAGGAATAAAAAATGAGCCTGCATTTCTTTATCCAAATCTAAAAATGCAATCAAAACATTTGTTTACGTGATCAAGTAGTAACAACGTTGTATCAATAATAAATGAAGACCTGTTGAGCTGCTGGGTATTTTTAAATTAGGAAAACACTTCGCTTCATTAAAATAAATAAATAAGCATTTCATAATACCCTACCATAAGGTAATGTTAATTTAGTTCACAGAGCAATACGAAAAAAGGTACATATTAATTTTATACCATGATGCAATGTAATATGTAATGTAATTTATTTCTTGTGGTTATCGGTTTAATACCTATTACAACTAATTCTGTCCCCTTACATTGCATATTACATTTCGACGATCTGGATACATTATGTATATCTAATTATTGGTTAGAAAGAGAATTGGAAGAACAAAGTATAGATTTAAATTATAAAATTAAAATTAAATTAGATGTACTAAAGCATGCGTCTACTAGGCATAAAGAGATAATTGTAATTTGTGTGTAAAAATGTTACCTATTCTTTGTGTAAAAAATAAAAGTGTTGTAAAACTTGTGTATTTGATTTTATTCAAATTATATTGGGGGAATGGGTGTAAGTACTCAACAATGTTCGGATAGGATCGGTTATCTTCGGGAGTCGAGGAGTGG
Source organism: Vesta saturnalis (assembly GCA_036346205.1). NCBI lineage: Eukaryota > Metazoa > Arthropoda > Insecta > Coleoptera > Lampyridae > Vesta > Vesta saturnalis. The sequence goes on along the minus strand of JARFJB010001851.1, from coordinate 158,176 downwards.
GGTCGCACTAACTATAGCACGGTTAATGCGATTCGTACCTATATGAAAACATCGCATCGCAAAATTTTACCTGTGTATATAGTTTCCAGCGAGTAAGCATTATTATTATACTGTATTCTCCTGTTTATGAACCAACATCAGAGGACATTAGAGATTTTAGGGATTTGTTAGTAAACTACTACAGTATAACTGTTCAAGCTGACGATGAAAACGTTGAAGTGGATGAGATGAGTGTATCTCACACTTATGATGATGATGATGATTCACAGAAGAAGACCGATGAGTTAGAGGGAAAGGACGAATCTCAAGACCATGATGATAGTCGAAAAAAAAGAATACTGATAACAATGAGTTGAATTATATTTGTTATTGTACTGTATACTGTACATAGGTAGTTAAGCATTTTCAATGACGACTAGGACGTTCGGTCTTGTTTTATAAAAATCTAAGGTTTTTTAAAAAGACACAACCTTTTTTTGATAGAAGTCATTTTCAGATACATCTTGAATTTATTTATTTCGCTATTTAAATTGATATAATTAAAACATTCTTATGTATCTGGCTTGATTGATTATTTTGAAGGTTGTTTCCTCAATTATGTTTTACGAAAATTGAAAATGCAATGGTAAATTTCAGGCATCCCTTTTTATATCGAAATGATCATTAATAGAAATGTGACAATTCTAATAACAATCATGGTAATAAAAATTTAAAACTCTAATAAAAATAATACGGGGAAATACACGTTCAATTTTAACTGTATGTTGCACACGTAATTATTAATTTCCAGCCCTTTTAATGAGGTTTTTATAACTGTTCATGAATGCGTTTCAATAAACAATTTGTGTGTTCGTATGTACAATATGAATATTTTTCAAATCGCTTTGAAAAAATTTACTTTTACTGGCAGAGAACTAGTTATATATCAACTATGCATAAGTAAAAACGTAGAAAGTGATTTAGTTTGATTAGACGAGTAACACAAAGCAGTGACTATCACTCGTAAACCAATTCTCCAAAACCTTTTTTCAGTACATAGCTGGTAAGTGTGTTTTTAACCTTTTATTTACTTTATTTACTTGTACAGATTTTTAATTACAGCTATAAAACGCGTCTAATCTATACGTAACAACAAGTTTCTTTAAAAATTTTAAGATGTACAATATACAACAATTTAACGAACGGATGGATATTAAACATATTTCAATACATTAGGACCAACAAGTAAAACTATCAGTTGTAATATTTATTTAGAAAACAATATTGTAATAACTATGTTATGTAATTAATTAACTTAATAAAAAATGTTTGTTTCATTAGAGAATAATCTGAATGCCAGTAATTTTTTTTTATAACTCACTGAGGATTTTTTAATTATGATATTTACAATAAAAAATAAGTGTTCTATAATTAAATTTTACTGTCGTTCAAATTCCCCACGCAAGATCAAACCCTAACACAGGTTCATACACCTGTTCATTACCTACAAAGACAAATACAATTTCCAACCAGGGGCCACGACATGTGGCGAAGGCCTACACTTGTCTTATAAGGTTAGAATTACCATACCATTTCCAACCAGGAGGTACGACATGGGGGCGGGCCTACACTTGTCTTATAAGATTAGGTTAGGGCTCACATACAATGACACCAAAAAGACCGCGACAGGTGGCAAAGGCATACACTTGTCTTATAAGATTAAGTTAGAGCTCACATACACCAAGGAGACAGCAATGGGGGGGGGGGGACCTACACCTGTCTTACAAGTTAGCATTAGGGCTCCTTATTAGAATACAACCCCAATGTATAAACAAAATTTCGTAAGGTTACAATCTGTAGATAGGAATTAAAAGTATACGCACAATTTCCTAACCTCCAGGCTGAACTGCCGAAAAGGCTCTTAATACAACCAAAAAGATCTTAATTAAGGGTTAAACGCCGACCAAGTGTTGCAAAAGACCCACGAAAAGAAGCCAACATCCTGCCCCAATCCCAACTCCAAACCAATCCCAAGGCCTAAATGTGCCCCTCACGTGAGCAAGTACAAAAATGGCATGGCTGTCAAAAAAGGCTTTTAATACAACCAAAAATAATTAGGGTTGGAAATTCCATCAAGGGTTGAAAAAGGCCTCCAAAAAAAAGACGTCAAGATAGGGATGAAAAACGCGTCCTACACGTGGGCGAGTAAAAACAAAAAGGCCGTAATTAGGGTTGAAAATTCCATAAAGGGGTTGAAAAATGCCTCTGAAAAGAAACCATAGGGGTAAAAATGCGGTCTCCCATGTGAGCGGTCTTGTGACGTCAAAATCCAAGATGGCGTATGGTGCCCCCTTCTAGTTATACATTCACCTTACACAGACATTTTAAATATAGAATTATAAGTAGATCAAGTTAGCTTATTGGCCTAATGATGTGTTACCAAAACTACTTGTTATTCTTTTACTTATACTTTCATTTGAAAATGAACATGCAGTATAGAGGTTTAGAAATAAATATTTAAAAAATTATGGAATTGTATTTGAAAAATTGGCGCTCTTAATTATTTAGAGAATTTACAGAATCGTTGTAATATGAAATAATCAAAATGGCTAATTGTACTTTTCCAACGCTTTATTTCAAATAATAAGAATGTTTAACCAGAAAGTAAATCCTAGTTTGCCACAAATACAAATTTTTGACCGTTATAAATAATTACATTAGACCACTCTGGTGTAACCTGCAAAGTGATCCCGTTTATGGCAAATAGTCTAATTTATGCCTGTTCTGTAAATAGGACAATATGTTAGAAGGAAATGCTACGTCGCCCTTAGCTAATAACCGGTCTACGTGCAATTCAATTACTTACGAAGCTAGTACGGTTGCGTCTAAGCCTGCTGGCTGCAATGCTGACGACCACTTGAACACGGAATGGCGAGTTGGTACGTGGAATGTGCAAGGTAAGCATAGAAAAGAGTATAAAAATTCGAATGTAATGAATGAAACCTAGTTTGATATTCTATGTATCAGAAAGAAAGCGATAAGGAAAGGATGTTATAGAAATGTATGATGGTAACCTGGCGCTATGGTCAATGGTTGAAACGGAAATGCATGGTGCAAAAGGAATTGGAGTGATTACAAGTGAGCATGTTACGCAGCAGTAATTGAAAGAACGACCAAGACTGTGAGAATTTCTGATACGATGGTTAGAACATATTTTGGTTTGCAAATTCAATTGTAAATCACAATGGCGAACGCCTGTTTTGTACAAATAAGTCTATTTATATCTAGTACATGGTGCAAAATAAAAGTGTTCATATGTATAAATGGCTGAGAAGTGAATGAAAACTAACGATTTGCATGGATCATTTGTGATGAGGGACTAAGACACCTGGTTAAGGACACAAAACTAATGCGTGGATCGGAGTGTGGAACGGATCACTTGTTGGTTCCATCCAGTGTGCTTAAGACAAAAGAAAGTTTTGAGAAAGAAGTTAAACGTAGTTCAACTCCAAAGTTAAATTAGAAAGACTGGTTACAGACGATGTAAGAAAGAGGTATGCAGAAACTTTAAGCAGAGATTTTAATGTGAATAAAATGGTGTGGAACAAGAAAAAACCGAAACACTGAAAGTGATTGAATTTGCTTGAATGGCACTATTGTTAATCGTACAGCACAAATATGGGAAAGAACGACTTTTGGTAAAACAGGTTTGCAGGATTGTACCTATAATAAAGGCAGCATGTATGAAAAGAGACGCGTGCATGACATTGTTTGCTCCAAAAAAAGACAGAGAAAAAGCGCACTAAAGTCCACAAATTGAGAGAAAGGAAACGAATGAGGCAGTAAGCGTGAGTAAAATATCTCGTCGTGGAACACCACACGACCTTCCAACCTACAAAATGGAAATTAAAAGAAATAAAATAATTTTAATAACATTTTTTTAAGATAATGGTGCAACTTCTTTTATAAGAAGTTCATTACCAAAATAGGCGACATTGTAAACAATAATATATGTCAAATAGACGTTTAAAACTTCACGACAGACAGAGGTTAATGGACATCTAGATGCTAACTTAAAAGAAATGAAATAAATTTAATTTATATAAGTTTTGTTATGAACGAATACGTTCAAAAGTGAATATGTAATTAAAAATTATTATAATTTTATTAAATACATAAACAAAAAGTTTACCTCGAGCAGGATTTGAACCTACGACCTGTACTTTGCGAGAGTACCGCGCTAACCATCTGCGCCATCGAAATTCAAGCCCCAATCGATGCAAATTTTGTCTTTATGTATGTAGAACTGATGTAAAGATTTGCATCGATTGGGGCTTGAATCTCGATGGCGCAGATGGTTAGCGCGGTACTTTAGCAAAGTACAGGTCGTAGGTTCAATCTACTCGAGGTAAACTTTTTATTTATGTATTTAAAAGAAATAAATTTAATTTATTATAAGTTTTGTTTTGAACGAATAAATTCAAAGGTAAGTATGTAATTAATAAATTTAATTTCAATATTTTTAGGATGACTATATAACCTCTTTTTTATACGTTAATAACGAAAACAGGTAACAATTTAAAAACAAAAACAATAATCTATGTCAGGATGACGTTTAAAACTTCATGTCTGATAGATATTATTATCCTCGCCAGGTAATATGAGTCTCAATTATTTTCGTTATAAAAAATTGTGGTTAGGAAATATACCCCTAGACTTCCAGAATACAATTATTAGTTATTTATTGTGATCTATTTTCAAAAATTAGAACTGATTTAAAGTGTGTAATAAATGACGATTAAAAGAAGCAAATGTAGGAAATGAGGAAACAGCCAAAGAATAAACAAAGAAATCGAGGTTATGTCAAATTAGTCAAATGAGAATTAAATTCATATGCATACAAAATAAATTGATTTCTTGTTTATAGGTTTACTCTTTCTACTACATTCGCTTATTCAATACCGTATGTTGATTTCATCAAATGCACTACGAAAGTTCACCATCCTTATTTAATTCACTGTTTTATATGAGAAGACAGTATACACTAATTGGATAGCTAAATTCATAAATTAATGACGTAACGGTAAACACTCCTGGCGAGGATAATAGACATCAATACATGTATACGTAAAAAAAATTCTAAAGCCGCCCACTTCTATAGAAATATCGATAATACAACTTCAGCATATTCAATTATATTTATTTCATTTTTACACTTATTTCGCTTTACATTAAAAAACTTTGTAAAAAAAATGTATGTAAAATTAAATTTTCTTTAAAAAATACATCTACACTTATACTTATACAGATAATGAACAAATTTGAACTAACACTTAAATCCTACCTTACGAATTTTTTGCCGCTAAATTACGCGTCATATCAAAAAATTATATATAACATAATAAATCGATATGTTTAAGGTCTATAACTAGATATTTTTATATATTTTCAATATGCAACTGTTTTAGAAATATTTGATAAAAACAAAAACGGCCCCTAATAACCCCGCCCCTCATAGCCGCTGGATTTCTCCCAAAATGTAATCAGTTCTAAGCCAAATGAAAACAAGCTTAAATACAAAATTTAACCATGTCGGTATTTTCGTTCTGGAGTTATCGTCGATACTAATATACATCCACACATACAGACACAGATACAGACACAGACATCCAGACATGATAGCGAATCTTGGCGAAACTTGCCCAGAAGTCGATAGCGTAAACTTCGTATGTATATGTAGGTTGGAAGGTAAAACGAATTGAGAGCGGTAGATGATGAAAAAATACAGAACTATTTTGAGGGAAATAATCATTTTTCTATGCGTAGGTTAGAAATGCAAAACGTGGTGCAGAGCGGGAACAATAGGAGTGCTGAATAGTGTTAATGGGAAAGTATAGGATGAGTACCTATTTAGCAAGTGCTGGCAAGAATATCTTGAAAGATTGTACGGAAATGAGAGCACGCTGACTGAAGAGCTATGAGAATGTAAAGGGGTAAGGAATGAAATTGAAGAGTTGGATGAGGCATAAAAGCTTTAATTATCAATGAATGAGTTGACATGTAGTACGAAACGAAATGAGATTTATATAATTAAATATGTTTTATAATAACTACTACGTAAGCATAAAAATCACATTTATAAGCATGAGAAAAGTTAAAATATTGAAAACTTGTAGAGAAGACTGCAAAAAATTATTAAAGGAGTCAAACATAAGCTTGCATTTCTTTATCTAAATCTAAAAATACAATCAAAACATTTGTTTACGTGATCAAGTAGTAACAACGTTGTATCAATAATAAATGAAAACCTGCTGAGTTGATGGGTATTTTTAAATGTTAGGAAAGCACAGTCTGCTTCATTAAAATAGATAAATAAACATTTCATAGTAGGTTATCCTAATTATAACGTACTGTTAGTTTAGTTCACAGACCAATACGAAAAAAGGTATTTATTCAAGTAATTTTATACCATGACACATGTACGCAGTGAAACATTAAAAATATACCATAATTTAATATGACAATCGATTATCAATTAATCGTGTGATTGTTGTGTACATCTAGATTTTATTCACCCTAATTGCTTTTAAGTAAAATTAAAAAAAACAATAAGGAATTGTTTAGGGCAACTTATATTCTTCAACCTTACTTCATGGAATTTACTAGTAAATAATCACCTTAACACTTCACAAAAGAATACTAAATTTTTACATTTTTGTAATAAAAGTCAAATTAGATGTTTTAGAAGCATTCGAAATTTATAAACATAAGCAGAAAGTACCTTTAATGAACGAACAGGTTGACATTATACACTAACATTTTAAATATAGAATTATAAGTACATTAAGTTAGCATACAAGCTTAACGATTATTTAACAAACCTACTTTTCCTTATACTTATATCTTCATTTGAAAATGATACATGTTGTATTCAGGTGCGTTCAGAAATAAATATTTAAATAAAAAAATTATGGAATTGTATTTGAGGAATTGGTACCTCTTAATTATTTAAGGAACTTGCAAAATCGTTGTAACCTGGAATAATGAAAATGTCTAATTGTACTTTTGTAATGCTTTATTTCAATTAATAACAATGTATAACCAGAAAGAAAATCATAGTTTACTACAAGTACAAAGTTTCCCCAAAAATAGTTTTCAAGGTTATTAAAAGTCGAATACCATCTGTAAAGAAATTGTGCCGAACGTATTTTGATTTACCCTATTTTACTCCACAATCATAATTTTATAGTAAAATAATTTTTAAACTCCTACATTCCGTCATTGACTCATTTGTATTAGATACGCTCTATTTAATTTAAAATGTTTGTGAGGATAAATAATTATTTAACTCATCGATATACCATATATATAGGCATCGGATATTCTATAGTAATGTTCAAATTCTTTGAGAATTAAGATTCGTACGTTTTATGATACATATGTTTACAAACGCCATAAAATAATTCCATATTTAATCATATTTTGAAAATTCTTTCATGTTTCGTAAAAATTTTCGTAATACCTGAAATACTTCATATTTTTTTCATTTTTCGATTTTATTTTGCATTTGTATTTGATAAATCGAGATTTCTTTAATTTAAAATGAAACATTGTTTTTACATTCAATGGTACAGTTTACTAAAAAAGAGATATAGCAACAATGAATTTACAATTCAGTATTCGAAATCCGTTAACAGGTAATATTTATAATGGTATAATTTGCAATTGGGTTGGTTTTGAGTAAGTAAACCTGGCATAAAAGAATGCTATTATTGCACGAGCAAACACGAAGTCAACATGTGCCAATCTTATTCTCTGCAAATATACCATAACGTAAATTAAAGAATCCATAATTCAAATGTTTTAATCGGCATGTGTCAAAAGAATCCACTCTAAGAAAAGATACATATGAACAAACTGTAGAAAATATTCTGGATGATATTGACTGAGGATAACCTTGGTTCCGGGTTCGAATCTCGGTTCCGCCATGAACTTCGTGTAAGGCTGTAGTAAATTAAGTGGTAGACTAGCATTTGGCTAAACTACGCCCACTACGCGCACTAGAAATCAAATCAAATAAAAATATAGGAACATTTGGTCGATGTTGATGAAACATAAAATAATGCGCGAATATTATTGTGGAAAAATTAATACTAAGTGAAGCTGGAATTCCACACCTTTTTGAAGAAAAGATTTAGTCAGGTAAAATGAACGCAGTATTACAAACCCGTAGCGCTACCGCCACAGTGCTGACCAGTTGGGAAGTGTTTTTTTTTTTACAAAAATAGACAACATTGTAAAAACAATAATCTATGTCAAACAGACGTTTATAACTACATGCCTGGCAGGTTAAGAGGCATCTAGATGCTAACTTAAAAAATTAAAAGAAATGAAATCATTTCAATTATAATTTTTTTAAAGTAACTATGCAACTTCTCTTTTATACGTTCATAACGAAAACAGGCAACATTATAAAATCAAAAATCATAATCTATGTCAGAATGACGTTTAAAACTTCATGTCAGATACAGATTAATAGACATAACTACATGTTAAGTTAAAAAAAATTCCAAAGCCGCTCGCTTCTATAAGATATCAATAATATAGTTTAACCATTTTCATTCATATTTAATTAATTTTTAGATTCACTTTGCGTTATATGAAGAAACTTTATACAGAAAAGTTATGCAAAATTAAATTTCCTTTAAAAAACATCTCAACACCTTTTCTTATAAAATTAATCGTTATACAGATATTCAAAAAATTTAAACTAACACTTAAATTCCACCTTAAGAATTTTTTTGCCGCTAGACTTGAAGTCATATCAAAAAATTGCATAGAACATACTTAATCGATATGTTTAGGGTCTGTAGCCAGGTGATTTTATATCTTTGAAATATGCAGCTGCTTTAGAAATATTTGTTAAAATCCAGACTTCCCCTAATAAACCTCCTCTTCGCCGCTGAATTTCTCCCAAAATCTAATCAGCTCCAAGCGAAATTAAAGGAAGCTTAAATACAAAGTTTTAGGTACGTAGGTGTTTCCGTTCTGGAGTTATCGTGGATACTAGCACACATCCACACACATCATGGCCGATCTTGGCGAAACTTGGCCAAAGTTGCAATATATATATATATATATATATATATATATATATATATATATATATATTATTGCCGACAACATGCTTTCGAGAAGTGTTGTAAAATTACTTTATTATCCATGTTCATAGGTTATTACTAATGAAAACAAATCTTGAAAACTCGGCAACTTAACAATCTATTAATTTTAACAGAAAAATAACATGAATTACAAAAATAATATAATAAATGTTCAAAATTACGCCCTTCTGCTATGTGCCAATATCCTAAACGGTTTTGCAAAAATTCGTTCGGCATTTGTAGCAATAAGTTTCTTATGCGTAACTCTAACTCATTTAAATTTGTGGGTCTACTTCTGTATGCCTTATTTTTCAAATAACCCCACAGAAAAAAATCGAGAGGTGTTAGATTTTATTTCAAAACAATAAACCGTTGAGGAGATACTCAGGGTGTTCCATACTTTATACTAACTCTGTATATACTGAGTCCGTCAGTCAATCCTACATTTTTGAAATGGATGTGGACGCCTACAAAGGGGGCGGAGCGAGTTGTCAAGGTTACCGCTGTGTTCCCACCTCAAAGCGTTGCAGTCGCCATGGAACAGTGGTAAAAGCAACACCGGCGTTTGCCGTGAAAGCGTTTTACCAAATCGGTAGCTATGCAGCAGCTCAGCACCGTTTTCGTACTCATTTTGAAATTAATCGCAATAGGCTAGTGCCTAGTGTAAACACATGCATCGCATAGTTGGCCGTAGTAAAGGTAACTTTTTCTGGATTTCAAGGGTGTCTCTGCGAATAGGGATCGTACCTTATAAAGAATTACATTGGACACCTTTGGCGTAACCGGCAAAGTGATTTCGTTTGTGGCAAATAGGATCATATATGCCTGTTCGGTAAATAGGACAAAGCATTGGTAGGGAAAGCTACGTTGTCCTTAGCTAGTAACCGGTCTACTTGCAATTCAATTACTTACAAAACTAGTATGATTGGCTCGGACCCTGCTGGCTGTGTTGCTAACGACCGGTTGACACGGAATGGCGAGTTGGTACGTGGAATGTGCAATTTAAGTGTGAAAAAGAGTATGAAATTTCGAATATGATGAATGAAACCCAGCTTGATATTATATGTATATCAGAAATCGAAAGGGGAATGATGTATGACAGTAATCTGCTGCTATGGTCACGGGTTGGAACGAAAATGCATAATGCAAAAGGAATTGGAGTGATTACAAGCGTGCATGTTACGCAGCAGTAAATGAAAAGAGCGGCCAAGAATGTGAGAATTTGTGAAACGATGTTTAGAACATTTTTGGGTTTGCAGACGCAGGAGTAAATGAGAATGGTGAACGCCTGCTGAATATTTGTGTAGAACGAAATCTGTTTGTATCTAGTACATAGTGAAACATAAAAATGTTCATATGTATAAATGTTTAAATTAACGATTTGAATGGATTATTAAAGTAAAGGACTAAGAAACCTGGTTAGGGACACAGAATTAATTCGTGGATCGCATTGTAAAACTTTTTGGGTCAATCCAGAGTGTGCTTAAGACAAAAGTGAGTTTGGGAAAAGAAGTTGAACGTAATGGTAACTCCATAATTAAATTAGAAAGACTGGTAGCAGACGATGTGAGAAAGAGGTGTGAAGAAGCTTTGAGCAGAGATTTGAACCCGAATAAAATGATATGGAACAAGAAAATAAAAAACCGTGACACTGAAAGTGATTGAAGGACACTGTTATTAATCGTACGCCACAAATACAGGGAAAAGCGACTTTGGGTAAAACCGGTTTGGAGGAGAGTATCTATAATAAAAGCAGCATGTAAGAAAAGAGACGTGTGCATGATATTGATTGCTGCAAAAAAAGAGACGGGGAAAAAGCGCACAAAAATGCATAAATTGAGAAAATGAAAATGAATGAGTCAGTAAGCGTGTGCAAAACAAGAAGTAAGGGCTGTAGATGATGAGAAAATACAGAACGATCTTGAAGGAACTAATAATTTTTTCTATGCGTGGGCTAGAAATGCAAAACGTGGTGCAGAGCAGACACAATAGTAGTGCTGAATAGTATTAATGGGAAAGTATGGGATGAGTACCTAGTAAGTAAATGCTAGCAAGAATATCATGAAAGGTTGTACGGACGTGAGAGTAAGCTGACTAAAGAGTTAAGCAAAGTTAATGTGATAAGGAATGAAACTGAAGAGTTGGATGAGGTAAGGAAAAATGTACAAAAGTTGAATAATGGCTACTAGTGTGGATAGAATTATTAATGAAACGCTGATATATGGATGTGCAAAACCTGAGAAAGGAGTGTACAAATTATTTAATGCATGTATTAAGCGTAAAAAAGTACGATCGATTGGAAAAGATTCATGTATAAACCTGTTAGACAAACATGTACAGATTCAAATAGTGTAACGGTTAGTGACATGAATGTATGAATACTGTTGTACGTTAAGGATACCATTTTACTAAGCGAAAATGCGCAGGGGTGTGAGAGTATGAATCTAAAGCTAAACGTGGGCAAAACGATGGTGATAGCGTTTAATCATGAAAAAGAGAAAAAGCGTACGGAATAAGTGCTTTTATCCTGCATGATGAGTATGTAGAGCAATTTAGTATTTGATTAGAACGATAACTACAGATAGTAGAATAAATGATCAAATTGAGGGGGGGGGAGAATTATTGGCAGTGTACGAACCATCATGAAACATAATGGTATGAGCATGCTGTGACACAATAGCGTGTTTCTCCCATTTGTACCATATGAAAGTGAGTCTTAGGTATGTCAGAAAAATCACAATAAGGAAATAAATACTGGGGACACACTGAAGGAATGAACGAGGAACGAATCACCAAGCAGATATATATATTTATATATATATATATATATATATATATATATATATATATATATATATATATATATATATATATAGGGAAAGTTAAGGGTAAGATTAGGCGTGGCAGATAAGGAAAGTAATGGTTGGATACAATAGAAAGCGCGATTCACAAAAGAAAGATAAGGAATTTTAGGAATAAAAGGACGTGAATGAATTTCTGTGAAAGTGAAAGAGGTACGCAAAGGTAGCACGATAGAAGAATTGTTCATGGTAAGCAAGTGAAAAATCGGTAAGGTTTAAGGGAATGACGTGATGTGTATGATGACGATACATTTATTTATACTGGACAATTAGTTGTGTAGAAATTCCATAAATGGAAGTTCATTTTATAAAACGGACTACATATATACACAACAAAGTTCTGTTACAGCAAGAGCTTCAAAAATCATCTGCAACGAAATGCTTTTAAAAAGAAACGCATGGCGTTTAACCATAGTAATGTTTTGAAATGTGTTCTGATAGCTATAAGCATGATATTTAATACTTAGACAACTTTAATTAAATAAGAGTCGGATTCATTACTGAATAGAAGTTATTATTGTTTATGTATTGAATTGGTTTTAATTTAATACTCAAATACTTAAAGTAGTTTGTTATTAATTAAGAACATGCAATTTTAAATGCGTTTAATTTTTGTATTGTGATTTCTTGATTAGAAACTGTGACACTTCAATTAAACTGTTTTCTTAATATTAATTTTTGGCAATAATTAAAACATTAGAATTTATTTACAAATTTGATATTTAATTACTCGCAAAGCTCAAATCTGATCAAAAGAATTGGCCGTCTAGTGTTAAGTACGTTGTGCTATTTGAATTAGATAGGCTGGGTGAGGTTAAGTATTGCGTCATGTGGGGCAGGTAAACAATAAACTACTCGATTTAAAATTAGCAAGTTTTGCGCAATGATGGTTCAACCCGTTAATATACTAGTGTGGGAAAGAATCACCAATAAAACCCACTTTATTCGTAATAAGTCATTGCACAAGTACATTAATAAATCAAATAACAAAAAAGAAACAATGAAAGGGTTAAATATACAACAAAATACCAGTAAATCAGGTTAAAGTGCGTACAAAATCATAATATTAAGAGAAAAATAAATAATAAGCAGTTTAGCGACGCATAAATACAATAAAAAAAAATATATAGTCACACCCACAATTGTGTCATAAATAAATCAGAATAAAAATCGCAATACCAAACATGTGGCCCTTTAAAACCAATCATGCCGGTCTTTAAGTAAGTAAGCACATAAAACAATAAGGCAAATTACGGTACATATAAAATACAACAGCAGTACAATTGCACAGGTGATAATAAGGTAAAGGCAAGCACAAAAGAAAATAAACAAGGAATTTACACGTACACAATAGTTTAGTGACTACTAAAGCACAAAATATACACGTGCAGTTACAATAAATTACATATAAAGAGAAATTAGTTCGCAGGCAAACAATTCTACTTAAACAAACTGACAAAAAACTCATTAAAGCAAAGCCTTACAAGGGTAAGTTATAAATAGATCATAACATCGCGACCGATATATAAGTTTGCGTTAGAAAAATACAGCGACCCTTTCTCAGGTTACACATTCGTATATACAACAATAAAACAATAAGAATAAAATTCGAGGTGTTTAATGGTCATCTGGATCCGGAAGTATGTACACACCCGACAATTGTCTATTTACAATTATAACCAAGCTGTATCCTGTACCCACTCGTCCGTGCCCACCTCTAAAAAAATATAAATAACAAACAACAAAGCTAATTCACCTAAATACAAGAGTGAGGGTGTCCTGTGCTTTTTTTTATTTTAGCAGATTTCAGCTTAATGAGCCCGCGTGCGAATGATATACCTTTGCAAGGCAATGCTCGATTTTTAACACGTTACATAGGCTTATAGAATTGATTGCTGCGAGCTTAAATTACATTGTTCGAATATTATAATCCTTCAATTAACCACTTATTCACCAATATTTAACAGGTTACGATACGCTGTTTAAACCCAAAACGATAACGATTATTTAGACATATATTGTTTACACACACGCTTATTAACACCCGAATATTTAGTTTAGTATAAGAAAAAAACAAATTCGAGGTTTGAGTTTGCAAAGAAGGTATACGATCAAATATTTACAGTGAAGGTATTTAATCGAACACCCCGATCGATCTTACTTAGTTGAAACCCTAACTAGAACTTCCTCTCTCTCCGATTTCAAACTAACTATATATACTCTCTAAAATCAATCCCCGTTATTGCAAGTAATAATAAGAAAAAAAGAAACAAGAAATTATTTCGTGGTAACATGTTTCACATTTCTAACAGAACGAAATCTTAATTTTAAAAATATGCATTCGTCCGTAACAAAACCTACATTTAATATCAAATTTCCTAGTATCAAACAAAGACGCCTTTGATTGCAGTGTGTATCGACGTAATTAATTATTAAACTAGTGATATTTTTACATCAAGAATGTGCGCATAAAAATTTCCAATGATTCGTTACACCCCTTCAGTAAAGCAGTTTTAAGCTAGTTAAATCCCAAACACATGTTTTCAACCCTTAGCTAAATATTAGTTACAAAAATAAACTATTCCGAAACCCATTCTCAAATAACCACTTAATATTTAATAAAATATGTTAAACCCATTAATTAACTTTTCTATCGCGGTAACAATTGCAATTTAAAAATGTTTATTACAATAATAAAATTTTCGCGGTTCGCTACCTACAAGCCCTATTTAGATTTTGTAGAAAAACGCACATTTAATATACTGCTGAAATTTTGCATATGGGATAAAAACTGGATTTGGAAAAGCTTTTTTTAATAATTTTGTTTGTTTTTTTTTTGGATTGTGACATTTTTTATTGTTAGACTTCGTTCGTTAGAGAGTGATTTGTTATTTTCATGACATTTTAATAATATTTAATTTAATAAAAATCTACGCTTTACTAAACAGAATTACATTCCGTACATGGCTTGTTCATATACTAATATAGCAGATAACTGTAATTGTTATTGAAACATATAAATTTGTATAAAAAACAAATAAAAATATACGATTACAAACCCAAAGATATGTTCGTTACCTTAGTTTGTCTATGCACACTTTCTAATGTCCAGAAAATTACAGAAAACTTATTAGTAGATTTTTGTCCATTTTATCGTATTATTTCATAAATTTATATTTTACTTCTCTTTGAAATACACAAATTTTAATTCATTATAGAAACTTTAACATCTGATAATGAAAATGTCAATAAACACATGATTTTTATTAATAAACTCGACCACATAAAGCTATCAAACTTTATTTATTGCTTCCAGTTGAATTCAATATTGTAAGATTAATTTTGTAGAACTTGGTTATAAATTTATACTTACATAAACATGAAGTGGAATTATATTGTATGCAAAAATTGGTGTAGCATCGTTTAAGTGATTTATTCAAGTTTATTAAAAATTATGGTCTGTTTGGTATAAGATTTTATCTCTGTTTTTATATTTTTCAATTAACATCTGCATATCGAAACCTTAAATTAAAACTTTATCGTAACGTAAATTATCAAAACTATTATTATAAGTTTTTGTTATGAACGAATAAGTTCAAAGGTAAATGAGTAATTAAAAATTATTATTAATTTTATTAAATACATAAATAAAAAGTTTACCTCGAGTAGGATTTGAACCTACGACCTGTACTTTGCTAGAGTACTCTAGCAAGTACCGCCGAGGGTTAACTACATATTCTACTACTAGGACTCAGAAATGGTTTACCAAAAGAAGTTAGGTAAAAGCTTTTTTTCTAATGATAGTGTTATGACACCACTTAAACTTTGTTATTGGTCACCTTTTTAAAATCCGGAACACAAACAATTACATAACAAAAACTTAAAATAATTTAACATTAGTCGAGTTGCTTTGGTATGTGTGAATCCTTGCGATATTGCAGGCTTACATTCCATAATATAAGTAATTTGATTGTAATCTCATTATATTTAGAATTTACAACAGTTCTACATACATAAAGACAAAAATTACACCGATTGGGGCTTGAACCTTGATGGCGCAGTTGGTTAGCGCGGTACTATAGCAAAGTACAGGTCGTAGGTTCAAATCCTACTCGAGGTAAACTTTTTATTTATGTATTTAATAAAATTAATAATAATTTTTAAACAATTACTTGCTTTCAACTGTTGTAGTTGGCGTGCCTAACAGAACAGACGTCTCTAATTCTGTTTTATTCAATGTCATACAGTTTAACAGTTTTATGTTCTCTGCTTCTTAGAATAAAGTAAAGTGTGTTTTGTAACTGTATCTTATTCTAAACGTAGTGTATACCCTATCGTCCTGATTCTGAGCTAATCCAAAACTTCAAATATTTTTAAACTATGTTTGTGTTAAATTATTATAAGTTTTTGTTATGAACGAATAAGTTCAAAGGTAAATATGTAGTTGAAAATTATTATTAATTTTATTAAATACATGCATAGAAAGTTTACCTCGAGTACTTATTTGAACCTACAGGTCGTAGGTTCAAATCCTACTCGAGATAACCTTTTTATTTATGTATTTAATAATACTAATAATGATTTTTAATTATGTTTGTGTTACTTTATTTTATATAATTACAAACAATTTGAAAAAAAAAAGTATTTGACGGATCTTTGTTTATACTCAAGTCCACCTGTAATATCCAAACTTTGCTTTACTGTGATGATTGGTAGTTTCTTGTACCTTCTTTATTATGTTCTAACGTCGTATTTTTACAAGCAATAAATAATTTGAAATTTCTGCTGTGTATTAAAGTGCCAATATTAAAAACATGACGCTTTGTAATTTAGTCCTGACAAAGTGACATTTCAATTTGTGGTTCTCAAATTTCCCGGTTTTTATAATTTTGTTTATGTCAAACTGGTCGCTGCTTAGATTGGTCAAAATTTAATGGGTGGAGCTTAACTATTTCTGTTGGGTAAACAGATTTTAGTCAATATTGACAGAAGTACGAACTGAAAACAGATTAAAGATGAGGGTTTGAAAAAATGGTTAGAATAGGAAGTTTGCAAAGCTTTTCATGATCTCGCTCACATAAAAGAAAATAAAAATTTATGTAAGAATGGAGGGTTAATTTTATCAATGTAAAAAAGAGAAGACGTCTACCTGATTGCACATAATAAAAATACTTGGACGCTCAAATACTGCACTAAAACATTATGTACATTTGAAATTAAGACGCGAAAAAGATCGGATAATTCAGTTGTGATTGAACCAACATATTGTTTGAACAATACAAAAGTAGACGTCAAATTGATTGCACACAAACCATGGTTTAATTTATATAGACGTCCGTATGATTGCAATATCAACGTTGTGTATGTTTTAATCTGAGAAGCCAAAATGATTCTTTTGTTATATTAATAGAAGATGCAACATCGCAACACGTCATAATAATATATAGCGCAGCACTATAACGTACGGTATATAGTAGAAATAAAGCTAGAAACGTATGGAATAGATTATGGGAATAATAAAAAAATGCTGATCTATATACTTGAGCAAATGTCAGAGAATACGTTTCGTTCTAGTGGACGTTACATTAGGGAGTTACGTACGGCGCATAATAATATCATGGCGTATATGTATATATATATATATATATATATATATATATATATAGTGTCCCATAAGTATAGGGACACTGCTAAATTACAACTTTGTTAGGTCAAATGGGATCGATTAAACCAAACATACCTTAGTACAAATGTGCTTCCTGAAGAAGTGATAAAAATGACATGATATATCAAAGCTGACTTGCCGCTCTGTAGGGTAATTAGGTATCAGTCATGCTTGCTTTTAACCATTGCAACCAATTATAAAGAGTAAAGTCAACCCACCGATCTAAACGTAATAATGGTAAATTGATAAATACAGTTGATACGACAATAATGTAAATAAAGTGCTTAACAGAGTGAACATATTTGCCAAATTTAGTTTAAGTGGTATCATAACACTATCATTAGAAAAAGAAGCTTTTACCTAACTTCTTTTGGTAAATCATTTCTGAGTAGTAGTGGAATATGTAGTTAACCCTCGGCGGTATCCTAGGATTAATTTAGTAGTCTCAGTGAATAATACTTTTAATAATTTACGTATAATGATACAGTTTTAATTTAAGATTTCGATATGCAGATGTTAATTGAAAAATATAAAAACAGAGATAAAATCTTGTACCAAACGGACCATAATTTTTAATAAACTTGATTAAATCACTTAAACAATGCCACACCAATTTTTGTATACAATATAGTTCCACTTCAAGTTTATGTAAGTATAAATTTATAACCAAGTTCTACAAAATTAACCTTACATATTGAACTCAACTGGAATCAATAAATAAAATTTGATAGCTTTATGTAGCCGAGTTTATTAATAAAAATCATGTGTTTATTAACATTTTCATTATCAGATGTTAAAGTTTCTATAATCAATTAAAATTTGTGTATTTCAAAGAGAAGTAAAATATAAATTTATAAAATAATATGATAAAATGGTCAATAGTCTACTAATAAGTTTTCTGTGATTTTCTGGACATTAGAAAGTGTGCATAGACAAACTAAGGCAACGAACATATCTTTGGGTTTGTAATCGTATATTTTTATTTATTTTTTATAAAAATTTAAACGTTTCAATAACAACTACAGTTATCCTTTGATGTCAAGTAAGTATATGAAATATGAAGAAGCAAATGTAAGCAATTAAACTGTTTTCTTAATATTAATTTTTGGCAATAATTAAAACATTAGAATTTATTTACAAATTTGATATTTAATTACTCGCAAAGCTCAAATCTGATCAAAAGAATTGGCCGTCTAGTGTTAAGTACGTTGTGCTATTTGAATTAGATAGGCTGGGTGAGGTTAAGTATTGCGTCATGTGGGGCATATAGTACATGAACAAGCCATGTACGGAATGTAATTCTGTTTTAGTTAACCTTAGCTAGATTTTTATTAAATTAAATATTATTAAAATGCCATGAAAATAACAAATGATACTCTAACGAACGAAATGTACAATCAAAATCAAATATATATATATATATATATATATATATATATATATATATATATATATATATAATATATATATATATATATATATATATATATATATATATATATATATATATATATATATATATATATATAGTGTGGCCAGTAAGGTCCGCATCATATGGGATTTTTATTAACAGCTTTATTCGAAATTTTACTTTGGCGTCAATTTTGCTTCGATTGAGATGCAAATTAACCAAATAAATAATATTTTATTAAATACATAAATAAAAAGTTTACCTCGAATAGGATTTGAACCTACGACCTGTACTTTGCTAGAATACCGCGCTAACCAACTGCGCCATCAAGGTTCAAGCCCCAATCGATGTAAATTTTATCTTTATGTATGTAGAACTGATGTAAATTCTAAATGTAATGAGATTACAATCAAATTACCTATATTAATGAAATGCGAGCCTGCAATATCGCAAGGATTCACACATACCAAAGCAACTTGACTAATATTAAATTATTGTAAGTTTTTGTTATGAACGAATAAGTTGAATGGTAAATATATTCGTTTAATGCTTTAAATTTAGCAACACTTAAACCTAAATGCTGGTATCGTTATGTGGATGACACGTTCGTTATTTGGCCGCATAGATTAGAATTTCTAGATAATTCTTTGAAACATCTGAACAAAATTTACCCTAACATCCAATTTACTATGGAAACATAATCCAGCAATTCGATATCATTTCTGGATGTATTAATAGCAAAACTTCCAAATGGTCAATTTCGACACACTTTATATAGAAAACCCACTCATACTAGTAGATACCTTAATGTTCTTTCACGCCATCATCCAAGTCAACTTTATTGTGTTGTTAAATCTTTAATTAATCGGTCACACAAATTAAATGATGAAAACTCCAAAAAAGTAGAAATGAAATACGTAACATATATTTTACATAAAAATGGATACCCTATTGGGAAAATCAATAAAATTATACATAACGAAACCTTCCATAGAACAACACTGGATCTTTCTGAAAACGAAACCAAAAATCTTGTAATATGGTCTTATATCAAAAAAGTAACTAATCGTATTGCCAAACGATTTCCAAAAATCAATTTCGTACCATTTTAAATCAAGCAAAACTATTCAACAACTGTTACGTAATCCAAAAGACAAAATTTTTGGTGAAAGTCAAGGAGTGTATAGAATACCACGTAATGAATGCGCATGTACATACATTGGTCAAATTAACCGCAAGTTACATATTAGAGCTCAAAAACATAAGTTGTATATAAAGAACGTTAACCCTTCTTCATTATTGGCAGCCCATCACTTAGAAACTTGACATTATATTAATACAAATAATATAAGATTACTTGCTCCTGTATACTCTATACTCATGAGAGAATAATACGAGAAGCTATAGAAATATAAAACGTCTATATATATATATATATATATATATATATATATATATATATATATATATATATATATATATTTTTTTTTTTTTTGTGTGTGTGTGTGTGTGGTGTGCGTGTGGTTGGTGGCGTGGGTGCGGTGTGCGTGCGTGTGCGTGTGCGCGTGTGGTGATGCGCGTGCGCGTGCGTGCGTGTGGTGGCGTGTGCGCGGCGGCGCTATTGGGTGCGTGGGTCGCGTGTGGTGGTTGTGTGGTGTGCGTGTGCGTGTGCGTGTGCGTGTGCGTGTGGTGTGGTTTTTTTGTGTGTGTGGTGTGCGTGTTGTTGTTGTGTGCGTGTGTGTGCGTGTGCGTGTGTGTGTGTGTGTGTGTGTAGTATATATGTAAGAATCTAATTAAGAAGACTGATAACCCTTGAAGAGTATCAGTTACCGAATCCGACGAGCAATAACAAATTCACAAAATCAGTAACACTACCTCTCATGGGCCCCTTACTCATAGTAGAACACGCACATTGACACAACCTCTATAAAACTAAATGGCATAATTCATATATATGATACTTGTAATTATCCCTGAAACGGAAACAAAGATAAGTTTCTGTAACGTAGAAAGAAATATTTTACGACATAAACAAGAGAAAATCCAAAATATGAATATATCCAGAAATAAAAATACTTGAAAAAATATATATATATATATATATATATATATATATATATACATCCTTGGTCTTGCATCAAAAATGTTCTGTATAAAAGCGACACAGGTGTCTTAAAACGTCATTTAAAACAGTTAGCAGTATAATCTAGTGATTTTTTTCAATTTTTTGACCAGTGTACATTGGCAGTGAAGAAGATTAGTTTGTAGTTTTGTGATAAATTTCAGGACATGTTTATTTTGCAATACCCAAACAAGCTAAATTAGTTTGGAAAATCGTACAAAAATACAGCTTTTACACAAGCAAGGAAGGTCTCAAAAAAAGACTGCAAAGTGGGTAAAATGTTACGGTGCGCAGTGAAATCAACCATCATACGGTTTGTGGAGACTGGCGCTCACGCTAATAAACAACGAATAGGCAGAAAACGCATGACAGAAGGACAGAAAGCTTTCCCGTGAGTCTGTGAGAGACAAAAAACTAGAGCTTGCTACGGCTTTATCTGAAGAGACTGGAAAGCGAATAAGTGGTCGAACTACTAGAAGACTTCTAGTAGAAGCCGGTTTAAAAGTCTGTAAAGTCAGCAAGAAGCCATAGCTCTCTGGAAATAACAAGAGAGAACGGGTGGAATGGGATCTACGACACTAACATTTCACAGTGGGGGAATGGTCTAATGTAGTCTGATCTATGAATCAAACTTTAATGTTAGTTATTTTTATCAATCATATCACACAATCATAACTAGTATAGTTGTACTACATTTCAATCTTAAATGTTATAAATGTGTTTAAGATGTGCCTCTTTTATTCCTTTAGGCGTATTTTGAACACCAGGTACGACCTTCGCGAGGCGACGAAAGCGTGAGAATATCACCCAGATTGTGTAGGTCCAACTGCCAACCAGTCGAGGCAGTGTAATGATCTGAGGCTGCATGGTTGCTAATGGTGACAACGAAATGTTCGTTTGTGAAGGCTGTATGAACGGTGAAAAGTACGTTACGGTACTGAAAGCTGCTCCTATACCTTCGCTGACGCGTACTTTCGGTAATACTGATTTAGATGGGATCAACTTCAGAGCAATGCTCCTTCTCATAAATCAGCGACTACGATGCGGTGATTTACTGACAACATCAACTTGTTAGATTGGCCTGCGCAGTCCCCACATATCAATCTAATCGAGCTCCTTTGGAATATGCTGAAGCGCAAAATAAGACAGCGTAGCATAACGTTTAAAACCGGCTCAAAAAACGCGTTAGTGCAGGAATGGAAATCCATTTCTGCAGCCGAATGTACTAAACTTGTACGCAGCATGCCTGCAGTAATTAAATCTATGGGTGGGCCAACAATATATTAATTTTGTTTTATGATTCTTATTCAAATAAAGTAATTTAGTGATTAATAGAAGTTTTATTTTCCTCTCTGTATGCAATAAAATAAAATATGAAATAAATTATAGGGTGTCTAATACTTTTGGAAAAGGTTATATATATATATATATATATATATATATATATATATATATATATATATATATATATATATATATATATATATATATATATATATACACACACATAGGGTGACTCACGACTACCCCCTCGATCTCTTGTGCACAAACGGTACGTTAGATATCAGCTTAATTTTTTGGTGACATATGTAAACTGATAAGGACTATTGTTTTACATTATTTTCAATTATACAGGGTAGTTCAGAAAATTGTAATATATCAAAGTAGGTTTTTTAAATCTTAAATTTTTTCATTTTTAGGTTATACATTAAAAATTAAGTCAACCTTATTCAAAGTTCCCTATACCTATAGGTTAACAATTTTGAGAAAACTGTGATTTTAAGAAAAATATTCAATTTAAACAACTAAAAACACGGAAACCTCTTACTTTCAGTAACACTTTTTAGGCTTCCATTTGCACTGTGTAGGATTTCGATAGGATGTTAGGATGATAGGATGTTTAGGAAAGGGGTTCTCATTGTATATTTTGGTCCATTTGGACCACCCTGTATAATTTTTACTTATGTGAAATCATTTTTCATTTTCTATCAGAAACTATGAGTATGCATATGTCTAAAATTGAGGATTAAAAAGTTATTAAGATTTTACTCTAAAATTTCTATGAAATTCTTTTTAGTAGATAATGATTTTAAAAGTAAAATATTGTTTGATTCATCTAGTTGGCGGATGTCCTTAACCTTAGTGTTCGGTCAAATACTTTCAAAATTCTTACTTATTTTCGATAGTGCTATCATAATTTAAGACTAAAAAATTAAACAGTATTCTCAAGAAGAAAGAGTGGATATGACGTTTTTCCCTGGTGGATGTTTTAGTAATTGTCTGTTAGCGTCAAGAGTATACGCAGAAAGGTATCTCAACCGACTATATTCAGATAAAAGAGCTTTTGAAGAACTGCTACAAACTTTTGTGAAACTTGTAGTGTATCTTACAAGAAGCAGACTAAAACAAAGTATGTTGTAAATAATGAGTTCTTAGTTTTGGGCTTAGTGATTGATAATGGAAATGTTAGTTCAAGAGAAATTTATAGACAAACTGAATTAGTCAAGGCAGTGTTTGGAGAATGTTTAAAAAACATAAGTACCATCCTACAACTTCATCAGAATTTATCAAGATGAGACTTTCAACGAGGTTGGTTTTCTGTGTATGGAGTCATGAAAAAGTTGGGGAAGAAGATGATTTCTTCAAATTTGTTTTATTTATCGACGATTCAACTTTCCACAACGGCTTGGTAAACCAACACAAGTTTCATTACTATGATACTCAAAACCGTCACCTGTATCGCACTGTTAACCGCCAAAATCGGTGGAGCATCAATGTATTTGGGGTAATTGTAGGAGACCATGTGATTGGGTCATATGTTTTTGATGGAAACTTGAATGGCGTATAATTTTTACTGTTTTTAGAACAAGAACTTCCGAGTCTTCTATATAAAGTTTCTTTAGACATTAGAAACAACATGGAATGTAAGGAATTATTTGGATAGAGAATTCCTCAATAAATGGATTGGAAGGGTAGGTCCACATAAAGTTCCACCTAGATCTCCTGAATTAACCAGCATGGATTTTTTTTGAGGTTACATTAAAAATTTAGTTTATAGCACTACACCTACGACTGCTGATGACATGACGATTAGAGTAAAGGATGCGTTTGCTACTGTAACACCAGATATCCTGAGAAACGTTAGATCTTTTGAAAAACGAGTGCGGTTCTGAATAGAAGAAAATGGTCATCACAGTGAACATTTATTTTAGTATATTTTTCATAAACGTTTACGTCTTGGTTTTAGTTTTATTTTTAATTAAGTTTTGATCCCATACCTATTTATCAACTACAATTCAAAAATCATTACCTACTAGAATGTAAACCGAAAAAATTTCCATAGAAATTTTAGCGGAAAATCTTAACTTTTTAATCGTTAGTTAGATAGTTTTTGATAGAAAATGAAAAGTTATTTCTCATGAATAAAAATTATACAGGGTGGTCCATTTAAGTTAAATGGGTGTTTGACCCTGTATATTATTACATTGTTTGAAAGCTCATAAAATACTTTCATTTGACACCAAATTGTATTAGTCTATCTCTTTTGGTTTTAGAAAGATTAAATTGTCTTTGGAAAAATAATCCCACTTGCGGTCGCCGTCGCTGATTTGTTAGGCGATTGTTGTTTATTTTCAAATGCTAAATTTTTATAGTATTTTGAAATATCTCAATATACAGGGGTGTCACTGTTGTAAATACAACTTTTTGTTTATTTTTTAAATGCCCCCGCATGCTGTTCAGGTCATTCGATGCCTCGTTTGATATCCTTTCTTTTTCATCAATGTCTTATACCTAAAATTAATAAATTTCAAAGTATTTTCAGTTTATTTTTGAAATTGCGATTGTAGACTGAAAATAGATAGTCATGGAATTGTAATTTCATGCTAAAATTTTTAATCAAGTTGTATTAATTTATAAAAGAAACTTTGGCGTTCTTTTTTATGCTAACAGATTTTTCCAAGTAAAAACAAGAGTTAATATAACAACTACAAATTGCTGAATTCAATTATTCTAAATTTAGCAGAATTTTTTGAACAAAATTAGCGCATACTCTTACACAAGTCACACTTTCGTTCAAGACAAATTTAAATCAGTCCTTAGTAAAATTTCATTTGGTTATGTTCAAATCCACTTTTCGATTTTCTACATATTTTTGTAAATTTAAATTGGTTACTAATGAAATAACAACAATATTTGGAAGTAATGTTTAAACTCACAACTAAAAAACAAGAGTACCATGACAATATTGCGTTGAGAAAAGAAAAATTGTTTGTAACAATTGGTTCTATTCAGTTTAAACCTAATTTGTGTTTTAATTTATTCAATGCATTGAAAATGGCTCTAAATATTCAGGAAATGGTTTTAATGATTTTTATTCTTGGAGAATCTCAAAAAAATTGCTTATTGGCAAGTAGAATTTATACAGCAAGATATGCCGATGCTGAAAAAAGACGCGATCTGAGGTGGTTGAAGATTTTTACAAATATTTGAAGAAACAGGTAGTAGAAACGGAAAGTAGCTAATAAAACAGTGACAAATGATGAAAACCAACTTATAGTTTTACTTGCAATCCAAGAAATTCTTTTCGCAGAAAATTGCAGAAGTTCCTATATTATTTAGTGACGTAGCTACCCTAAAAATTAATGGTGTAGTGAACAGACATAACGTGCTTTACTATAGCACTGAAAGTCCTAATTGGATCAGGCGTGTTGACCAACGAAATCGTTGGTCACCGAATGTGCGGGAGGAATTATTGGGTCCCATGTTATGATACTCTAACCGGCGAGATATATTTAAATTTTTTAACAGATGTGCTACCTAACCTTTTTCAAAATATTAATGAAGCAGTTTATGGAAATATGTGGTTCCAGCATGATGCTGCATCCGCCCATTACCATCGAGGCGTACGAACATTTTTAAACCACTGGAAAGAAAATCAGTGGATAGGTCGAGGAGGACCCTTTTCTTGGCCATCAGGGTCACCTGATCTGATCCCCTCGATATCTTTTTGTGGAGTTGCGTAAAAGATTATGTGTATAAAGAAATTCCAGCCACAACAGGAAATATGAAGTAAAGAATCAGAAATGCTTTTCAAAATATCACATAGCCGACATTAGAGTTAGTGAAAAATAATTTTGTACGGCGTGTTAATAAATGTATTCAAGTTGAAGGAAGAACATCCGAGCATTTAATGAGAAATTGATTTTTGACTTTTTTTTTGTTTTTCATTTTACTGTTCTTGTTTTGTTGTAATTTGTATTTGTTAATTTTATTACACAGTATTGCATATAAAAATAATACCTATTTGTAAATATTTTCAGCAGCCTTATTTGCTGAAAACGGTGCATAGTTAATTAACAATATTAAGATAAATTTGGTAATGCAAATAGTTAAAACAATAAATTAAAAATACTTTCGAAGATTCGATTTTTTACAGTAGAATTGAGAGTATCTCAAAACTTTGTGAGTGATAGATGTTTAAGAATGCCAAAATTTCTTTTATAAATTAATACAACTTGATTAAAATTTTTTAGCATGAAACTACAATTACATCTTTATACGTTTACATTCACAAAAAGGCGTAAAAAATGAAATCGTTGATCTGAACATAATCAAATTGAATACTTCAGAAATTTTACTATGGACTGATTTAAATTTGCCTAGAAGCAAGAGTGTTTTATGCATTGTTTTTGTTCAAAAAGTCTGTTAAATTTAAAACAATTAATTAAATCAATTCGTAATTGTATTAACTCTTGTTTTTACATAAAAATTTTTTTAGTAAGAAACTGCAATCCCATGGCCAACTTAATACCTCTATTTTTAGTCTTTTTGTATTACAATCGCAATTTCATAAATAAACTGAAAATATTTTGAAAATTATTAATTTTAGGTATAAGACATGCAGGATGAAAAAGAAAATAAAAAGTTGTATTTACAAACAGTGACACGCCCTGTATGTTATTAAAAAAAATCGAAGTTTCAAAATACTACAAGCCCACAAACAATTTTCTGCAATTTTAAAATAAAAGTCGCCTAACTGGGGGCGGCCGCAAGTGGGATATTTTTTTGAAAGACGATTGAATTTCTCTTAAACCAAAAGAAATAAACACATACACTTTGGTATTCAATGAAAGCGTATTTTATGGACTTTCCAAAAATGTTATAATATATAGGGTGTTCCATTTAAAAAAGTATGTTTAGTTTGTTCCAATAACATGAAACTCTGTAGGATCAGAAACATTTTTAAAATGTGGTGCCTAGTGATATCTACCGTTGGTCCAAAAATCATTTCTCTGACTTATTTCGTCTTTATACAATCTTCCAATTCCTCATTTGGTCACCCTGTATCTATATATATATATATATATATATATATATATATATATATATATATATATATATATATACAGGGTGGTGCATACTCCAAAAATATGTTTAATTATACAGGGTAGATCATAAAAGCTTGGAAGTAATTTTACATTTTTTTTAAATAGAAAACCCTATATATTATTACATATTTAGATTCTACATGCAATTTTAGACACATTTTATGTATAATGTCCTATATCTAAGTCTAACCGTTTTTGACAAATTTCAAATTTTTTGTCACAAAATGACGTTTGCAGGCCAAAACATAGGTGGAAATCTTTTCTAAATTAAGCCTTTATCAATTAGTTATGGTTGGTTTCCTTGGAAATGGGGACCTACCCTAATGGGCTGTATTGATATTTCTGTAATACAGTCATACAGGGTGATCAAAAATGGACAATAAAAAGTAGATTCAAAAAACCTATAAAGTAATTTTTTTTAAATGAAAACCCCCTATTTTTTTAATTCTATCTTATTTAGCATTAAAAATAACGGTTACTATGTATAAGAGTGTATATTCCAAAAAATTGTAGTTTTTGAAATAATGACAATTTAATATTTTTTTATTGTAAAAAGGGTATACGGCTTTCAAGTTTTGTTGTCAGTTGGCCGTGACGGCGGTGCGCGGCGAAACAAAAAAAATCGAGCATTTCAGATCGAAATATTACAATTTATTGAACCCCATATAAATAATTATTTTATTAAACGAACTTAAAGTAAAGACAATATTTTTTTGATTCAACAAATTATGTCCTAATCCTAATCATAAACTTAACACCTCTAATGTAACTAAACCTGTAACTAATTATACAAATAAAATTATTAGAAACACGTCAAATACGTACTACCTAATAAGCTGTTCGAAATGTCTGCCTCTTTCTTGAATACACAATGCAATACGTCTCTCAAATTCTCTGCTTAAATTTCTACATATTTCAACACTAATGTTTTGAAAACAGTTTCTAATCCTAATCTTCATGTCTTCCTTTGTTGTAGGCGGTATTTTATAAACCTGCTCTTTGACGCTAAAGTCCATTTTAGTAAGATCTAGTAGGCCAAGCAACAGGCCCTCCCCTCCCAATCCAACATTCTGGATATCTAGCATTTAAAAAAGTTATTATCGGACCTGTATGATGTACTGGGGCCCCATCATGAAAAAACGACATTTCTTGTTGCGTATCCTGTGGCACTTGACGCAACAAATTAGGTAGATGGTTTTGCAGAAAGTCTAAGTATACTTCCCCTGTTACTCGTTGATCAAAAAAATATGGTCCAATTACATGATTACCGACAACACCTCCCCAAACATTTAAAGACCATCTAGTTTGAGAAGTATATCTTACAAAATGTGGATTTTCGGTAGAATAGTAATGAAAATTGAGTCTGTTTACACTCCCGTTTCTGTGAAATGTGGCCTCATCTGTAAATAAAATCAAATGAACAAAATTTCTTTGTTGGTTTATTTTGTTTTAAGCCCATTGATAAAATTCCAGTCGTCTGTGATAATCTTCAGGAACCAACTCTTGACGTAGTTGAATGTGATAGGAGTGCATTTTTTGAGACTTCAATATCCGCTGTACCGTACGTCGTTCAACACCAACCTGCTGAGAAATGGGTCGTTATCCAATATATGGATTTTCGGTAACTGTTAATAGTACATTTAATTGATTTTCCTCAGTCTGTGCACGTTTTTCCCTAGTATTTTTTTCATATAACACATTGCCAGTTCTTTCAAAACGCTCCAAAGCTTTTCAAATGCCCTTCTTTCAGGTTACCGTCTCTCTGGAAACCGTTGTTGATACAGTCTTCTTGCTAAGAGCGTATTCTTATCATTAGATCCCAAAACAAAAATCATATCAACCATTTCGGCTTGCGAAAATTTTTTTGTTGCTGGAAAGAAGCAAGATAATTGTAGGTTTCTATAATTTTTTTTTTTTAATTAGTATGTTTTAAACGAGATACTGTGAAGTTTGACAAATCTTTGCTATGTTTAACACAGTAATTCTTTCACTAACTTTAACAAATTAAAAACATTTGTAAATATTTTCAACCCATTATCTGTCATACCTATTACATTTTCTTCACTTCTTCAAAGTGTTTGTATTTAATTTTCACACTGCTAGGACCTTCTATACATAGATAATTGCAAAGCAGTACTTACAACTCATTAGTTATTAAAATTAGTGACGATAACATTAAAACTTTATAAATAAAAAAGTAGTCCAATTTCTAGAAATAAGCAAGGCAAATAAATATCAATGACATATTTATTCAATAATAATGTTCAAGGATGTTTAAGAATTCGTACATACATAAATTATATAATTCCGTTTCCAACCAGAACCAATTAAATTGAAGCACGAAAAGCGGTTTTTAATCAGACGTAATAACACCACCTACTTCTTTAAAATCCATTGATTCATATCACAGCCAAAAGCGTAATGGCTTTACACACAGACTGCCATTAACGGATACAGAACTAAGAAATGAATCTGTAATTATAAATTTCTTAATCACGTTCAAAGTAACTTTATATCTTCATTTCCATACTGCTTAATTTCATTTAAATTAATAAAAAACAATGCAGTAAATCTACTTTTAACAATCAGATTGACGATAACGATATATGTGTTCCCGTATTTTCAATTCAGACATGTACATTTTACAGACTGTCCGACATAATTTTAATTTACTTTCGGCATACAGAAAACCAGTGAAGCAATTCACTGATTTCGTTGGTTGCTGCTGTCATTGCTTTAAAAAATACGAAATTAATGCTTGAAGCAATCATAAATGTAACGTACTTGGACTAGATTAAAAAATGCTTTGTATTTTTTTTTTAATTTTTTTAAAGAAAGCAACCTATCGGAATGATGATTGTGATAATTATCAAGGTATATTGTTTTTTTTTTTTGTGAATTAGGCATTAAATTGTTTTTCTTAATTCTAGGTAACTGCTACGCTATTAATAAATGTATCATTATACAAGCTTGCGTAATTGTTTAGGTCATTGTCACTATTATTAAATAAAACTTTTTGCAAGGTATTTATGTATTTGAATTGAAGATGTTTGTTGAAAGATAACATGAAATTTGTGTACTAAAGAATAACACTTGATGTGTTAGAATCTAAAACATCTCAACATATTGAGCTTAATTTAAATAATCTTGTTTATATACAATAGTGATTATTAAATCTTAAGTGTTTTTTATACTCACAAATGTTAGTTTAGGAGTGGGTTGAGATTCTTATTTGTATTCAGTTATTAACTTTAATCAATCTCTTCTTTAATATACGTATCATAATTTCCGTTTCCATTTTTTTAAGAATCACTTCTTTTCAATCAATGGAGATGAATCGAAAATATTTTTCTATAAAATTTAAAGGTACATAAATAACAAAATTATTGCTAAATGCATGTTAATTGTTAAAAGTAATTATATATTTTCATTGAAGGCCCTCGATCAACTTCCATTTTATTTTACTCATTTGTTAATTACTACGGTCTAAGTATTCTTTGGTTTTCTAGAACAGAATTACCATCACGATTTTGTAATATACCTATATACGTAATACTACAACAGACAAGAATATATACATCCGACTCATCACACCAGCTGTTATAAGAACTAAATGCTGGATTAAATTAGAAAATTTACCCATATTATGATAGCGATGTAATCGCCTTTAGTTTTGTTCCCTTTTAGTTTTTGTAAACTTTTTAGAACAACCAAGAATTGCCGATTTCTTTTTTCATCGATAACGTGATAATCTTGCATTCGATTATTTTTAAGCATTCATATACTTCTTTTAGTTTTAATCTCATGTTTGTAATGTCCCAAAGTTACTCTCAACTATTAAAAGACCAAACAAATCTTTAACAGTATAATATTGAACTTATCGCACTGATCGCAAATTCTTATAAAAATTATCCAATAGCCTTAACTTGACTTTCCCGGTAAATAATACAATAGTCTCTAAAATTATACCATGGACTTTACTCGCAATAATTCAAAGCTAAAAATTATCACAGAGCCTAATACTGAAGTTACACGCAATAACTGAAATCTAACTATTCATTAATCAATAAGCAATTTTACAAACACTGTAGGTAGCGGACCGCGAAAATTTTATTATTGCAACAATATTTTTTTTTCGCAATTGTTACCGCGATAGAAACGTTAATTAATGGGGTTTAACATATTTCATTATATATTAAGTCGTAATTTGTAATGTTTTCTGGATATTTTATTTCCTGTATTTTACGAGATTGATATTGAGTAAGGGTTGAAAAAACACATGTTAAGATAGAAACAGATGTTCGCTCGAACTGTCTTTATTGAGGTAGTATAACGAATCTTTGAAAGTCGTTTTGTGCACATTCGTATGGTAAAACTTCACAAATGTAATAATAAATTGTGTCGGTATAGACCGCGATCAAAGGATATCTTTGTGGGTACACTGAAACTTGAGACCTGAATGTAGCGCTTGGACGAATGGATATTTTTAAAATTAAGACGTCGTTCAATAACTAATATGAAACTGTTTCAACGTAATAACTTTTTTTGTTTTTTATTACTTTTGAAAAATTGTGGTTGATTACGAGAATAAATATAGTTAGTTTTGAAATCCAAGGAAAAGGTCAGTTGCTGTAGAAATTTTGATTGAGCCGGACACTTTGATTTGCTTAAATTAGAAACGCCCGTTGTAAATCGTTCGGTCTATAAATATTTTTCGTGTACCTTCTAGCAAAACTAAAACACTAATTCGTTCTTTTCTTTTTGTGTATGTTTTAATGTAAATTTTTCCAAAAATTAATCCATAATCAATCGGCGCTGAGTTTTAAACCGCGTATCTTAACTCGTCGTGTTGGTGATACAGTGTTTAACTAAAGGGGATATATTCAAGTGTAAGTAGGTATTTTTATATAAATTAAGCCTGGCAGCAAATAATTTTGCAAGCGTATATAACGTAGTAATACTCGAGTATTGCCTTGGAAAGGTATCTCATTCGTACGCGGGCTCATGAAGCGGAAATCTGCTAAAATAAAAGACAATACAGGGCTCCCTCACTCTTGTATTTGTGTGAATTAGCATTGTTGTTTGTTGTTTATATTTCAATTTGTGTAGAGGTGAGGACAAACGGGTACCGGATACCGCTCTGGTTATTAATTGTAATGTGCAATTTCCGAGTTCAGATGACCATTAAACACCTCGAATTTTATTTTTATTGTTTTTTTTTGTATAGATGAATGTGTAACCTGAGAAAGGGGCGCTGTATTTTTCTGAAGCACTCCAACCTATACATCGAGTGTATCGATTTAATTACAGTTAATTCATTTGTGTATTTTTAAAAACTTTCTACACGCATACTCCATCTTACGACAGAATAATCATATTCAAATTTAAAAATCAATAACGATTAGGAACGTCCCCAAATTAGTATTTTTAAAAACGACTTTGAAATTAAACGTTGCATGTATTACGTGTATCAAAATATACTTCGCAAATTGCGGATTTGCTTATTGAGAGTGTGGTAAATTTTAATTACATTATTTTTAATTGCAAGGTCTTCTTAACTAGGCGTAAGTTACATTCTTTTAATTACCCAAAACTTATGACAGTTTTGTAGCTTTTTTTCCGGACTCCTCATATTCGCATGTTGTTTTGATACGAAGCAATAGAATTTGAGCTACCGGAATTTTGGAAAACACGCTAAATATATTGCAATTTGGTCTGGGAAAACCGCCGTTAGCATTTGTGTTTTTCGAAGTTTTCCAATCGAACAAGTTTCAAGTTCAATATTTTATCAGGAAGCGCGCCAATAGATAAAGGATTAACTGTGAGAAAGGTCTGCGAATAATTTTACTTAAATACTACCGAAATATTTGAATCAAGAACAGGCTAATATTTTTGGGAGTTTCCATAATCATCAACGTCGGATAACACCGGAAAGAAGAACCCGCTACAGATAAGTGTTTCTCCATTTTAATTCTTGATATTCCAACCAATCATTAGAGGTCAGCTTATAAAAATATTCATTAAATTTAGATACAGTTGTGTTTATACATTTTTATATTACCTTCAATCTAATTTATTTTCATTTTTGGTCTTTGTGTACGACAGATCATTTTTAAACATTTTTTAGTTTAAATTGTTCATTATCATATCACTAATGATTTATACCATTTATCTATTCTTGAATAATTTGAAATAAGTTTAAGTTATTTTCATTTTTGATCATCGTGTACGACAGAACATTTTTAAACAATTCTTTCGTTTAAATTGTTTATTTAACATAACACTAATGATCTGTGCCATTTATATAATTGTGAATAATTTGAAATAAGGCTGATGGTTAAAGTGTAAGATTGTACGATCGTATTTTCCCATATTCTTGTCCACATTTTATTAGTAAGGTACATTACTTATTTATTTAGCGGTTGAAGACCGTACATAAATGTTACAGTCATTAATTAATGATTTCTGTAAATAAATGTTAGGTTAAACTTATTTGAATTGATTACACTGCTATTCAGATTAAAATTGGGGCACACCCCATATAGGCTTATAGGCACGAACCCAGCGTTATTAACCCGTTCACGTTACTTAATAATATTATTCATTATAACCAACATTAGTGGTTATACGGTCACGATGGTATGATTTATTTACAACTTACCTTTGAAAGGCTTTGTTAAATAAGTTTTTTTTGTCTCAGTTTGTTAAGTAGAATTGTTTGCTTGCGAACTAATTTCTCTTTATATGTATATTGCAATTTTTCGTATATATTATGTGCTTTAGTAGTCACTAAATTGCTCGTCTATTTTCTTTTGTCCTTGCATTTACCTTATTATCACCGGTGCAATTTTACTGTTGTATTTTATATGTACCGTAATTTACCTTATTGTTTTATGTGCTTATTTACTAATGTTTGTTCGCATTGTGATCCTTTTTCTTCAATTACCTCCAGTTTGCTTTCTATCTCGTATACTGTGCGGCCTATTGAGCTCTAACGTATTCACGTTTTTGTTCAATTTGCCTCATTTTCACATTCTGTTTGTTGATCTCTCTGCTTTCTGTTTTCTGATCTCTTCATTATTTCATTATTGCTTTTCCTTAAATTTTCTTATTTCTTCCTTGAAAATGACTTTTAATTCTTCTTGACTAGCCTTTAATTCTTCTCGACTACCCTTTTGACTTGCTTGTCCTTCCTCCAGTTTGACTAATAACATATTCATCATACGCATCAGGATTGATTCTTCTGTTTTCTGTTGAATGGTACTCCCGTTATTAATAAATCTTGTGATTCCTCGCTAAATATTGCGCCTGGACTGTCACACGTTTCTTCGGGTATCCCTGGTCGACTCCGTTCTGTTTGTTCTGTATCCATTTTAATTTGTGTTCCTTGTAATTAACTTCCTTTGCGGTTTCTTAAAGTCTAATCGTAACTCCATATAACAATAACAATAAACTTACCTTTGTAACCTCCTACATAATAGTGTTCTTTTACTATTTTCAATCATTTCTAACCTTTTAATATAAATTCGTATTGTTTTCGTGAGAACTCAGAATGTTTGCCTTTCGATTTATTCTGGGTAGTTTCAACTCGCAAAGATAACATTCAGTAATTTAGTTTTAAACAACTTGCTATAAAGTTTTAATCTGTATAAATGACACCTACTAGTTGCTTAATAATTTGCTTTCTTACCAAGTTGCGCCGGCTAGTTTACTTATTAAACGAAATGATTATTGTTATCAATTATCAAAAATACCTTCAAATTGATTTTATTAAATGGATATAGAATTTGTAACTTTCCTTAAGATTACTTCATTTAGCATTAACTCTTTTAATGTTCATATTGGTCAATAATAAAATTAAATCAAACGTTATGCTTATTTAATTCTTATCATCTACCATGCACATATAAATTCCATGCCAACGGTGAATGAAAATTGACTCCTTCAGTGTTGATCGTTAAAAAATTAATTAAGGAAAACACAACAAACGTTTTCTTTTTACACAAATTGAGCAATTTTAGATACCGAGTATATTCTTTGGAAATCCGTCGCTGATTATGCACAATTTTTTAGTAAATTCTTCGCCAATTTAGACGATTACCAGTATCTGATTATACTTATAAGTTCACTACAAAATGCACGCAATAACAAAGGCAGTTCCGCGATGTGGCCCGCTTGATTACACAATCTCTAGGTTACTACGATTTACTGAAATTTAACCCGCAATCTTTATGGCTGTTATTTTTCAGTTACTACTTTATTACAATGGTTCGATTGTCGTGGTTTATATCCTTCGTTCACTATTTAATTACTATCTTGGATGACCTCCAATATGCACAAACACGTTATTTTAGATTATTGCGCCACCTTTCTTTTTATCACTGACATTCGAACTCTTATTCACTTTAACCTTTTATCTTTTAAGAATGACAATATTCCTTTTACTTCCCTATTGCAAACTCACTAATTTCTATTTTATTTTCTAATTTTAGGGGACAGCGTGACTATATTCAAACGTCACCTGAGACTCTCCATATACCAACTCCAACCATCAACGCATTAAGATTAACTCTACTCTAAAAAACTCAAACTACAAACTACAAGTCATTCAAACCACATAGTTAATTATTTCTTATTCTATAAAATGCCACATAACTATAATACATTATTCAACAGCGCGAAATTCGAAAATTCTCAGGCACGCGTTGCAACTACCCGGCGAACTTTGGCGCACTGTTTGAGTGGCCGCAATATGGCGGACGGAACCTTTTCCCTTTACAAAGCTCACGTTCATCTGCACCCCGTTCTACTTTGTTGCAAAAAAAGAGATCTTTTTTAATTTAAATAGATTTTAATAGCCGCGGAAATAAGCTCAAACTTTGTGGGCCAAAGAGTTGCAGTTCGAGGATTTTCCTATCATCTGGTCACGTGTTCAAGATTCCTCATCGTCATATATAAATATAACATAAACAAACTGGGGTTATCATTTCCCGTTTCGCCACGTGTTGAATTTGAGTATAAGGGTGGAAAATGTTAATATCAAAGAATAATGCTAAATAATATCACCAATAATCGAGAAACACAAGTAATAATGCCGGCGATTTAAACAAATCTCAACGTACTAATCGTGCTACTGAAATAAGTTACTTATTCCGTACTTGTGTCATGAAGAGATAATTCTGTACGGTTTGAATATCGTTAATTAATTAAATGATAGTGTTTTCAAGGGACACTTCAATACAAAATTTGGGTATTATGTAATAATTTAATTGTACCGCTTGCAAAACTACCTTATAATGATAGAATTTTCTAAATCTTACCTTATTGAATAACTTGTTTAGATTTTTAATCTATACTTAAGTACCTACTTAGGCTGGAATGAAGTATGCCAAGGCGGTGATGATTATATCGATATGTGTTCGCTTACGAACGTTATTAACCTCTCATGCATACTGTCTTTTGGAATATTTTTAGATAATATTTATTTATAAAACACAAATAATTATCAAAATTTCCTTTATTTTCGGAAAAATACAAATTGCCTCATATGGGGACAATACGGTTAGGAAAAGGAATTTGAAGACATAGTTGCGAATGGTATAATTTTCGAAGATGTATTTGATAAAATCAATTCAACTAATGCTTGTTCACAAAGTAAAGTTGTCTTTGAACCCCGTACTTCCGCTCAACCAAGCACATCTCTTGATGCAAAAATATCTCATCAAGAAAATACGAACATTCAAAGGAATAATGAACAACCACCTATTTAAGTTTCGCAAAAGTATGATCGCCGAAACGACTTTCTATGAGATAGAAAGATAGAAGCTGGAAGAAAAATCGGGCGACGATCCCGCATATTTCCCAGAGAGTGAAACTGATGAAAGTGAGCAAAGTATAGCCGAAAACATTGATACAGACTCTGATCGTGATGATATCAACAATTGCGTAAAATCACCAGAACCCAAAATTCCGGAAATGAGTAAAGTGGAAAAAACGCCAGACAAAAACCAATAGCCAACACAAGAAAGAAAGTATCAAAGACGAAGACAGTGTTACCAGAAACTAAAAGACTGCCAATGAGAAAGAAACCAACACGAAACATTCCTGAAAGGAAATGGATGTTGGGAAAAGAAAATCCACTTCAATGTTCCTAAATGTTCCAAACAACATCAAATATGAACATCCTATTGACTAATTTTCTTTCTTCTCTAATAAATTTATTTACGAAATCGTTTATCAAACAAACCGGTACGCGCATCAAAATGGAAAACCAAATTTTAATTTGACTCTGCCGGAATTGCAAATTTTTCTTGGCAGAACAATAACGATGACATATATAAAATATCCAGAAATCAGGAACTACTGAAGCGCAGAAAATGGCCTTAGAATGAACTTTATTGCAGATGCAATGGCTGTAAATTGTTATGAAGCAATTAGACGATATTTACACATTGAGAATTCAGAAGAAATTTCCAAATACAATACGGAAAAATTTATTAGAATACGCTCAGTTCTGAACCACTTACACGAAAAATTTCATGAAGCCATGGTCCATGAGGAATATACGTCCGTGGATAAAATGATGGTTGTTCATACCCCAAAAATGCCTAAAAAATGGGGCTATAAATTTTGGATGCGTGCAGGAACGTCAGGTTATGTCTATAGTTTCGAAACCTATCAGGTGCTTCTGGAAATAGATAAGATGTGACCGAACTGGGATCAGGTGGTGATGTAATGCGCCTGTGCCGTGATATAAAAGGCCATAACTGCAAAAGCGCTCCCTTACTTCTTACTGCCACAAAAGAAAAAATTTATTACCTCAGGTCACAACGACTTCAAGGGGCGAATGATCTAAAAAAGGAAAATGAGTTGAAGGCTCAAGGGCGAGGTATCTCGTCCATTTTAATATCAGATGGTATTTCCCCAGTACGATGGTTTGACAATTCGTTAGTACATACAATTTCTAACTATGCAGGGCTACAATCTTTTGAAGAGCCACCAGATTTTGTCGCCAAAGAAAAGAAACTATAAAGATAATAAAACTATTTGCCATATCTATTTATAACAAACATATTGGAGGAGTCGACTTGAGGGATTCCCTTGTGGCTTTGTATTGAAACTACACAAAAAATCGCAGATGGTATATGCGAGTCTTCTACGATTTTGTGAATATTACGATTGTCAACACTTGTTTAATATGGAGGTTCAACAAACATGAAAATATTGATTTACTTACATTCAAAAGTCAAATTGCCACCTCATTAATTTGTAAAGGCGAACGACAAATGAACAGAAAAGAAAAGGGTAAGCCACTAAGTAAGACGCATCCAACCCCAGTTCATGTTAGGAGATCCAGAATTCATGTACCAACGGAAAGAAGACTGGATAATTCAAGACACTGGCAAAAAAACTGACCAGAAAAATGTCACTCGCTGTAAAGAACTAACATGTAAACGAAAAACGCGTTTCAAATGCGGTTGATGCTTGGTAGCACTTTGTCCAGAATATTTCGAAGCGTATCATAAGCAAAGTTAATACATATTGTCCTCAGTTGAGGACATATATTTTTTAAACTGGAAATAATCATCTATTTGTTGCAACAAACGGTTTATAAGTATTATATGGAACAAAAGAACGTCTAAAAAAATTTTAACTCAAAAAATAAGAATCATTTTCCAAGGACGTAACTGTGAATTAGTCATATGTTATACGGAGTGATTATTAACTACATCCTAAACGATGATATTTACCCAACTTCGTGAGTATAACCACCCCAATCAATTCGTGGCGGTTTATTCGGATAACGCTGGAATATAGTGATCCTTTTACTGGTTTGTCACTGTTGCAGACGGTTTTGTTTACAGTATTATGTAAAAATGATTCTAATACTGCGTTAGTATTTTTTAATTGTAACATGCAAAACAATCCTTTACAAATGATGAGCGAAATACATTTTCGTTTCTTGGACCGGTGAAAAGGCCTCGTTTAGGTTGATGACGTTCTCTGTCGTCAAGCTGGAACCGCTCTCCTTTGTTTTCTCTATCTTTTCTTATACCTTAGTTATAGATGAATACGCTTCTAATTTTTTTTTCCACAATTTAATGATTTTTGTAAATAATTATTGATATATTTACACTATCCAGTTTTTACTTAATTGTTCAGTTCTAATTACAAACGTCGGGCGCAACAAACTACAAGAGAGCTACGAACGGTTATACTTTTAATTATCAATGTTTTTGATATTATACTTTATACATCGATCTATTATACCGGATCGATTCTCTTATTTTATATTTATCACTCGCTATCGAAACATCTACGCACTTAAAACTTGATTGTAAATTCTTACGTAATCTTTTTATTATCACCAACTTGATAACATTTACACTTTAATTCGTTTTAGCTTTTCCTAGCATTAATAAGGAAAATATCATTTATATTCTCTTAACACAATACCAACTAAATTTTCGTTATAATTTCACAATTTTGATTGCAGCATAACTTAAGCTGCAGCAATCGCTTTTCAACCGTTTTGCTACCTTCAACCAACTATGATCGCCCACTTAATATGACTGACTAACAAGTACGTCATTATGACAGCGTCTCTACTTGCTCCCTTTTGCAAAACAGTCATGACTCGCAAATTGCCGCGTATATTTGAAAGCTTTCACTTTAATATGTAAATACTCGTCGAAACAAGCTCAAGTATTTCATCTTAGTATTAATTACATCTATACACAAATAACCAATAACCATTTAATGTCATTTAACAACGCGAAATTCGAATTTCTAATGCCTCTATTACAACTGACTAACTTCTCTTCTGTCCCGAAAAATAAGAACCGGTTTCAAAAAAAATAATAAGAAGAATTACATGGAAATATTACACCCCTTTTATATTTCCCATTAGAAGAAGTACTAATTTTTAATATATTCACTCATCCGGGAAAACCCTAATTGTATTGAATTTCAGCTTAACAAAAACTGAGGTAGGTTTTAAGTTTATTAATAGTTACATCCTAAACGGTATTATTTTACCCAATTTCGTGTGTATAAACTCCCAAAACAATTCGAGAAGGTTTATATGAATAACGGACTCGTGTTGTTTCTACACCAAACATGTGAAAATCTTCAATTCCATGTTAAGATAAATTTTGTATTGTATTGTAGTATTTTTTCTTATTTAGTAGCAGGATGAGTAACTGGTTTAGTATTTACATGTACATTTCGTCGATAACCATTTCGGCGGTGGCCATTCCGGCGCGGTTTGTTTGAATAAAATAGTTTAATCGAGTACTTTATATAATTAATATTCTAACAAAAATCACTATTTATTGCCCAATTCATTTGGGAAAAACGTAAAATGTAAATTTCAGAGGGATATCAACCAACATGTTGCCTTGATGGACAACAACTAATTTATCTTACAACTCGCAGAACACCCACACAGCAAAACTTACTTCCTTGTGTTAGAAAACAAGCAGGTAGGACTGCAAACAGTTTTTCACGTTTCATTCCTATTACTTGGATTTTAAGGTTTATCTAAACATGTTACCGCAAAATTAGTATTACTCTTGATGCCAACAAACTTTGTAAGTATGTATGAATCGTATTCCTCAATGTTTATTTTTATGTTCATCCGCACCCTGGTCGCGGTTCACCCGAACTAATCTGAGCCCAGATGGAGAGTCGCGACTAGCTAGTTGATCACGCCAAAACGTGTCGAAACGTCCTAGATCGACAAAAAGCACTCAACTATTATATAACAAACGTTGCGTTTACCGCATACCAATTTGTTTTTATCATTTATTTCGAAAGGACGCACTAATCATCTCTTAATACTAACCGTTTTATTTGTTTGATCAGCAAGCGGATGAACACACATGCTACCTTGTACGTTAGGATTAATTGACCATCTTAACATATGTTAAATTACAGCTAGCGTGAATGTCCGTCTGCCTTCCAGAACTGTTTATCTTGGAAACGATTTGAGGAAGAAGTTTGGTAAAGTGTTAGATCTTGATGAAGTACATATTTCACTAAAACTGATACTTTTTGTTCTACTTTAAAATAGGATATCTGTTGGCTTTCGAAAAAAATATTTCTACTTTTTTCATAATTTTCAGTACAATAGTTTTAGAGGTATAACAGAAAATGTGCAGAAAATCAACGACCTCTACATTACATAGGTTTCACGTTGGTATACCTTGTCTCACCGTTAAATAGGTTCCGTCAATATGGCCGCCGTTTAAATATGTCACTAAGTGC
Organism: Vesta saturnalis; assembly: GCA_036346205.1. Lineage (NCBI taxonomy): Eukaryota > Metazoa > Arthropoda > Insecta > Coleoptera > Lampyridae > Vesta > Vesta saturnalis. Next base: position 116,320 of record JARFJB010001851.1, on the reverse strand, counting down.
GCGTGAACGTAACATCCAGAGGCGTGCATGGTGTAAATAATTTATATTATAGGTAGTATAAAATAAGACATTATTTACGATAAGGAAACTCAAAGAAGCCACATACATCGCACTAACAGAAAATCCAATAAGCCAAGCTAGTGTAGAAATGAAACCCATATGGATTCCAATAATGCGCGAAGAGCTTAAGCGCAATACACCTGCGCAAGAAGTTACGGCGCAACATGCGCAATAAACTTCTGCGCAACCACGAAAAGGTTTAATATATATATATATATATATATATATATATATATATATATATATATATATATATATATATATATTGAATTACTCAGTGGCTCAGCGGTAAAGGTGTCAGACTAGTAAGTGGAAGGTACCAAGTTCGAATCTGAGAGTAGTCAAGTGCTTGGGAAAAAATTATATATAACATATGAATTCGACTCAAGTGTGAAAACAGTCCTTCTCAGGACTAAGCCTGATGACGGAAGCAGAGTCCGCTTCCGAAACGTCGCGCTCAAAAAGCATAAACTGTGGAAATAGGCCGATAAACTCCACTAATAGGAAACCACAGTTACAAAACACTTATAATACAGAATTATTTACGATGTTTATTAAAACTTTTACTGGTTATATAGTACATTATTTTAAAGTAAGGACAACTAACGTTTTATAGTGATTGAACAAAATTGATTATAGAAATATTTTTTATTATTTACCTTATTAAAAAAAAAATGGCATTTATATTAAAATAAGTAATACTAAAACGCTATTTAAAGCTATAAATTAGATAGAACACATTTATTAGTACGGCTGTACATAGAAAAAGAATTAATCATACCAGTATTCATCGTCATAATCAATCATCAGATTAGGTAACCATTGTCAAATAAATACTCATTCTTATAAAACATGTCATATATGCAATTTCTAAATTTTCTCTTGATATAGTCTGTAGCGTCTTTGTTTTCTTTCTCTGATTTGGATGATTTATATTTTTACCAAGACACTCGGCTGTAAAAATTTGAGAAAATAGTTAAATATGATTGTCAATTGAACGTGATAAGGTTTCTTGACCAAATTAGTTTTTGCAAAATCTACCACTTCATAAGAATTTTTTTGCACAGAAGAAGTTGTATGTATTTAATGTAATTTCTTGTGCCGAATTTGAGTTTTTTACACAAACATACCTTTTCTAAAAACAAATATAAAAAAAAACAAATTATTATAATTACCGAAGTTTGACAGTAATTATGCAAACTTTTTTTCTTTTTATCTTCATTCAAATCACTTCCTCCATTGAATAATGAAAAAAATCACACAATGTACCACTTTAACGCGTAAATAAGAAATAAAATCAAACCAATTATTGTTTCCATTTAATTGAACATAATTTGTCATTACAGTGAAATTTTTATGCAATTAAGAAATTACATTTATTAATACATGTGTTTCATCCCTTTACCAAAACTTACCGTGTACGCTAATAGGCTACAGTTAAATTCGTAAAGATATTTCAAGGATAAATTTAGTGAATGTTTTGTTCTTTAACATTACATAACAATACATTAGTTAACATAGGATACAAAATAATGTAGCCAACTAATATCTTTTTGTTTTGTATGTTATATATTTAAGATAGTTAGTGACTTTGCGTACTACCAAGGGCGTACGCAGCTTTTTAATTAGGGGGGGGTAAAAATTAAAATTGTTTAGAAACACTTTTAATATTTATTGTCTATGTAACCTTTAATTTACAATAAAATCAGTCTCCTTGGATCCTCAGCAAATTTCTTAATAATAATATGAACAAATTCATCATTTGACTCCAGGAGTTTTCGATGTACGCTAAGCATGCATAATCCTGTAACAAAATATTGTTGTAAGTACCTAATGAATAGTAATAACGTTTTGCTAACTTACCATTTAAACGGTCTTCCGTCATTGTTGATCGAAGCCACGTTTTCACTCGCCTTAATGTACTGAACGTACGTTCTATGGTTGCAGTTGTGTAGGGCATGGTCACAAGGAATTGTAGCGCTTGGTGAATATTTGGGTAAAATGTTTCTGCCTCCTTGATTGCATCTATTAAATCAACCCCTTTGCAATCTCCTCTATTCTTCCACAGATTTTTCCATAATTCTACCTCATGTTGAATTCCGTCGATATGGTAAAAATCCGCTATAGATTTTAAATCTATTGATCGCAGGTCTGTCTCCACAATATTTTTTGTTCTTCTCCGAATCTAGCTTGCAACGATCCCAACAGCGAATCTAGATAAGGAACATATAATGACCTTCTGAAATATTCAACCATTGACGTCGACGGATGATTTGCTCTGTGTTGTTGCCGGGCTACTAATCTTGGTAGGCGAAGTTCAATATCTATTTTTTGAGCAATCTCGTGTGCTTCATCAAAGAGTTCCCCAGCTCCCTCGTCCGCAAATGATCTATCCTTTTCGATTACGGATACTATATTTTTAATGTAATCAGCACACTTCATTATATCAATGTGTTTAGACTGCAATATGTTTGCGATAGATTCCAAACGAGAGCTGTATTTATTTATTATACACAGTGACCATATAAATGAAGTTTGTGTTGTTGCAGACAACAATTGAAAGGCGACTTTTTTTGTATTTGAATTTCCTTCTTTAGTCAGCGTCTCTAATCCTTCCACCACTTCAATAAAGTTCTTATGGAACACAGATATGCTCTTGTATTTCTGACTCCAACGTGTTTCGCATAACATTGGAATATTTGGTGCATATTTGCGTCTTAGCACCGACCCTCGGAAAAAGTTGATAACATCTTTAATCGTTGAGACGCAATTACGTATTTCAGTAAGCTTGTTCAAATCATTGACTACAAAATTCAATTTGTGTGCTGCACAATGAAAATATATACCTTTTTTGTAGATATCTTTCAAATTTTTTTGACGCCCCCATCTTTACCAGCGATTGTGGAGCATCCGTTGTATCCTTGTCCCACACATTTATCTGGGTCTAAATTCAGGTTCTGGATAAAAGTGTGGATTGATTTGGCGATTGTTGGTACATCCATGCTTTCTAGAACCACAAAACCAAGAAAATCTTATCTCAGTACTCCATGCACATTGTCAAAATATCTGACACCTACAGAGAGTTGTTCCTTGCCAGAAATATCTGCGGTTTCATCTGTCAAAATACTATGTGAACAAGCTTTATTTATTTCTCCTGCTAAAATTTCTTTTAGCGAAGTACCACATATGTTCAATATTTCATTTTGTATCCTTGGCGAGGTGTATTGGGCGTTCTTCTTCCCTTTCTCCATATGTAGGCGCAATTGTTCATCTCCGGAGTCAATTTTTAATGTAAGCAAGTCATGCAAAATACCTAAAAATAAAGACAAAATGTCTCATTCGTATGAGGTTCTGCATAATAAATAAGTTTACCTTCATCGTTCAAATTTCCTCTTAACGGCAGATCGTGAGTTCCGCAAAATATAATTGTGGAAACAATTGATTTCAAAATTTTTCGGTTTTCCGCTATAACGGCCTGGTGCCCCTTTTGCAATAGAATATCTACAGACTGTTCTGCATTCTGGAACGATTTCGCCGCTTGGCTGGATTCCTTGTGCCACGTTGAACCTAAGTGTAATTTGAAGTATTAGTGTGCATCCTAGTATCTAGTAAAGGGTCTTATCATAAACGACCCTACCACTCCACGTTTCACTTTTGAAGGGAATAGTGCACAAAAAAGACAAAAGGCACCCTTTAGACGTTTTGAATAAACTAGCCACGGACTGTACATTTCTAACCAACTATACTTGAATTTGCGTTCAACTGTGTGGCATCCGCAGCAAAGTCATAACTTTTGGGTGGCGTCGAACACGAAGTTAAGATTCTAGTCCGCTCAGCCCTAGTCATTAGTCCAATCCACATACCAATATCATTGTCAGGATAATCCTCGCCTTGATTCCCGCTTTGCACTATGGAACCTGATGTGGAGGCTTCGGCATTAATATTTGCATCTACGTTTTGGGACATAAGTGTCTCTACTTTTTTCTGCTTATGAGCATTTGCTTCCTTATCTTCATCGCTAGAGCTTCCCTTGTCACGTACTTTCCGTTTACTTTCTGAAAAAGTTATGATGTCTAAGAAATGCTGTTTAAACCATAACCAATAATTAAGACCACTCACCAAAAAATGTACGTATATCCATTGCACAGTAAGCACAGTAATTAATCACGATTTCACGATATAAATTTGATACAACGATTCTATTTCAAATTTCACCTACTGGCTACTGTACCATACACACGAACAACAACGCTGTGAATAAGCGAATAATGAAAATTGTATTGCAAGATTTTACAAGTTGACAATAATTTGAAACGTTCCGTTTATGGAACAAAATTTTTATTGCCACAATTTCCGTCCTACCTTTGACCTTTCGTGCGGTGTCGGTGTTGTTTGTACTCGGATTCGTACCAACCATAAACAAAAACAGATGCGCCGTATTTATTGTATTGTATAAAACTTAAAGCTTCTGAGAATTCAGATGTGCCGTTTTCGTTTTATGAAGCTATTCAAAATACTGGGTGTCCCAGGATATTTGGACACATTTTGATCATGAATGCTGCCTAAACGGAAAACGATAGAAACCTGTAGTTTTTACTGGTGTACTTGATTTAGCCCAAAGTTTTATTTTAGCTATAAAACAATTTTTTCACACGAATACAAGGTGTTTTAAAAAAATTGCTATTTTTTAAAGCGAAAATAATGAAGTTTTTTAAACATAACACCCTGTATATTTTGCTGTCATCTTGAAGATGTAATCTTCTACTTTCTAAAAATGTAAATATGGTACTATTTACTCCAAAAACAAAAGAGTTATGTAAGTTTTTATGCACCGACTGCATACATTTTAATCAGCACAGTCAGATACAATTTGCCAAAAGTTTTAGGTTTTTTAAATGAACAACCCAGTACATTTAGACAATAGTACCTTACATAATACTTTTTTTATGCCAGTTTCAAAAACAAAAACTAATCAGTAAGCTTAGCGATCGGTTCTGGACAAGTGGGTGGGCTAGAGATTACGCCAGTGCGAGAAATAAAAACTATTTTTTTAAAACATAAAATAGGTTACTGCTAACTAAAAATTATAAACCACTATTTAAATTTAAATGTTGAATATGTCCCCCGTTTTCCTCAATACATTTGGTTAGCCGGCACTGAAGGTTCATGAAGGCATTAGCTAGCATTTCTTGTGTAATTCCGGCAATAACGTTTCTAATATTATTTTTTAATTCCTCTATATTGCGTGGTGCAGGATTATAGCACCTCTCTTTAACGTACCCCCATAGAAAAAAATCCGGGACCGTTAATTCAGGTGAATTTGCTGGCCACTCAATTGGTCCTGCTCTCCCTATCCACTTTTCACCGAAAGCTTGAGTAACGGATGCTCTAGCAATAAGTAAATAATGGGAGGCGCACCATCTTGTTGAAAATATACCTCCCCCATATTACCATATTGCTGTACTTGAGGATAAAAGAATAATTCTAACATATCCGTGTAGTTAACTCCAGTGACGGTTTGCTCAGAAAAAAAGAAAGGTCCATAAATGATCTCTTTGGTCACACCACACCACACATTAACTTTTGGAGTATCTTGCTGATATTCATTAAAAGCGTTAGGATTTTCAGTGCCCCAAATTCTACAATTGTGTTTGTTAATTCTTCCAGCTATGTGAAATGTCGCTTCATCAGACATGATTATTGTAACTTCTGGTTGTTCCCTGTACAGGTCCAGGATTGTCCCAGACAGGAAAATTCGTTTTATATAATCTCTCTCGCGCAACTTCTGAAAAGTTTGTATTTTATATGGTGTAAGTTTTAAAATTTTCATACACCTCTGTACTTCACTTTTAGAAAATTCAATTAATCCTGCAATTTTTCTTATAAAAATACGATTATTATTTTGGTGTAAAATATCAAGTATGTTTAAAATGCGTTCTAAAAATCGGGATTGTTTTGTATTTTACCTCTTGTTTTTCTTTCAATTGATCCATTTCTTAGAAATGTTTGATGCCATCTGAAAATAGAATTTCTAGACGGTGGATCTTTTGAAACTGCATACGACATTGCCTTCTAGTTTTAACAACAGAATTTGTTTTGCGAACAACACCACAGTTTGGGCTTTTTCTTGGTTTGTATAAATCATTTTTCCTTAACACTACGGACACAACACGTATTTAGATATTGTTAACTAGAATATTAACAGTGAACTGACAGATAAATAACATTACTGTTTCACGTCAATTCCTAGGCCTACTACAATCGAAAATAGTGTTCATTATTATGCATTAACGCATGGCAAAGATTTACTTATAGCGTTTTCTATTATGTTGCTCTCAGATTGATCTAAGAGCGACCAGTGACGTCATTGACCTCTTCCAGAGCCCTTTGAATCCAAGCAAGGGCATATTTTTATAATTTTTGGTTTAGAAGCATTAATCAGCAAAACGTATATCTAACCTACGTGTATACAGTAGGTGTACCTATATAAACTTATATAACTCTTTTGTTTTTGGAGTAAATAGTACCATATTATACATTTTTATAAAGTAGAAGATTACATCTTCTAGATGACAGCAAAATATTTAAAAAACTTCATTATTTTCGCTTTAAAAAATGGCAATTTTTTTAAAACACCTTGTATTCGTGGGAAAAAAATATTTTATAGCTAAAATAAAACTTTGGGCTAAATCAAGTACACCAGTGAAAACTACACGTTTCCATCGTTTTCCGTTTAGGCAGCATTCATGATCAAAATGTGTCCAAATATCGTATATTAGTCGCCGAATTCGACAATTCTATAACTATAGCTATTTATAGTCTTAGCTAAACATACGTAACATTTGTATTTTGCACCACTTCCTCTTGGATTGTGCTTTACAAAATGAGTCCTTAAATTTTGTTTTATTTTTGTTGAATAATCACATTGATAACATTGGTATACATCAGCACTTGAATTGTGCTTTACTAGGTGACTCTCTAAGTAATGTTTCACTTTTGCTGAACAATCACATTGATCACATTTGTAATCAAGAATCAACACTGGAATTATGCAATAAACTATGTGAAACAAGAGCCGCTTTATATTTTGTTACATAATCGCATTGGTGACATTTGTGTTTAGCAGCACTTGAATTGTGCTTTACAATACGTCTCCTGAAATTTTGTTTCGATTTTGTTAAATATTCACATTGATCACATTTGTAAATACATGAATTATGTAAATCACTATGTTTAGCTTCGTGTCTTACTTATTTAATTATTCTCTAAATATTATTACTGTAATGCATGTCTTTTTCCTTCCATTTGTGGGATAATAGATTTTGTTATTTAAAAGTTAATTGGTTATTTACTATTTTTCTCACGGGAGAAAAGGGGCATTATTAAACCGTTCACAATTTCGGCCAGAGGGGGGGGCATCTGCCCCCCCTTGCCCCACTTGCCCCACCTTGCGTACGCCCTTGCGTACTACTGTTACTGTACCTGAAACGACGGCCATGTTGACGGAACTTGTTTAACGGTGAGTTAAACTATATTACTATGCTTAATGCATGCGGACCTTTAGACAACTGCCAACTGTGTTTCGTCAGTGTGATCATTACGTATCACTAAGTATGGTGGGATTGAGGATGAGTGCAGTCAGGATAGGATCGGATGAAACGTAATGTTATTAGAGAGAATTTACTCCCTCAGCGTTCACCTAAACAAACACGCATGATGTGTGCTTGGTGTGTGTAATGCGAATTCGAATCCATATCACCTAATTCGGTCATTAGTCTTATTCTTATCTGGATACTTTTATCTGATTCATTTTAATCTATAAATACTTCAAATTCAAAGAATTACAATGTTGCTATTTTGAATTCGTTTTATTTCTACCGCCTGAATGTAAAAGTATTTTTTTTTCTGTAACAAAATAGAACACGAACAATTAATAGCTATTTATTATAGAATGCATACCGATTAACATCGGGAATGTGCGCGGCTTAAGTTAGCATTTAATCTGCTAATTTCTCACATGGATACAGCGTACAGTGTCTAATTCTAGCCGAAAACACAGTTTCTAACCCTCACTTAAAATTTAAAAGAAATACAATATAAATGAGCAGTGATAGCGATGGAGATACGGTCAGAGATAGTTATAATCCTGAATATGCATATAAAATAAAATTGAAAGGGCGTACGTTTGAGTTATATCTATGTTGAGCATTAGGGAATACTAGTATATTACATACCGACGTGAAATAGCTTCATTACAGCCGAGGGCTTAATAGTATACCGAGGCGTGAAGAGTCAAGGTAAACTATAGCACGAGGCTGGAATGAAGCATTTCACGGAGGTTTCTATATTCTTTTATTCACAATGAGTTTGTAATTTAACTTTTTAGGACATGAATATGATTTATTTATCCTAAAATAAACTGAAATTTAAAAAAATAGTAATTATTGAGTAGCAAATTGTTTTCGGATTTAATTGTCAAATATTTATTTGACCCGTACGTTTGCTTTTGGTTTTATCGTCATTCTCACGTAAGTAACAAATAAATAAGATTAATAGTTTTTAGTAATATATTTTTATTGGAATTAAATTGACTACTTATCGATTAATTTAATTAATATTGCGGAGAGAGGTTAAATGTAATAGTTCGAGGGAGGTAAAATGACAAGGTTTGCAATAACCGATTTTCCACCTCTTTAGTGACTGATTACAAACTCATTCTGAATAAATGTTGTTACCTACTTAAAAAACTACGACCCCATCTAAATGTTAAATTGAACCAGCAAAATGTTAACAAGTTTATTTTTCAATTTGCATTAAATAAATTAAATAATAATAAATATCAATGATTTCAGATTGTTATATATGCAATTATAATCGGATTAAATATAATAATATGAGATGTAGGATTATATATAATATAATGAATTGTGATAGCCAGGTGTCGTTAAAGTATAACCTTAGCATTTGTATTTTATTAAGGTGTAATTTATTAACTTAGTATCTTCTTCTTTTATGAAGTAATAAATTTTCAGTCGTAAGTGTTACAGCTGTTCAATGAAAAAGTAATCAAGTGGTGCATACGCTGTAGAAAATTAGCATAGCATTTGATTTTATCTATATATTTTTTGCACTTTATTAACTGATAGTAACCATTCATGTATTCCTCCATACATTTTAGAACAACGAAGCTACTTAAAATTTTCCATTTTACATTAAATATTAACAATAATCTGGATATCTCGAAAAACAAAGATTGATTCTAGATGAAGAATATCTACAAAAATTGTAGTGAATAATTTTATGGACACACCTGTATTGCGGTTAGCGTTGCGACGGTCGTTGAAGCACGTATTCGGGTCCTCAAAATTGTACTTGTCTGGACTAGTTTTAAATATCCTAAACGTCGGTAAAGGTTTTGAGCAACATAATGGGTTATTAATATTTTTATGAGACTTTGACAAAAATAATATTTTAAGCATCATTCCTTTTATTATATAAGGTAGAAGGCACACGGCGCACATACATAATATCTACACATGTATTATAAAACTAGATGTGAAAACTGATACACATTGAATACCATTGAATTTGGATGTCTGTTTCGATAATGATCATTTCACGAATAAAACACTAACAAAAAAGTTGTGTGAAAGAGAATTTCATTATTTCAAATGCAATTAAAGTGATAGATACAATTAAATAATTGACTAAAATATTCAATATTCTAGCAAATAGTCTTACACCGAGAATTTAATTGTCTCTTCTTTAGAGTTTTAGTTACGTTTAAATCGTATAAACTTAACGTACCTCTTTTAATTTTTTTAGTATTGTCTCTATATCGATTAATTTCGAGTGGATTGTTTAAGATTTTTGCTTGATGATATATGATTTACTATTCAGGTTAAACATGTAACGATCTATAACAATTAATTAAAAAAAAAGAAAGGGGTGTACCTGAAGAAATATATCATCAACTTTGCAAATACAAAAAACATTATTAAGTCGTTGCAAATATTTGAATACCGATTATTTTACATGAGATCATCGAGCACTAAAACGTGTGCGTGCAATAATAAGACGTGAAATTTTACACATTTTTTTTTATTTTGGCAGCAGGGACATCAAACGAAAGCATAAGTTAGCTGCATACATTTCGAATGTAATCGACACTTTAGTTAAAAAGCAAGAGTGCAAATTATCTATCAAAAGCATTAAGGGGAGTCGGATGACCCTATCTCGCTCATGTTAATTTGCATAAGTTAAGGTACATTTTTCTCGGGAACTAAATGAGACAGCTCCATAATTCTTTTTTTTTTGTTTGAAAGGGGTTAGCTTTGTCTACATTTTGAGTTAAAAAAATGTTAGTTTTTAGATTTTTTATAATTAAAAAAAATAAGTTTAAAAAATTTGAAATATATTAAATGAGAATAAGTTAAAAACTATTTGCAACTTTGCAAAACCCAACACTCAAAATGAGGAGTTTATTAGGACAAATACAATAAAAAAATTAGTTCCTGAGAAAAATGTACTTTTGTACAGAAAAAAGTAATTTTGTAAGAAACGAGTTAAAGTTTAAATTAACATGATATTAATCCTTTCACCATCTTGACTAAGTTGTTGCCTGGTGATATACGTAATTTTTTTAAAAGTTGGCATAACAATGAATCCTTTATTATAACATGATACTGCTTCATATACTCCTAATTCTGAAGTTGCTTTTAAAACAAATGTAGATTTTGGGATACGCGCCCATATCACACTATTACACTATTAACGTTAATAAAACGAATTTCACTGATCGGAATTGTATATAATTGGTCTTAAAATAAACCAGAGATACTAAACAATAATAAAACATAAAAATCCAAAAAACGATATTTAAAAAAAAATCCATTCGACTCCCCTTAACCTGGTTAACACATAGAGAATAAATAAAGTTTGATTCAAATAAAGTTGAGTATCACTCATCGATGTCAAAATCTCTATAATTAAATTACATATTTTTATCTCTCTCTCAACTAGATGTATTAGAGAAAGATGCCATAAAAAAATTAATCTGCTGTACAATTTATATTAAGGCACTAAAACGTGTGTCGTGATTAACAAGCATCATCTGTCACTCTTGTCATTTTTTGAAATTATTGTTTATGCGTTTTAGCTTTACTTTTTTATTAAAACCAGTTTTTTTCAGAACTATCTAAAACTTGTAGAGCGAATTATTATCGGTTATTTGGTAGCGATTTTACATAATTTATACAAAATTTACAGAATTTTAGATATGCTACATAATAAGCATCTTAAATCTGAAGCGTAGCTAGTAGTTATGAACGTGCTTAATTATTTTGAACGGGAACGTGTCAATCAAGGGACACTCGTTCCATTTGAATCTGTTATGCAGGTATGTAGTAAATTATTGAGTAAAACATGATATTTGGAAGGACTACTTTTATCGCACCTCTGACGCATGTGGGATTAATATAAATACAGTTAGTGCTATAAAAAAGGGTTCCAGAAGCCTAAAAGAAAATAAACCTCCACAATCATCAGATAAGCGTAGAAAACGTACGAAATCTAAGTCACCAACCGAAACGTTTATGGAATGCATTCACAATGTAAACATAAACATGCAAGACATGTCTAGTACTATACCTGTTTTTGTAGGTATACATGTTACGCTCGCATCATTACGAAAACAATTAAGCAATAGTCAAGTTTCCGATTTCAGTGGATCAAGTTTAAGACGTCTTGCAAGTTCCATTGGCTTTTCATCTAAAGTAGATGATGGTAGGAGAGGTTTATTGGAACAATCACATATTGCTGCCAATCGTGTAACATTCTTAACAGAATATTACTAAAATAAAGAAGAAATATTATACAATCCTCTATTCATGAAAGCATGCAGAAGAAGCCAATGGGTGAAGGAAAAGGGTTTGTTGCAATTTAGTTATTATATTATAATTCCTAATCAAATAACTGTATTTTTTAGATTAATAGTTGTTCATGCAGGTAATGAAGGTGGGTTTATCTCCGATGCTTCACTTTTGTTTTCTACAAGGTCATAAAGTGCATACCATCAGGAAATATGTGGACGGAGTTGTTACAAAATGGTTTGAAAATAATTTCATTGCAAACTTAAAAACCATCTTTAATTATAATGGACAAAGCTAGTTATCATACCAAAGTTCTAGAAAAAATTCCAAATAATTCATCTAAGAAGGAAGGAATATGTAATTTTCTGTTATAGCACAACATAGCTTATGAACCTAGCATGTTTAAAGAATTACTGTAGTTAGTTGCTGTGATACCAAAGGTGTACGAAATAGATGAAATAGCACATAATTCAATTTTTAATTGGTGTGGACAAACTGAAAAGAACACTACAACAAAAATATAGGAAGACTTAATTCCAAATTTAACGATGACCGTGTAAAGGAAGTATAGATGGAATCCTTGCAACGAATTGATGGGACATATTGGTAGAAATTCATTGAACATGCTGAAGTGTCTATGTTAGAGTGGTGGGAAATGGGAAAACATTTTGAGGTTGTACAACCATTAATTATATCTGTTAACGATCCCACTTCTGAGAGTGACACTGAGAGTGAATAATTTTTTTAAATTTAAATGTTTTAATTCCAATATAACATAAATATTCTAATTTTTACATAACATACCGATAACTCTGCAATAGGTGGACTGAATACATGTACTGATTTACGTAATTTTCTTTTCATTTAACTTGGAGAAATATGAAATCTATTTAAACTATGTGCTAAATTAAAATATTAAACATCTACAATTTCGTTGAACTTGGAACTACATTACACTGAATAATGAAATAATCACAAATGTATCTATATTTATGTTATCTCAAAGTATGTACAAGGGTTATGTCAATTACAAAGCAATAATTACGTTTCTAGAAGGGTTGTTATAAATCTTGAGAATAACAAATTAATTTATCAGTTTTTCCACCTGAAATGATCTAATTTATAATAAACAAAAAAAGTATTTGTTTACTTACAAATATGTAGGTTATGGTATGTAATTATAAAGAAACCATGTCCTAAATTATAACAATTCACTGTCGCAGCAAAATATTTTTGACTCTTAAATAAATTAAGTGAATATAATGGATATTTTTTCTAGTTTAAAATATAAAAAACATGCAATAATTTTCAATGTTTTTTGACATTTCATGGAAAATCATGTGGAGATAAAAATTTTAACTAAAAGATACTTTGCTGATTTAGTGAAGACTTACATCGCCTAAATCTTAGTTCGTGTAATTATAAGAATGAGTTATACCCAACTTTATTTGAATCAAACTGTACATATCAATTTCGGATATTACAAATGACACAAAGTACAGAGTATCGTTCAAACTATATAATACCAATGTTCCTAAATGTTTAATTAATGCCAAAAGCCCAATTAGCGACATTTTGAAGCCGAGTCCTTATAAATTAAACTGCACCTTCTGTAATTCGGTTTATATTAAACACTTACGAATTTTGATATTAGATACTAAGTACACAATAGATGTTACAAATATAAACACACCAACAAATTAAATCATGTCAAATATTGACTTCACATAACAGCCATGTGATATTGATTGCTGATCCCAAACATTTGCAACCAACGCCTTCACCGAATACATTATGCTATTAATTCATGTGGTAAAACTGCAAGTTTATTTGTCGAACGAAGTAAGACAAAAAATCCAGCGTATGTTGATGAAGATATGATTAATAGTTATGTCAAAATTGATTTGTTATTGGCCGTCGTCAAGAAAATTTGATGCTAATCATGGTGTTATATTTCTGCTATTTAAAATAAAGCAAAAATAACTAGCCTTATAAAATGTAAGTTTTACTTTGACATTTCAACCTCAAAAGGTGTCACTTTTGCGGCTTGCGAGGTTTAAAGAAAACAACCATTTACGGGAAATAAATCTTAATACGCGAGTGAAATAGTAATGCTTTTCCCCACATTTGTGAGAAAAATAATATCGTTATGTACTGGGTATAGTTTTTAAACTTGTATATCAAAAATCATGTTATTTGCGTATTTCATACATCTTGAATTAACTAAAACATATCCTTGTGAAAGTGTATAGCTAATACTAACAATTAATATTGGAATTATTATCTTCAAAAATAAATATATATATATATATATATATATATATATATATATATATATATATATATATATATATATATATATATATATATATATATATATATATATATATATATATATATTATATATATCTAGACCGATTACAATAAAATGTTAGTACAACATTTTTTGGTTCTAACTAAACCATGTTCTTTTTTTTATGTAGAATTTTAAACGGTATTGGATAGTGCAAATTTTTTTAGGTCACGGTCCAAATCGACAGGTTGAAATCTATTTTATGAGGTAATATTTTAAGTGTGATTTCGTAATACATGCAATTAAAGGTGTTTCAAAGTACCAGAATGAGAACAATTCCGATTAAAAATTTTCGTATTAAATATTTGAATGAAATACTTTTATTTTAACAAAATACTCTCATAAAACTTGTGATAAATATTTACAAAAGTCTAATTTAAAATGGGTTTGTGCGAAAATCACCTACGCTAACATTGATCTCTATCTTCAACAGTATACTTGTATTGAGAGTACAGTTATTTAAGAACGCATCTAATTACATTACATTTCTATAAGTAGTTAAATTTAAAAGAAGTTACCTTTGATTGAAAGAGCCTCTTGAAAGTATCCCTGTTATATCTATTATCCTGGAACACTATATTTGAACACTGTTTTAATTGAGCAAGATGTAACCGTTCCCTTAAATTTTCTTCTTCCATACTTGACATAGGCACAAAAGATTTTCTACGAAGCGCGAGACGCTCGTCCACTATGGGAAGCGGTGTTTTCACGGTTTCGACGACGCCGTCATGTTTACACTTACTATTAACTGATGAATCACAGCTACCGTTTTTAACAATTACCGAATTAGTGGTATCTGATGTGCTTAAAGTTTCCATTTTTTATAAAGTTTGGTTTTGAAACAAAAAACTAAATTGAAAAGTTTCTCATAAACGAACCTAACATTAAAGCAACATAATTCTAATTTAATACGATTAGTTTTAAAAAATGTCGGGGTTATCAACGTCCTCACAGAATGTTAATAATTTTCTTAATTAGCAATTCGAATTGTATATAATTAACACCTTTTCGTATGATAAAATTAATAAACACAATTCATCAATTCCAATAATTTGGTCAGATTTCAACAAAAATTTAATTTAGTTTATATTAATGCATAATAACATAATAAATTAAGAGATAAATTATCTAATTTTGATTTTTTCTTTCTAACAATAACGTATAATTTTCTTTGGTGTGATGAAATGCGCTTGCGTAAGTAACGGTAACACAAAAAGTAGAAGTACAGATTAAGATTGCAGATCACAAAGGTACGCTAGTTCTTCGCGTTAATCCACGGTGGACTGACAAGACAAATCCATCCAGTAGGTTGGTTCATTACCATTCACTTGTATCTTTTAATAGGGTGGGAATCAGATTAAAACGCGATTTTAAACTGTGCTTAGTTCGTATGCTCACATACATAATTTTTACTTTATTGTGCTTTTAAAGCAATTGTGATTTTTTTGTGTAAAATATAAAAATTCAATTTTAAGTATTTTAAATATATTTAAGGTGGTTCCATCACAAATTGTTGAAATTAAAATTGAGATCTTTTATACAATAATTAAATCGTAAACGTCGAAAAATATTTTAAAACATATTTAATCTGTAGAGAATTTGCAGTATATCACTTTCACTTTTACAATTGGCCTCCCTTCTTGATATAATTTTGGGCAGTGTCCAATATGTATCAATAATTCTTATTAGAGAGGGAAATTTTACTTTCCACTGGAAAACGTGCTTTACCCTCCACATTTGATCTAGAAACCGTCAAAATATGTTGTAGATTATTAAAAATGGAAGAATATAAAGCGATAATTTTAAATGATTTGTTCTATTAAACTAAATATATTATACATTTTTATTATCAAACTAACCTTCGATGCGTGAATTATTATCTAAAATTGCAGTTGCAAAATTGTAGACGAAATCGTGCACTACTAAAGTTAAAAATTGGATACTAAATCTTCATCCTAATAAATTAAATTCTAAATTTTACTTAAATTAATGTCAATAAACATTGCTGTTTTTTATTGAGGAGTAATATCAGATTAAATCACATAATTGCTGTTTAAAAGTAAATTATAGTCTAAAAGTAAATGATTATCGTAGATATGACATTTTTAAGTTATATTCACTTAAATTTATGTAACTTATGTTGCCATTAGTTTTACTAAATAATTTTGGTTAATTGAGTGGACAATACGTGATTTATAAGTTTTAAAAAACGATGTTTGCATAATTTAAAAATAATTTTATAAAATATAAAAAACAACTCAGCCATAATTTTTATGTAAGAAAAAAAATGTATGCTTAGTATACAGAAAATGGTAAAAAGTAGAGCAAGGTAAGGTTTTCGAGTCATAAAATTATTTAAGTAGACATTGAAAAATATTTCTCTTTAAGCTAATAAATTTAATTTTTGTGATTTATTTATTTCAATCTTTTTTAAAGGATTAAGATACATTGGGCTGTTGAAACTATGTTAAATTATTACATCTAGTAAAGATACTCACTGGATAACCAACGTATAATTTTCAAGCCGAAGTAGATTTCGCAATATTTAATTTTGACAACAGAAATTTTTTTTTTTAAGTTAATGTGGTAAGTATCCATCTATATCTAGAAAATAGTGGTACGCATAATTATGAAATTATTCTCGTACTACGCACTTTAATGACACAATTGTAATATACTAAGTATTTGTTTAATTTTTTGTTTTATCATTCATATTGCGTTTTGTGTACGAAAATATTAGTACACTTTGAGTTTACGTTATTATGTGATGTTACCTATTAAGTTTGTCAGCCATTTTAAAAATCATTGAATTTTCTTTAGATTTTTACCTTCCAACCTACATATACATATGTAGGTGTAGTAGGTTATGCAATCGACTTTTTTTTTCACTATCGCTAAATCGACTAATTAGCTCATTTTACAACTTTTGACCAAGTTTCGCCAAGATCGGCGTGTGTGTGTGGGTGTGTAGGTATGCGGGTGTGTGGGTGTGCGGGTGCGTGTGCGGGTGCGTATATGTGCGCCCGTGCGCGTGCGTGGGCGGCTGTGCGCGTGCGCGCGTGTGTGTGTGTGTGTTTGTGTGTGTGTGTGTGCGCGCGTGTGTGCGCGCGTGTGTGTGTGTGTGTGTGTGGATGTACGTTAGGATCTACTCCAGAACGAAAACACCTACATAATTAAAATTTTGAATTTAAGCTTGTTTTCATTTGGATTGGAGCTGATTAGATTTTGGGAGGCGGAGAGGTTGGGTTTATTAGGGTCAATTTTTGGTTTTTATCAAATATTTCTGAAACGGCTGCATATTTAAAAGATGAAAATAGGTAGATATAGACCTTAAACATATCGATTAATTATGTTTTATGCAATTTTTTCATACGTCGCATAATTTAGCGGAAAATTTCCTAAGGTAGAATTTAAGTGTTATTTCAATGTTTTTCAATAACGAATAATTTAATAAGAAAAAGTGTAGACATATTTTTTAAAGAAAAATTAATTTTGCATAAATTCTCTTTACAAAGTTTTTTAATGTAAAGCGAAATAAATGTAAAAATTTAACAAACATGATTGAAAATGCTGGAGCTGTATTATCGATATTTTTATAAAAGCGGGAGGCTTTGGAATTTTTTTTACCTTAGAGGTATTTATGTCTATTAATCTCTATCTGGCATGAAGTTTTAAACGTCATTCTGACATAGATTATTGTTTTTGTTTTTACATTGTTTCCTATTTTCGTAATAAACTGATTATAAAAGAGGTTGCATAATTATTCTAAGAAATGTTATTAAGATAATTTCATTTCTTTCATTTCCATTTTGTAGGTAGGAAGGTCGTGTGGTGTTCCACGCCAGATATTTTAAATTGTACACCTTAACTTAAATACTATGTAAGTTAAGTTATACAGGGTTCCCCATAATAGACTACCCATTTTAATATTTGCATTAAAATTTTTTTAGTTAACAAAACAAACTATTTATTATACTAAATTACAGCTAACTCTTTGGGATTTATGATAACTTATAAATATTTGGCTAATTTAATTCTAACTTTTGAAAATCACGTCTTCTAAATGACCTCCACCAACTTCAACACATTTTTCAATATTAGATAAAAAGTGGTTCATTACACGGCGTAGCAAACTTGCGTCTATTCTTTCAACTTCTTCACGAATTTTGACTTTGAGTTCCTCGATTGTACCTGGACGACTCGCAAACACTTTGGCTTTTAAATATCCCCACAGGAAAAAATCGGCTGCCGTTAAGTCGGGGACCTCGAAGGCCAAGGCAAATCTCCGAATCGAGAAATGAGTCGGCCATTAAACATTTCTCGCAGAACACTCATTGAGTTTCTGGCGGTATGAGCTGTTCATTTGACCAGTATCTAAAATTCTGTTTATTAACCATGCCGTTCAAATAAAAATTTGCTTCGTCGCTCATTAGGAGACTGTGAATTGCTCCTTGATGTAAATCCAAAAATTCTTGACAAAATGCTAACCTTGCTTCTTTATCTTGATTGCTAAGGTGCTGTGCCATTTGGTATTTATAGGGATGAAATCCCTTTGAAGAATTAGATCTAAGTTTCCCTTTGATATTCCTAGGATAAGGGTTTGTCGATTAGCAGACCATTTAGGACTTCTAGTAAACGCAATTCTAACTCTTTCAATATTTTCTGGTGTACGAACTGTTCTTCGACGTCCAGGCTTCTTCAAATTTTGTACAGAACCATTTTCACGCCAATGACGAACCCATAACTTAACAGTTTTACGACTTGGCGCGTGACTCCTACTGTTGTTATTAAACTGACGCCGGAATGCACGCCTAACTTCTTCTATCGAATTGCTTCTTAAGTAAGTTTCTACACAAAACACACGTTGTTGGACTGAGTAATCCATGAAAGTTCAAACGGATGTTGAAATAATGTCTCAAAGCAAAAAAATTAAATAATTATTGATGAAAACTAACAAACTTCTCGTAGTAAAATGACGTTACACGAAATTATTAATTTATAACTTATTTGTGACATGCACCTCTGTTTAATAATTAACTTAAATCCCAAAGACTACAAAAGATAATCCCACAGAGAACAACTTATTTAGTTATCCCGTAGGGAATTTATTAATAAAATAAAATGGGTAGTCGATTATGGGGAACCCAGTACTTTTGCAATAGAATATTCGAATGTTTTCATTTCGTACACCAACATTTCATTGATGTCGTTTTTTGAAATACTTAATAGAACAATAAATGGTTAAATTAAATTGATAATTTCACGAATTGGAAAATTCAGCGACATATATTGCACCAAACATTAAAAGTTAATAAGAGTGCGTTTAATACCGAAGTAGTATATGTGTAGTATGCAGACTAGGTTGATCCATAATTAAGGTTTATTTTATTCTTGGAATATGAATTTATAATTTAGGTCCACAATAATATTTTTATTTCTACTGACGACGATAACTGCAATTGCTATTAAACGTTTAAAACTTACAAAATTTGATTTTAAACGTTTCACTTTTACCCTAAACACAAGTTCTTTAATTACGAACGAAATTTCCTTTTCATATTATTACTTTAATCGTGCAATTTTGAATAAATAAACCAATCATAAATGGGCAGTAAATAGTAACATTATTTAAGCATAGTGAGTTGTTAAACGAAATATAAAATACAGTTATAAATATGTCTGGCTTTCCGATAAAGAATTAATGATTTATTGTTATTTTAATGAAAACTACCCACTAAGTTTTTTTTTTTTTTGTTTACAATGTCAAATTTTCATGTATTATAATCATCTTTAATTTAACTACATTTTTCATTTGTGTTCTAGAATCTTAGGTTGAACATTGGAGGAATTATTAACACTCACATTGATTTAAGTTTATAATAGATATATGTACATGGACACTACGGAAACTGTTGAACTGATTCGAAATAATGCAAATCTGAGAATAGAACAATCGCTAAGTGATCTATCTTGACTTTACTGACAATAATTAAAATATTAAAATTTATTTACAAGTCTGATATTTAAGTACTCGCAAACCTCAAATCTGATCAAACGAAGTGATCGTCTAGTGGTAGGTACGTTGTGCTATTTGCATTAGATAGGCTGGATGAGGTAAGTGTTGCATCATGTGGGGCAGGTAAACAATGAAACTACTCAAACTAAAGCTAAAGAGCTTTGCGCAATGGTGGGTCAATTGTGGGAAAGAACCATTTTATTCATAAATAAGTAATGGCACATGTACATTAATAAATCAAGTAACAAAAAAAACAATGAAAGGGTTAAATATATAACAAAATTATAATATTAAGAGAAAAATAAATAAAAAGCCGTTTAGTTACACATAAACACCATAAAAAACCCTGTAGTCACACTCACAATTGTGTCATAAATAATCAGAATAAAAATCGTAATACCAAAAATTTGGCCCTTTAAAACTAATCATGTCGGTGTTTAAGTAAATAAGCACATAAAACAATAAGGCAAATTACGGTACATATAAAATACAACAACAGTAAAATTGCACAGGTGATAATAAGGTAAATGCAAGCACAAAAGAAAATAGACAAGAAATTTACACGTACACAATTGTTTAGTGACTACTAAAGCACAAAATATACACGTACAGTTACAATAAATTACATATAAAGAGAAATTAGTTCGGAGGAAAGCAATTCCACTTAACAAACTGACGCAAAAAACTCATTAAACAAAGCCTTACAAAGGTAATTTGTAAATAAATCATAACATCGTGACCGATATATAGGTTTGAGTGCATTAGAAAAACACAGCGCCCCTTTCTCAGGTTACACATTCATCTATACATCAATAAAAACAATAAAAATAAAATTCGCGGTGTTTAATGGTCCTCTGCAGCCGGGAGTAGTACACACTCGGCAATTACCTATTTACAATTAATAACCAGAGCGGTATCCTGTACCCGTTCGCCCACGCCTCACCTCTACACAAATATAAATATAAACAACAGACAACAATGCTAATTTACACAAATCCAAGGCTGAGAGCCCTGTACTGTCTTTTATTTTAGCAGATTTCGGTTTAATGAGCCCGCGTGCCGCTTGTAAAGTGATTTGCTGCCAGCCTTAATTTATATAAAACTCTACCTACTTACACTTGAATATATTCCCTTTAGTTAAACACTTTCCACCAACACGACGAGTTAAGATAGGCGGTTTAAAACTCGGCACCGCGACGATTGATTACAGATTCATTTTTGGAAAAATTTGTATTAAAACATACACAAAAAGAAAAAGAACGAATTAGCGTTTAGTTTTGCTAAAAGGTCAAAAATATTTACAGACCGAACGGTTTACAACGGGCATTTCTAATGAAAACAAATCAAAGAGTCCGGCTCAATCAAGATTTCAACAGCAACTGCCCTCCCCTCTGGTTTCCAACTAACCATGTCTACTCCAGAAAATTAACCCCCGTATTTCAAAAGTAAAAAAAAAACAAGAAACGTACACAAAAAAGAAAGGAACGAATTGGCGTTTTAGTTTTGCTAAAAGGTACACGACACAATATTTATAGACCGAACGGTTTACAACGGACGTTTCTAATTAAAACAAATCAAAGCATCCGGCTCAATCAAAATTTTAACAGCAACTGACCTTTCCTTGGATTTTAAAACTAACTATATTTACTCACGCAATCAACCCCCATTTTTCAAAAGTAATAAAAAAACAAAAAAAAAGTATTACGTTAGAACAGTTTCATATTATTATTCCACCACGTCTTAATTTTAAAAATATGCATTCGTCCGTAACAAGCGCTACATTAAGGTTTCAAGTTTCAACGTACACACAAAAATACCTTTTGATCGCGGTCTGTACCGACACAATTTATTATTACATTTGTGAAGTTTTTACCACAAGAATATGCATACAACGGCTTTCAAAGATTCGTTACACTACCTCAATAAAGGCAGTTCGAGCGAACATCTGTTTCTATCCTAACATGTGTTTTTTTCAACCCGTACTCATATGTCAATTACGTAAGATACAGAAAATAAAATATCCAGAAAACATTATCAAATTACGACTTAATATATAATAAGATATATCAAACACCCTTAACCCTTCTATCGCGGTAACAATTGCGATTTGAACGTTTACTATAATAATAAAATTTTCGCGGTCCGCTACCTATACTGTTAAAGTAACACGTGAGCACAACACGGCTAAAATTGCTAGTTTATATTATTCAATACCTTGTTTATTGGTTGAAAACTAAATTTATCCATTTTTACCTTTCAACCTACATATACATATGTAGGTACAAAACGTTATGCAATCGCCTTTTTTCGCTATCGCTAATTAGCTCATTTTGAACGTTTGGCCAAGTTTCGCCAAGATTGGCCATGACGTCTGTGCGTGAGTGCGAGCGTGCGTGCGTACGTGAGTGTGTGTGTGTGCGTGTGCGTGTGCGTGTGCGTGTGCGTGCGCGTGTGCGTGTGCGTGTGCTTGTGCTTGCGTGTGAGTGCGTGTGCGTGTGTGTGCGTGTGCGTGTGCGGTGCGTATGCATGTGCGTGTGCGTATGCGTGTGCGCGTGCGTGTGCGTGTGCGTGTGCGTGCGCGTGTACGTGTGCGTGATCGTGTGCGTAAGCGTGTGCGTGCGCATGTGCGTGCGTGGGTTGATACATGCGTGCGTACGTACGTCTATATGCGTGTACATGCGTGTGTATGCGTGTTCGTGCGTGTATGCGTGTGCGTATGCGTGTTCGGGTGTGCGTGCGTGTGGATGTGTGGCTGTATGCTAATACCCACGATAAATCCATGTTGTCTATTTTCGTAATAAACTTATTATAAAAGAGGTTGCATATATCCTAAAAAAATATTATTAAAATTATTTCATTTCTTTTTATCTCCATTTGGTAGGGGGTGTGTTGTTCCACACCAGATATTTAATACCCTAATTTCATGACATACTTAAAAAGGTAACACTCAGGGCTACCAAAACTGCTGTGAGATAGAGCTACCACGTATTCTAGAGGTGATGATTAGTCGACTGGACCTTGCTTATCTGTGCAGAAATATGACAAGAGCTTACTAAAATAATAACATTTCTGTACTTTGTTTAGAAACGCGATAACGAAATTTGGCATCTGGATAATTCAAAGTATGGCACCACTTTCAGTAACCAAAGAAAGTTAAAGGTTAAAATCACTCCCAGCCCTTGATAATTTTGTTCAGACCTTTCATTAGAATTATATATTGTGAAAATCTGTTATTTTGGATAGTTTCGAAGGAAAAGAATGCCTTATCGCATAAACGCTTCAATTCGTTATTCACAATACACTTATCCATTGTTTGTTGCTTTTGTATTATTTTTAGTTATTGCACCAGTAATAATATCAATTATTATTGTTTGTGTAAATACCTTTTCCTCGATACTATCGAAATAGGGAATTTTTACAGGAGTCATTAAATGAAGATAATGCAGTCTTCCCCTTAACAAATCTTAAATTGTATTATCACCATTATCGAAACATTGAACGAATGTATCGAACCCTTGTCCAATTTACTTTTGGTTGATTACATTAATTAATGAAAGTAGCATTATCGCTTGAACTACCCCAGTGCATAATTTCATTAAAGCGTCGTAAAAAAACAAGATTTTTTAAGTAAATTTCGATCTTCTCTCATCAGCAGTGTTCTGTAAGTTCTTAATAATAGGAAACCACTACATTTTTTATAAAAAGAGCTGAATTCTTTTTCAAAGTCCTATCAAATGTCCTAACTGCCGTATGATACCTTACATCTTCGTGATGTAAGGAAATTCCGCGCATCCCAGATTTTGGCCGATTACCCAGTAATATTTTAAAAACTTAAGAAACATAAATTTGACTATATTAATGCAGTGACAGTTTTTTTATCCTCAAGGGGAATTATTGCTACATTCCCGGCCTTTCTGAAGACATCAGCAATCATTTTTTGATTCGAGACCTGTAACAACGTTGAACACTTGTTTTAAAGTTCCTCCGTCTAACATAAATCTGTACCAATTCACCCGCACATGTTCAGTCGACAAATCTAGAATCCATTGTCTCGCGAGCTTTGTACACCTACATGTTGATGTAACACCTAGATCTTGCTCAACCAGTAAGGTTTTCAGAGGTTGTCCATATCTCTAATCATCTTCCAAGGTGCATGGTCAATGTTTAAATTCACGGAACCAGTAACTGGTCGTAGATACTGAAGCACAATTATCACCAAAAATTAGGACATTGGACATAATATAAGGCTCACTTATAGTCATAGAAAGTCATTGTTCTAAAATCACAACTTGCAGAATAGAAAAATTCGTAACTTCCTAAATTCTTGTCACAACCTTTTCAAAATGCTACTGTAGCTCTCTAATGTACTGTACATTAACTTTATTTAGAAATACAAACTATTCTACTTGACGAGTTTTGTACTTGAATATCTTTACTAAAATAGAACTGCAATAGAAGTAAATACCAAAACCGTGTTACTAGCCTGTTACCCGATAACAATTCAATTTCGTGTCTCTTAATATCCTTGGTAACAACGTCGCACCAACAGTTACTTCAAATTGTCAGATTGTCGAAAAGTAACGTGTGATTTAGTTTATTTTCCCATGGCAATGCCTGGCCTGCTACCAACCAATTCCAGGACAAATTATTTTGAGCACTAGCATAGTGACTACCAGAACGGCCACTGGCCGAAGCCTTCGTCTAACTAAGAATTTGTTACTAAAAAAATGTATTGCTTGTTTTAGAAATCTATATTTATGTTTACATTATCGTATATTTGTTTTTCTGTATCAATAAATTTATTGAAAACCTATGAGGCCTAATTTAGATATGACACAATTAGATTTATTCCTTTTTAATCTATACAACACAAATAATCGAATACCCAAAAGGCGTAAACCCACAAACGTGCAAACATGAGAACAAAGAAAATATCATCAAGTAAGCGTCCAAGCACAAAAACATGTGAACTCGTAAACATAGAAACACAAACAATTAAACATGCAATTCCCATAACAAAAAGTCTAGTAGTGCAAAATTCAATTCTTTGGAATGTTTTCTTGCTTTTTAATTGACCGATTAAGAGGGCGCGACCTTAAATGTAGAAATCAGTATTGAAACAAGATTCTATACGTAGGAACAGAGATTCAAAAACAACTCTGCCGAAAAATCTTCATGTAATGAGGTTGAATCCATCTTCTGTATTCTACCAAAAGAACCTTAAGTATAGGAAAAAAATTCAAGATGTTGATCCAAAATGTTGATTTCAGCCCATCGGATATTAAGCCTAAAACGCACATAGAAAGAAGGTGGATGATAGTCAAAAGGGCACTCGGAAGTAAGATAGCAGAATACGTAAGCGCGATGACGAAAACCCAAAAGGCACACGGAAGCAAGACGACAGAAAACCAAAAAAAAAGCACAGTGAAGGAATATCGCGGAACACCTGAACAAGATGGTTGAATGCGAAAACCTAAAAAGGCACACCGAAGCGAAATGGTGGAAATAAGATGGCGAAATAAAAAAGGTACCCGGAAATAACATCGCGGAAAAGTTTCCACGAAAGAAGCAATTTAGGGGACAACTGAAGGTCATTAAAAAGCAATTAAATCTCAAGTCACTGACTATTATAAATGCATTACCAACATTGTGTGAATGTTCGTAAGTAAGTAATTTTCCATCCTCCGTAAAATTGTTCGAATCCGTATTAAGCATCTACAACATTTCGTGATCCCAGAGGTGAAAACGACATCACCGAGAATAGCATATCGCATGCAAAGCCTATGGTTGAAAACATGTTTTAGGTAGTGGTGTTCGCACACAGAACATACACCAAATCGTAGAAAAGTTGTCTCAGGTGGTGATATACTAAAGCCTGTCCGGTAGAACTGAACGGGTATCGGATTAACAAGGAGGATTGTCAATATATGGTTCTATTGTGCTTGAAACCGCCTTAATGCTTTGCTGTCTCGTACTTATTGTACGTGACAAAGAAAGATGGATATATTATGAATAATGCCTCTATTTCTGCCGAACAAAAGCGTTTGCAACTTTCACACATAATGACAAGGCAATAAGAATCAGATGCAGGTAGAATAGAAATTCAATAGGTATAATAAAATGCCAGTGGTTCTCAACACTGCTTTAACATTATATAATTTGTGAAGAAATGCAACTTTTGTATAATAAAAATAATAATCGATTACTAATTACCTATAAGTAATTTCAATTGACACCTTTCACTTATACTTATAACAACAATAACAAATACATTTTATTATAGTTAGTAAATATTAATTAAATTACAAAGATATACTTTTAAGTGAAAAACAAGTTACTACAGATTCATTCGCTCAGTCGATCCGGTTTCACGAGTCTTATTGTCTAATATTATGTCATCTTACCACTCGGAAATTACTATAGTTTATTGTGCAAATTAAATTGTTATCGAAACTCATTCAATTGAAATTGATTGGTTAATAGTTATACAATAAATCTATATATTTTGTTAATTTTAAGTCTGTTTTTGAAGCTTGTATATTATTAGAACTTACGCGTCTTTTTCGGATACGATGAACAATACTTATTTCGTATTTGTTTTCCAACTTTAACTGTACTTTGGTTGAAACGACAAAATTGTTTTTTCTAGGATTATTACTTGGTACGATATGATAAGCTAGCTCATGATTTATTTTTACTAATTTACTTAATTAATCACATCTACTTTGGCCAATCCTGATCATGCCATTCCACAAATTTATCCCATTTAATGAAGTAGTTTAAATTGCAATACATTTTCGTTAAATCCTGAATACCTATTTATTTTAAAACAATTTTCGAGACTGATAACTCGCATTGTCAAGGACAATTATTGATGGTTCCTCTTAATTTTTAAAAGTGATTCCTCAAACCATTTTCGAACAATTCTGCGTTCATATTATCGTGATAATCTAATGATTTATTTTTGTACCGAAAATTAATTGACTTCCGTCGATAAAACCGTTTCTGTTACCTGCTTCAATGATAATAAATCGTTTTCCATCTGATGATTTGTTCGGTTGATGTAAACTCTTTGCACTGTTATCTTGCCAAGTACATTTTGACGTACTACCTTTACTAAATATCCACGTTTCGTCTGTAAAACAAACTGTCTCGAACTTTCGGAGTTAAGATTTTTGAGATACTTTCTCAGAAAAACGTTTCTTTTGGCGACAATGTGGCTTTGTTCACAAAACCGCGTCTATTGTTGGTTTTGGAATTTAAAGCCCATATTTTTAACACTAGAGCCAAACTGGTTTTTCCTATTTCATACGCGGTTCTCAATTTTAAGAAGTTTAATAATGAATTTAACGTTACGTGTTCCTTCTTCGCGTACATCTCGTATATTAATGCACGAATTGTTTGTTTTCCATTTTCTGGAAAATCTGTAGTGCAAAGTTTGACACGCTGTTTTTTCACTGGAGGTTCCAACTCGCCGCCATTTTTTTTAAAGCACAGATTTTCCCCACCGTCGAAACCGAAAGTTTTAACGCGTTTGCTGTTCTTTGTTGAACAGAAAATGTAGATAATAGTGGACCACCATTTTCTTTTTCTTCTTTAAAATAATCGACTGTATTTAAAACTAATTCGCGAATTTCTTTACTCAACTTTTTCGGCATTATATTAATGGTTAGTTTATATAAACGCTTACTCAAAGAATAATGATAATATAGATATTGCAGTTGTTTTATTTATACCTATATGTACCTACTAAATGGTATAATAATCTATTATTAATTACTTATTGTTACAGTATTGCATATTTATTTGGATTCTTTTGTAATTGGAGTACACTAAAACGTCATTACCATACTTAGGTATACAATGAACTTTCTAAATGTAAATTGAAATACCTATACTTAATCGAATATTCATTATTATGAATGGCTTTTATAAATGTTTATTATAAAACTTGCATTCTTCCATAAATTTTAAATGTAATGTTAAAGCAGTGTTGAGAACCACTGGCATTTTATTATACCTATTGAATTTCTATTCTACCTGCATCTGATTCTTATTGCCTTGTCATTATGTGTGAAAGTTGCAAACGCTTTTGTTCGGCAGAAATAGAGGCATTATTCATAATATATCCATCTTTCTTTGTCACGTACAATAAGTACGAGACAGCAAAGCATTAAGGCGGTTTCAAGCACAATAGAACCATATATTGACAATCCTCCTTGTTAATCCGATACCCGTTCAGTTCTACCGGACAGGCTTTATTATAGGCAATGCCGTTTTTCACAAAGAATAAAGTTGTATTAGCTTTAATAAGTTTAAGTTGAATAGTATAAAAAACGTTTAAATTTTGGGGTGTTATGGATAGGTGCATTAAAATGGTGCACGTTCCATAACATTAGATCTCTGTATACATTGAAGCAATTCTGGTAATTTTATGTGCAAGATGTAGAATTTTTTTCCAAATGTAATATCTTTAATGTAATTGTCTTTTGGAATAATTTTGAACAAAAAAATGACCATCGAAAATGAAATAATTTAAAATTTATGAGGAATAATATATAATCATATTGTATTATGGTATATAACAAGTATTATTATCGATGATACTTCCAAGTGAAAACAAGCTACTACAGATTCATCCAGCGCGAAGTCGAGCCGGTTTCACGAGTCTTATTGTCTAATATTATGTAATCTTACCACTAAGGAAATTACTATATTTTATTGGACCAAATTAAATTGTACAAGGAAACTAACTAAATTGGACGTTGATTGGTTAAGAGTTATAAAAAAATAAATCTATATAACATGTTAATTTTAAGTCTGTTTTTTGAAGCTTGTATATTATTAGGACAACTTTTACGCGTCATTTTTTTGGGACGATGAACAAACTTATTTCGTCATTAGTTTTCCAACTTTAACTGTACTGTTTTTTATAACGACAAAATTGTTTTTTTTCTAGGATTTATTAGTTGGTACGATAAGGTAAGCTTTCTAATGATTTATTTATTTACTAATTTACTTACAAATTAATCACATCTACTTTAAGTAAACCTGATGCATGGCAAGTCCACGTTTTATATTATTTTAATGAAGTAGTTTAAATATCAATACATTTTCGTTAAATACTGAATACCTATTTATTTTAAAACAATTTTTGAACATCTGGTGCTTGTTTGTAAATTCCTTTTTTTATTTTATTTTATATTAATCTTATAAAAGGTGGGTTAAGATTAGTTAATGAGATGCCCTATCAGTATTAAACGAAGAAAAAGTGAACATTCGCTGTTTTAAATGTTTATTTATGCACTGATCTTGTTATTCTAGTTGTAACATTTTAGGCAAAAAAATTTCATTAATTTGTACTTTAATTAGTTACTAAAATAATGTGCATTCGACAAATTGTTTGCGAGTGCATTAACTTCTCACACGTTTTACCCATAATGTAAATATAACCCTGGTTATGGTAAAAAGTTTTTTAATAAAAAGATTGTATACTATACAATACTAAAACACACTTTTTGTCAATTGGTTGACTTTCTCCTTCATAATTAGTTGCTATTGTTGTTAAAAGCGAACATGACTGGTAAATTATTAGTTACCTCCCGTACAGAGCTGAACAATGTCTTTGATCAAACAACCCATACCGGTCTTAATACTATATATACTATTGTTCATTCATTCTATGTGTTATTTTATTATTTACGACGTTCATCATGCCAAGCTAACAGAACACAAAAGACACGCTTACCTAACTAAATCAATTCAATTCAATTCAATATATATTTATTGTCCCATAATCGATATTTTACAAATTGTATTTTATCGACATTCCTCCAGGTGTGCAATCAACGCCCTGTAGAAATGCTTACATTCCTGATTCAATAATAATGCTCCTTAACTAGGGTAGGGAAGGGGCTCGCCGAGCTCCGGGGTAGTGTGAAAGAAACCCTGTGCAAACAATCCTGAGTCAAATAAAGGACACGCTGCTCCGCTTGCCTCCTCCCTCGTGTTACCTATATTAAGATGTTGGAGTCGTCGCCGGGGCGGCGGCTCCCTCATCTGTACTCGGGCTATTCCCTCGTCCTTTAATTAAGGACACCGCAGGTGCCTGTGTACGGGCTATTCCCGTACCCGCCCTATGTTGCATTATCTAAAATGCGGCCATCGCATCTGTACGTAAGCTAATCCTACGTCCGTTCCTACATTCTTATTTTAACTAAGCCACCCACCGGTAGCTGTCCGCAGGTTATTCCCGCGTCCGCCTATTCCTAATTTAAATTTATTTTAAACCTGCGCAGATGCAGGTTGTGACGCGGGCTGCCCGCGTCCCGCCCTATTTGTTGGGTTCCTTACCTAGAGGTGTCACATGACACCTGTACGCGGTCTAATACCGCGCCCTTTCCCTAATTTCTTAATTAGGACGCTATTTGGCGTCCAAGCGGCGGATACCCCGATTTCCGCCGTAACTAGAAAATCGAAGGCATCATACACGAGCCACGCCCGTGTTCGTTTACGCTAACTAAGTATACCGTCCCTTCGGTGGCAGGCGTCGAAAGGAAGGTGCCTGTGCACGACTGGTGTCGTACCCGTTCCGTACTCCTAAGATGCCGCCGCTCTCGGTGAACCCAGAACGGCGGCATCTGTGCACGAGTGAAGCCCGTGCCCGGAAGGCTACCGCTAAGGATTTGCATACGCCGGCTACAGTCGGTGCCCGAGTGAGGCCCGCGCCCTCGAGAGATACCACTAAGGGTCCGCGTTCGCCGGATACAGTCAGCGACCGCGGTCCCTGTGTGCGAGTGAGGCCCCACACCATGCAAGGTATGCGCCCTTTCCGGCGACGGAGCTTATCGTCTCCGTCGCCGGAAAGGGCGCCGCCTGTACGCGAGTGAAGCTCGCGCCCTCGACGCTACTTATCTAAGTCGACGCTTTTCCCTTGAAGGAAATGCGTCGACTGTACGCAAGTGAAGCTTGCGTCCGGTCAAACCTACTCAAGCACTAGCACTTATCCGTCTTTCGCAGGATAAACACTGTCACTCGCGGTTACTGGCACTTTCACTAACACCGTCGCCCCCACGTCGCTCCGACTCCGTGGCTGCTCCGGTGGTCCTTATCCGCTACTCCTTCCCGTCGATTCGCTGCCCTAGGAAGATCGGCGACGTCCAATAAAAAACTTGGCAACTTCCACTTGACCCGAAACGATGCCGTGGATGGACCTTCGTTCGCCCGTCGTTTCCTTACGGGCGACATCCGGTAGACGCAAGGATCGCGCCAACCCGCGACTTCTTCCGCCCCGCATCCCACCCACGGCAACCATTCGCAAGACCTTTACGTGGTTATCGGGGATCCGTTTCTTCCGCCTCTCTTCCGAGGGGGCCTACTCTAACACCGGAACGTAATTTAGATCCGGTGGTCCTTAGCCTAGTTTGCGCGCGACACTAGGAAACTTGATTCCGCACGCGCGCCTGCCACTGTCAAATCCGGTTCCAATGTCACAATCGGTAGTAATGTCATAATCGGTAAAAGACGCGATTTTTAATCGTAACGGGCCGGATTATACTGCTCGCGCTACGTTCGGTTTTAGTCTCTGCACTTGGTTCGCGAATTTCGAAAGTTCCGCCCACCATTCCGGTTCGCCCGCCATCGCCGTGATTTCCTCCCACGTTTGTGGCCACCGTAGGCCCGCGCCGACCAGTCTCGCATCCGCCAACCTTCTCACAATCGAAAATTATGTGACCGAGTCTTCGATGGCGTGCCCGCACGCACACCGTTCGTCTTAGGCTTCCCGAATCTTTTTAGGTAGCTTCCGGTTCCGCCGTACCCCGTTACGAGCTGGACTGTAAAGGGGTCCAACTCGGGTGCAGTAAATATCCTCTGTGCGACGTCCGGTAGAAACCTGAAGGTTAAGCGGCCGGTCGCCGCGCCGGTCCATCTTCCCTGCCATCTCTCCATTGTCCTGTTTGACAGTAACCTCTTCACCGTGGTCATCGAAATCTTAGCGTAGGCGATCCGCGCGTTGTCGTCCCTCGCAGCTTCCTTTGCGAGCCGGTCTACCCTCTCGTTTCCGGGGTTTCCGGCGTGTGCCTTCACCCAATGCAGCTTGACGGCCGACAGTACCGCTACCCTAAGTAACAGTCGCCAGGCCTCCGCCACGAGTTCGGTAGGCCTAGCTACGTTTGTCAGAGCGAGCAGTGCGGCTTTGCTGTCCCACAGGATGGATATTTCCGGGACGTCTCGCAAATGTCCCAGCGCGTACCCTAGGGCTTCAACGATCGCGACCAGCTTGCCCTGGAAGTTGCTGCAACCCTCGTACAGCCTTACTCCGCCGCTAGCTATTTCCCTCCCACCTCGGTATATTACGTACGCCGCTCCCGTTCCCCCTTCCGATGCCGAGCCGTCCGTGTAGCACCTGACGTCGGCCGCTCCCTCCTCTCCGATGTAGAAGTCGGAGGATGAAGCTACGTCGGCCGGATGCCCCAGTTCGCCGGCGTCGTCCCTCGTTTCTAAATCAGCTGCTGAACATGCCTTAAACGTTGCACGATATTTTCTTTCTATCACGGGTCCTTCTCCCCTCTCAGGCGCCGGATTGTCGGTATGGGCCCGGTCCCTCCCTAACTCATCTCTTCCATTCCATTCTGTCCCTTGCTATCTTTTTTATTTCTGTGAGTGATTTTCCTCTTCTTTTTACCTGATCTTCGATTTGGTCTGCCACATCTTCCTCTATTACGTTCTCCCATTTCCATTATTCTTTTTGGCAATGTTTCCTTATTCATTTTGGTGAGGTGTCCATACCAATTCATCTGATTCTCCCCTATTTTATCCAGTATTGATGGATGGTTGGCAATCTCCCTTATGAGCGTATTCCTAACGTGTTCTCTTTTCGTAATTCCCGTAATCTTCATAATGCGCTTCATTTCCATTGCCTCTATATTTCCTTCGTGTTCTCGCTTTATTGTCCAATTATCTGCCGCATATGTGATTGAGGATACTGTTATTGTATTATAGATCTTTACCTTAACCATCAATTTTATGTGTTTGTGTACCAATATTGTCGTGTTTAGAGCATAGTATAGTCATGTGGATTTGTTAGCTCTGTTAGTTAGTTCTGGTTCAATTTGGCGTTGTTATCTAGAATCGTTCCCAGATACTCGAAGGTTGTTACTCTTTCTATTGTTGTATTTTTACAAATAACCTCCCTGTTCCTATTGATATCTCGGCTTTCATTTACTATCATCACTTTCGTTTTATTGTCCCATAGTGCTTCCCTTTTAACAGTAACGAAAACTGATTTAAGTCGATGAAATATATATATATATATATATATATATATATATATATATATATATATATATATATTCGCTCGTTTGTCTGCCTGGTCGGAATGCGTGCAATTTATATTATTCCTCCAGCGTGTATACCGCATGTCTCCTTAGCCTGTTCTTCAGTATTCTATTCTTGCATAAACATTATGTGTTGTTTGGGCCATACGTATAGCTCTATAATTATCGCATCTTGTAGTTCTCCCTGCTTGTGTATTGGTACGATCCCATTCCCATTGTTTAGGAATTTTTCCTGTAACCCAGCTTCTTTGAAAATCTTCCATAACCACTCCTTCCCTTCATCTCCCAGACACTTAAGCATTTTTGGGCCTACCTCGTCTTCTCCGCTTGCTTTACCTATGTTTAACCGCTGTAATGCTTCTTATAATTCTTCTTTGGTTATTTCTTGGATTTCTCTCCTGTTGTCATTTTCTTTTCTGCCTTCCTCCTTTGCTTCTCCTATTTTTTTCTTATAATACTCCCCAAAATTTTCTTTATTTCCATTTGAAGTTCGCCATGTATGAAGTTTTCCATATCTTCTCCAAATCTCGGTTTTGTATCTATCTCTTCTTTCCGTCTATTAAATAACATGTTTGTTTTTTTCTTGGAACTTTTACTGGTTCTCTGCGATTTTTAGTCTTGTCTTTGCTACGCTACTATATTGTATTTCTCTAGTTTCACTTATTGTGCTTGTAAATTGAACCACTACTAATCTGTGATGGGTACCTAATTCTGCCTACTTCTTTGTTGCTATGTTTTGTATTTTCTCACTAAGGTTTCTCGTGTACACTACATAATCTATTAAGTTTTTAGCGCTTCTCTCTTCTGCCACAAATGTGTAAATATCTACTTCCTCTCGCCTATGGTTAAGTCATTATTTTGGCAGATTTCTAACATTTTTAATCCATTCCTGTTGAGCGTCCACTGCACCCACTTTCCAATACAATTTAACCCTCTATTGGGGTCCTTTCCTATCCTTGCATTCCAGTCCCCGAGGATCATTGTTGCATCTGCTTCCTCGTTTGCTTCATCTAAAACTTCTTGGAGTGTTATAGAACTCTTCCATTTCCATCTCTAGTGTGCCTTCTATTGGTCCATAGATTTGCATTAAATTTAATATCTGATCTAATTTCACTGTTAACACCAAAATTCTTGAATTCAACGCTTTGTATTTTATAACTCGCTTGCTCATATCTTGATCCGTTACTATTCCGACTCCTTCTTTTGCTCTAGTTTCGCTCTTTACTCCTGAGTAGTGCATCGTGTATTTGTCAGTGATCCTTGCTATTCCTTTTCCTGTTTTCTTAGTTTCACTAATGCCTAGAATATTAATACCGTTGTTCTCTATCTGTTCTACTAACTCAATCTCTTAACTAGCTAAAGTGTTTATGTTCCAGATCCCTATTAAAACCATACTGTCTTT
Organism: Vesta saturnalis; assembly: GCA_036346205.1. NCBI lineage: Eukaryota > Metazoa > Arthropoda > Insecta > Coleoptera > Lampyridae > Vesta > Vesta saturnalis. The sequence goes on along the minus strand of JARFJB010001851.1, from coordinate 81,282 downwards.
TCCCTGCATGACCCACATTTGTGTTCCATCCTCCTTTTTTAGTCTGCAATTTGCTTTCTCGTATTCCTTTTCATTGCGTTTCGTTATAATTACTTTCCTCCGGCTTTTTAGTCCTGCTAGTTTTTTGGATTGGTCTGATTTCGGGTTGTCCTAGTGCTATCCCTGAGCGTCTTGTTCAGATCCTTGACCTTCGTTGCATTACTTTCTTTTATGATGGAGCTAAAATGGTTTGCTCCCAGCTTTTCCGCTTTGATAATGCCCCTCTGAGAGAATTTATTCCCTCATTATCAGTATATCTTCCCCGCTTATTTCTCTCTTCCGTTTCTATTTCGTTTGTTTTTTCTTCCAGTTCCTCTAACTTCCATTCTTCTCCGTTTATGATTAACTTACCTCTTCTTAAGGTTGCTTTTATTCCTTTTTTTCTAGCTTCTATCATATGCGAGAGTAGTTAATTTTTTGTTTCTCTTGTTTTCTTATGTAAGTCCACATGTAAGCCGCTTTCGCTTACGATAATTAAATGTTTACTTTCATTTGTCTCAGACTAGCTCAATCGGTTCTTGTACTTGCAAGAAGGTGGTGGTTGGTTTTTTATTCTATTTGGGTCGTTCACTGTACAATGATAATGATAATGATGATAATGATGATAATGATGATAATGATGATAATGATGATAATGATGATAATGATGATAATGATGATAATGATGATAATGATGATAATGATGATAATGATGATAATGATGATAATGATGATAATGATGATAATGATGATAATGATGATAATGATGATAATGATGATAATGATGATAATGATGATAATGATGATAATGATGATAATGATGATAATGATGATAATGATGATAATGATGATAATGATGATAATGATGATAATGATGTTAATGATGATAATGATGATAATGATGATAATGATGATAATGATGATTATGATGATACTGATGATAATGATGATAATGATGATAATGATGATATGATGATAATGATGATAATGATGATAATGATGATAATGATGATAATGATGATAATGATGATAATGATGATAATGATGATAATGATGATAATGATGATAATGATGATAATGATGATAATGATGATAATGATGATAATGATGATAATGATGATAATGATGATAATGATGATAATGATGATAATGATGATAATGATGATAATGATGATAATGATGATAATGATGATAATGATGATAATGATGATAATGATGATAATGATGATAATGATGATAATGATGATAATGATGATAATGATGATAATGATGATAATGATGATAATGATGATAATGATGATAATGATGATAATGATGATAATGATGATAATGATGATAATGATGATAATGATGATAATGATGATAATGATGATAATGATGATAATGATGATAATGATGATAATGATGATAATGATGATAATGATGATAATGATGATAATGATGATAATGATGATAATGATGATAATGATGATAATGATGATAATGATGATAATGATGATAATGATGATAATGATGATAATGATGATAATGATGATAATGATGATAATGATGATAATGATGATAATGATGATAATGATGATAATAATAATGATAAATGATAATTATATAACGGTTTAAACGTATAGCATTATTTAAATAATTAAAAAGTTAGGATTTTGGTTATAGTACAAAATATGAGGAAGGGATGGCATGTAAAGAGCCAGCATCCCTTGGCAAATTTTCCCGTCATTAAGTATTTGCTAATTATCCTGTGTTAATCAAATTTTGCACAAATCACCAAATAATGAATTTTATATCCCCTTCGACGTTAATTTCAAAAACATCGAAAGTTTTTCTACATCAGAGTCCTCTCTGGACCCGGCGTGACATCGTTCAATCTGCGTATTGTGTAATATTGTGCAATAAAAACTTACGTGTTTTTAACGACAGATTTCACCAATCAGCAGTTCGGTTATATGGAGATGATTTTCAGATGGCTGTGTCGAGGTATCTCGATCAATGATGCACGACGGTAAAAAATAAATATTCTGACCAACGCAATGATCGACAGGTCGGCGAAGCAGCGTAACGCGATGACGAGCGGCAGGCGTGAAGTCGGGCTTCTGGATTCTCTGGTAGCGTCGGCGGAACGGATCTGCGTACAAGCAGATGTCAACGGAACGGATCGACAAGCAAGTGGTCGCGGAAACGGCCCGACACGTGAGCAGCAAGTCGACAATGCAACGGATCAGCGCATGAGTAGCCAGCGGTCACGGTAACGTCCCGACACGCAAGCAGGAGGTACGGTAGCAGTTTTATAGAAAGTCCGCGGTAAGCGTGGACGGCTTCTGTGCAGGAGTCTTCAGGTCAGGATTAGCGGAAAGTTCGGAGGGGAGTCTGGCGTAGAAAAACTGACGGTGTTTGTGAGATTGACGTCGAAGGGGATATAAAATTCATTATTTGGTGATTTCTGCAGAATTTGATTAACACAGGATAATTGGCAAATAATTAATGATTGGAAAATTTGGTAAAGGATGCTGGCTCTTTACATTCGCTCACTCCTAATTTTGTCCCTGCTTGTCTGTAAGTGTTTGATAAAATTTCCTGTTTTTTCAATAGTGTTGTAAATCCGGATTTTATAGTTCGGTTTCTTTCTCCCCCTCTCTCCTAATCTAAGGATAAAGTCTATCTCGTTATCCGCTATCGGTACCCCCACTCGTCTTGTTATTTCGTTTAAAAGTTTCTCTTTTAGGGTTGTTGGGTTTTCCTTGCACTTCTCCGCGATACCAAAAAAGATCAAATTTCTTTTTCTTGATTCATTCTCCAGCCTTTCAATTTTTAGAGTCTGTTGATTTATAGTTTCCTCTAACTTCTTTATTTGGTTTGCTTGTTGGTTTACGTTTTTGTTCGCCTCGTCTGTTTTTCTTTCCATCTCTAGCAATTTATCCATCATATCTTTTAAAGTCGTTCCCCACCTTCTGCCATTGTAAATTCGTTCCTATAAATCTGCGTACCTCCCTGTAATTTTAGTCTGAGTAAATGCGTGGTTGTTTATTTATCTCGTCGCGCGTACGTTCGCCGGCCGGTCAATCCGTCTGATCTTGATCTCTCTCGGTGTTATTTGCTTCTTGATTCACTTCCTTCTCACTTTATTCCTACTTAACTACTTTTTACACTTTATTTCTCTTAAATTTTGATATTTTATGCGGAGTGTGTTTGTGTTTTTATGTATTATTTCAGTTTTTTAAAATACCCCTTATTGTGTATGTATTTTTTTCTCTCATTCCTTATTAATCATTATTATTTGAAAGAGTTCAATTTTGTTTTGTTTTCTTTGAACGGAACACTACATATACAATGTGTCCCAAATTCGCTTCTCTATAAAGGGCTCTCGGCTTCTGTTATACTTACGGCGAAGGTTAAATGGGGAAAGTTTTAGAGGATGCTTAGAGCATTCGATATCCGGTTTCAGATTTACGATCGGTTAATTGGTTTTGAAAATATCGGCGAAAAACCGAAAATGGCGGATTTCGTTTTTCGCCGGTAAATCCGAAATGGTTAATTTGACAGCTGTCACAATGTGAGATTATTCGGACACTTTTTTAAGACGAATAAGATGGCGTGTATGACATGTCACAATCGTCGTTTGTTATCCCACAATCTACCTCAACTTTCATATTTCTTATTGCCGCCATATTGGATTTTTCGATTTTTTGAAAGAGCGCAATATTTCCAGTTTAGTGATGTCTCACAACTGCATAAAAGATTAAAGTTTCATCGAAATATCACACTTTCTAAAGTTAGGTCTTATTTATTATTAGTAGGCCATGATTTATTTGTCGCAAAATAACATTAATAAATAATGTATAAAATTCTTTGAATTTTCAATAAAACATGAAATTAAATAACGACCTCTCAACAAGACAGATGTTTTGGGACAAATTCCCAGCTATGAATGTGTTAAAAATAAAGCCAGAAAAATCGTCATTAATTTAATTAGTACTTGAACCTTTGAACAACCTACAATAAAATTACAATTACAATTAATTTACAGATTTGCAAAATGACGTCCATTTACATCGAGACATTTTTGACAATTGGTGACTGTTTATCGTACAACCCTAGCAAGTGTATTTCCGTTAACATTATTTCTAAATGTATCCAAAACTCTCTGTCTCAGGATTTGTATGGTCGCAGGAGGATCAAACTCGTAGACCTCATTCTTTGTGTGACCCCAGAGGTAGAAATCCAAGGGCAAAAGGTCAAGGGATCTAGGAGGCCAAGATATTGGACCATTTAATGCAATAATTCTTTCATCAAACTGCTCCCTTAAGAAGTTTCTGACTTGAATGGTGTTGTGTGCCGGACATACATCCTGTTGAAACTAGGTTCTTCTGAACTCATCTTCGGTGAGAGTAGCTCATAAAGCCGGCACAACCTGGTTTCGCAAAAGCTCTAGGTACCTCTATTTCCTGTTTGTTATTATCACACTCTCCTTACTTTACTCACTTGCTAACTTTTGTCAGTTTAATCAATTGAGTCTCTTTCACTTGAAATTTCAACTAATTTGGTAGACATTCTTTCACACCGCTTTACCTTCTTGCCCGCCAGGGCCGGACTCGCAATATAAAATTTGAAAACATAAGAATCCTGACTAACGATAGGAATTGGCATACAAGGAAGATTCGAGAAGTTATTGAAATTCTGAAAAAGCCTAACAATTTGAACAGGTATAATGGGTATGATACTGTCCGATACCTGGATATCTATTTTCAAGAACTGAACGTTATAGAATCTACAACAGCGATTTTTGTCACTTTCATGTCCCCTTGTCAATATTTGTTACTTTGATATTAATCCTGACGAAGGACGGAGTTTCTATCTGAAATCTTTCCCAAAATAAATAAATAATTCATACCATTTACCTAAAAAAAGTGTTATTTAATATGTTAATTGGTGAAGGTATTAATTCTTATAACAGTGCAAGAATATTTCAACTAGACCTACCTCCAGCAGAAAGCATGGAAATTATCTTTGGAAGCAATTTTCAATGTATGTTCAGTAGGGTGATTCACGTATACCGTTAGTAAAAATTTACGAAAATTATAAAACTTATAAAACATGTTTAGTTATTCCTGTGCATAAATGCACGTTTTTTTAAATATTTTCATTTATACAGTGTGCACAGGAACAACAGGGAACAATTTACTTTGTTATTTTAAATGAAACATCCTGCATATTATTGAATTTATGGATTTTACACAAAAAATGTGGGTATTTTGTATGTAGCATACCCTACATTGATATTGAACCGTTTTGGAGGACACGGTGGAAAATGGGAGGCCCGTAATTCCGATACAGTTGACATTTGTGGAAAAAGGCTTACACGTTCCTATCTTAACTTTAGGTTTATTGACTGACACTATTTCCAACTTTATCAGTACAATATCACTTTTTATAAAAAATTAAAATCCACAGGTGTAATTTAATGTCAGTGGATCAACCTTTAAAAGTTAAGATAAGGCATATAAGTTGTTTTACACTAAATCAATTTTTCTACAACAGTTTGTAAAATGAAGCGTTGTGAAACCAGTGAGCAAATATTAAGCTTGAACTTTTAGTATGTATGTTACCAGCCCCATTCATTTCCAAAGATACAGTCTTTACTACCCCTTGACCTCGGTGGATTTCGATTATAATCACTGTCAAGGGTCTTTGGCGTATAAGATTCAGAAAATGACTGAAATCGTCAATGTATTCTTATAGTTTGATCAAAGATTTTGCAACACATAGTTGCGTTTCTCTAAAACTGGTAAACAAAGTTATTGATGTCCTTAGGATTATTACCACAAATGGAGTAGGTACACAACATAAAATAACCTTCACGCCATTCCCTTGCGGGGTAGGCAGAACAATCCCCGCCTCTTATTTATTTTTCCTTCAGAATCTTTCTCCATGCCTTCCTATCACTGCATACCTCCCTAGCTTCCGCAAGATTCATACATTGTCTCCGACATGTCCTTTTATTTTTAAAACTCCTTACCTTCCTTTCTTTTATCATACATTCTACTACATTCAGCGAAGTTTTACGCGGACTCCCAGACCTGGCCTTACCTCTAACCTCACCCTAACTTTTTTCAAGTGTAATTATTTTGAAAAAACCAAAATTTGTCAGTTTCAATTTTCCTCAATAACTCGATAACGCCTAACGCGACTGCTATTAAACCTTTACATTATTCAGACACTTTTTTAAGATACATTTTTCGGTGTAAACAGAAACCCCCGATTTTCAATTGTTGCAGGTTATTTGAGATATCTTTTGTTTTTGGTTAGTTAGGTATTCCTTAAAAAGAGATTTTCAATTATGTATAAGATGCCTGGAAAATCTTTATTTATAGGTGAGATATTAACAAAGAATTAAATTAATTTCTAATATGAAATTAGTAGGCTTTGAAATTAAACACCAATGAGAAATGAAAGCAAAAAAGATATGTAATACTGTAAAATAACTAAATGATCAGAAAAGTAATCAAAGTAAAAAGTTAAAAAACAGTACTAATAGTTGTCACTTAAAAAGCTGATCAATATGACGGTAATATGACGCCTTATTCTAGCAGAGTTACAAACTCTACGAAGTGTGTTTTCGTTGAATGATCTTAACACATCCGGCACTCTGTCTTCTAAAGTTTCCCTAGTTTCTGGCGGTTCATAATTAAATACTTCATTCTTAGTGGTACCCCATAAATAAAAGTCGAGGGGAGTAAGGTCGGGTGATCTCTCAGGCCATTGCACTGGTCCATTATTTGAAATTACTCTTTCATTAAAGTTTTCTCTCAAAACATGTTGCACATCAGGAGGTTATGGACCGGGAAACCATCCTGGTGGAACCAGATGTTTTGCATGTCGCCAGGATTTATAATTTGTGCCAAAGAAGGCATTATCTCGTTTCTTAGTAGCTCCAAATATCTGTTACCCGTTAAATTGTATTCAAAGACGAAAGGACCTATTAAGTGGCTATCTAAAACGAAAAGAAATCAAAAACAAAATAAAGAAGTAAACAAAATTTCATACCAATTAAATCGCACAGACATTAAAACCAAAGCGAATTTGAAATCTTCTTTGCATTAACAAATGTGGATTTTCAGTAGAGCAATGATGATATGATAGTTATGCCTATTGAACACTCCACAATTGGTAAATTGCGTTTATCCACAGTATTTTCCGAGGAAAATTACCATCATCTTCACATTTTTGTAGATACCATCTGCTAAAATGCAGTCTTCGGTGATAATCATTATTGTTTAAATCTTGTACAATTGTTGGTTTGTAAGGGTGGTATTTGGAAAACTTAGCGTATTCCTTCGCTTTCATTTCTCATTGGTGTTTAATTTCATATTAGGGATTAATTTAATTTTTTGTTAATATCTCCCCTACAAATAAAGATTTTCCAGGCATGTTATACATTGTTGAAAAGCTTTTTTAAGGACTACCTAACTAACCTAAAATCCACCATAAGAAAAACAAAAGATAGGGCTAATAACCTGGAAACAATTGAAAATCGGGGGTTTCTGTTTACATCGAAAAATGTATTTTAAAAAAGTTTCTGAATAATGTAAAGGTTTAATATAGGTAGCCTTAGGCGTTATCGAGTTATTGAAAAACTGAAATTATCGAATTTTGTTTTTTTCAAAATATTTTAAAACTGAAAAAAGTTAGGGTGAACTTGAAATGAGATTTGTTGTGAGCACTGAATTCTGCAAAACATTCCCCATTTAACCGTTACCCTATCTCTTCCAATGATGAGCATAGAAATGTGGACACAGTGTATAGGTAGGTCCCGGGTTGGGAAAAAGTCTCGCGCCAAGGTGTTATCTTTGAAACGACGTATAGAGGGATAGCTATGAAATTCTAGGACGATGAATGGGATTATATTCTGTTTTTTTAGAGTAAATGTTAAATATTTTTAACGGCAACGTTTAGCGTACCGCCGCCATCTTCAATTTTTTTAATTCGCAACCTACTCTAGTGATATATTACAGAAAACTTATTTTATCCTCTTTCCAAAAATATTGGTAATGCACCAATTTAGTACGAAATCATTATTTTTATACAAATTGTCAAAACTGATACTGATTTTAAATATTTTAACACAGTTTAAAAGTAACTTGAGAATAGTGACTCATTTATCAGAAAAACAACGAATCCAGATACTAATGTTAGCTGGATATGGCGATTGGAAACGTACCCATGAGGAAGCAAGTCATTTTAAAACAGTAACGGAAAATAAATTTATTAAAAGTTCCTGTACAAAATACTCTTCTTAGATCAGATGTAAAGAGTTCCTGTTGAAATAATTACAATGTATTTCCTTTATTACCAAATATATTTAAATAGAATAATAATAATAGAAGGAATGTTTAAATTCAAATTGTGGGCTAGCAGAAATCTGTTATTTGTAATTTTAACAAGCAGCATATGAGTAAAAATATTGAAATAAACAATGTTATGCATAACAGCGTTTCGTGATTTTATCTTGTTAAGAAAGTGTACTGTACATGTATAATGCACTTTTTAAAGACTATTTAACGTCTTAACTTATGCAATCGTTTAATAACTTTATTATTTCTGTCTGATTCATTTATACACGTCCAACCTAATTTATTTTTTACGAATGTTAATTTTGTGAAACAGGTTTGAAAAAAATATCAAGTAGGTTCTTTTATGTACATGGGAATGTGTAATACTTAACTCATCTCTTCAACAGCGCGATTCCAGTCTACGTCAGTGGTAGTTTAAGTTTTCTTTTTATTGTCGTAGTCAGTGACAGTAAACGCAAATTAACATAGTGTTATTACCAATTTTTATTTGGTATGTTGCAGGGTCGCTGTCACATGGTTTTCTTAATTTTACTAAAACAAACTATGCAAAGCGCAAATGTAGTACTGAAAATGATCAGCATTCGATTTCCACGACAAAGGCAAATACCAGTGGGAAATAAAACGAAAGTTGATGATAGAAGCCAGTGTCATTACGGTTGCTGAAAACACGACTATAGATTAATATAAATTAATAATGCCTGACTGGTTTGAATATTTTCATGAGCTTTCAAAAATTATGAAACTTATCAAAGCTGGTGATTCATTTGAAGCAAAGATTAAATTGCTATACGTAACAACACCTTCGAAATGTCGAAATAATTTTTTTAGGATAATAATGGAACCTTTCTCGTAATAGGTACGCGTGTTTTAAATATTACTTCGTACACGGAGACGAAGAAGACAAAAACAAGGATAGGCACGGATCCGGAGAAGTTGAACGGGGTGAAGTGGTAGACGGGGGCGTGCGCAGATGCAACCGCAATCCAGTACATGTACAGACACATACATGGATAGGGATACGGACACAGGCACTAACACGGGCATGAAGACGGATACAGACACGGACACAGACACTGGCACGGTCAAGGCCACGGACACATACACGAGCATGAGCACGTACGAGGAGGCGGATACATACGTGGAAATGGAAGCAAAGACGGAGACCGAGATGGAAATGGAGACGGGGATGGAGGTGACAGAGGAGATGGGTACGAATACAGACAAGAACACAAACATGGACACGGCCATGACACTGGCACGGAAACGGACACCGTCATGGACACAAAGACGGAGACGGCGGAGAGGGAGGTGGAGGAGTACAAGAGGATGGGAACGCAGACACAGACGGTGGCGGAGATAGAGACGAAGTAGGAGACGGAGACCGAGACGGAGACCGAGACGGAGACCGAGACGGAGACCGAGACGGAGACCGAGACGGTGACCGAGACGGAGACGGAGACGGAGACCGAGACGGAGACCGAGACGGTGACGAGGAGGACGGATACAGAGACAAAGACAGAGACGGAGACTAAGACGTGGACGGAGACTGGTGTGGATATGGGTACGGAAGCGGAGAAGGATATGTAAATGGTGACAGAGACGGAGACGGAGACGGAGGCGGAGACGGAGACGGAGACGGAGACGGAGACGGAGACGGAGACGGAGACGGAGACGGAGACGGAGACGGAGACGGAGACGGAGACGGAGACGGAGACGGAGACGGAGACGGAGACGGAGACGGAGACGGAGACGGAGACGGAGACAGGGAGACGGAGAGAGACGGAGACGGAGACGGAGACGGAGACGGAGACGGAGACGGAGACGGAGACGGAGACGGAGACGGAGACGGAGACGGAGACGCAGACGGAGACGGAGACGGAGACGGTGACGGAGGCGGAGGAGGAGACGTAGACGGAAACGGAGACGGAGACGGACACGGATACGGAGTCAGAGACGGGATGAAAACGGAGACGGGGGCGGAACGGATATATAACCAGACACGGTAACGGAGATGGAGGCGGAGACGAAGACAGAAACAGAGACTAAGACGTGGACGGGGACTGGTGTGGATATGGATACGGAGACGAATGCGGACAAGGTTTTGTAAACGGTGATGTAGACAAAGACGCAGACTACGCGCTGCGCTTTAGATTTAAGGTGCTACGTAGCATATCTAAAATTATGTAAATTTTCTATAAATTATGTAAAAATTCATTGTACAAGTTGTAGATAGTTTTGAAGAAAAAAATGTTTGGTATAAAAAGTAAAGCAGAACCGCATAAACAATAATTTCAAAGAACGACAGGAGTGACAGATGCTGCTTCTTAATCACGGCACTCGTTTAGTGCGCTAATATGAATTGTACACCAGATTTATGTTTTTATGACCATCCTTGTCTAATACATGTAGTTGAGAGAAAGATAAAAATATGTAATTTTATTATAGAGTTTTACATCGATACATAACCAACTTTATTTGAATCAAACTATATTCTTAATTTTTCGTAAATATGTATGCAATTAGTTTATTCCTTCAAATTATGATAATAAAAATAAAAAGTGGTATTAATTTGAATCATTAGTACAAAACGTGAGTTTTCGGGAAAATTGCTAAAAAAGAAAAAAACGTTCTAACATTAATTATTTTGAAAGTCTGATCTTTTGACTAACAAACTTGTTTACATCGCAAAAACAACATTTTTAATTAGTTTTTAGCGAAGTGATAACATCCAGTGTAGCATGTATCATATGGAGTTGATTTAGCCATGGTTCAAGGATTAATCGTTTTTTGTACCGGTACAAAAAGTAAATTGCTTTTAAGATATAGTATCTTTCTCAGGCGGTTAGAGAAATATGCACTTTGTGAGTACGGTGTTTCTACTACATAAGATATAGGAACTAATTATATAAAGTAGTGTTTAACATAAATATTCTCCTATCGTAACAAAACAGATAAGTCTCCCATTAGCCGATATACGTTATGTAGTACGTAATGTATTGCAATCGTAGATTAATCATTTTACTTAACTGTATTGTATAACGTATAACGGAAGTATCAAATATTAATAGGAACAGATGTATGTATTGTTAAGAAAGTTTTTTTTTAAACAAGAAATCTTGATATTCATTATTATTGAGTGTCATTGATCTAAAAATCAACGACCACCAAACTTTATTAACAGATATGTAGATCGGGCGTGATAGATAATTTAACATTAGCGGCTATTTCATTTTATGAGCTATATTAAATATATTTAATTTGAACGATCTTATCTAAAATCTTACCCGAAATGATCACCACCTGGGGAAATTTAAATGTAATTTTGTAACATTCTAAATCAGTGTCGTAAGGAATTTTTTTTTATGCCACGAAAATTCTAATTACAGTAAACAAACAAGACACGTATAAAATTGTTACCTAATTAGTTGTAATTAAAAATATAAATGACAGATAAGTAAACATCTAAAATAGCTGAAATTCTGACAATGCAATTTGTTACAATTCCAATCTAGATATTAATATACGAGTAAATAAAACTACCTTAAATGCAACAAGTTGTTAGCGCTACAAATTGTAAGGCAATTAAATTGTAACAATCTTCAATAAAGTTTTATTATTATGAGTTGGATACCATTACAAGTTTAAATCTTAGTAATGATTAAACAAGGAAAAACTGAACGTAATAATTGTTCACAGAAAACGTAATAAAAGCAACAGTTCTTATTTAATTTTAAATTAATTAAAACTAACTCACTTGGAAAATAATTCCATCTATGGGTAAGAATGTAATAAAAATCGCGTTTCTTGCAATTAGAAATGCTTACTTTGGTAAAATCAAGTCAGACTTCAAAAGAAGTGTCCGCTTATGGTTTATTCTGTTTTATTATACAGTCAACAGTGCAATGTTTCCTAAAAATAAGCTTCAATTACTTAAAAGTGTTAAAATGAGCTTGCAAGTATATAGTTGTTAAACAGAAATAAAATTATTTGGCTATTTACATAATTTATGTTTTTCTAAATAATACAATTATACATTTATAAATGATATTTAATTTTTTTAGTACAAAAACTCACATACTCAACCTAAATTCTTTGAAGCTAAGAATTTGTTTAAGTATAACGGTGTGTCTAGCATGCCGATCCCGGTATTCACGCTAATCCCCGTTGAAATATAAAATACAATAGATGACGTCGCCTTTAAAACCGGGATTTATACAAATACCGCCCAAATTATGTAAGCTGATCAATGACGCTATTTAGGGTAAATCAGGATGATATGGTGAATTTGTTCGATGATTATTTGACGAGTGAATGTACAGGGTAATCCACCCAAGATCATCCTGTACCTTATCTCGATACCTATGGCAGGTACAGACAAATTAAATACAAAAGTTAAATGGGAAGTAATGAATTTTTTGTTTTTGTATATACAGGGTGTTCAGTTTTGCTTGGATCGAAACCAACTTTTTTATTTCATGTGTAATACCCTATATATTATAGCATATTCGTATTCTGTACTAAATTTGGAATATTTTTTATTAATATATGTATATCAACATTCCATCTAATTTTTGAATATTTTTTTGTTGTGAAAATGCAGTATTTAAAAAAACAAACTAATTTACATTGTTGAAGCTGAATTGAATGTGAAATAATTTTACGTATCAATCACCGGATAGTTGTACTAATACTTTTTAGTAAATTTATTGCTTAATAATCTACATGGTGTTGTGAATAATATGCGAAAAATGTCAATTTTCAAACATGAATATCTTATTTATTTTAAATAGAACGTCCTATATATTTTGTTTTGTTATGATTCTACATGCGAAAGTCATCATTTAATGTATATAATATTTCGAAAATGTGTAGTTAAGGAAGTTATTGACAATTTTCTAGCTTACTTGTTTTTAAATGTAGGTACTTAATATTGAAATAGTAAAATTCAAAGTTAGCTGCATTTATTAAATGCGAATCTAGTATTGTTGACGTTGACACTTGCAGTTGTATATTAATTGTCAGTACATATTTGTATAAAACACGATTGCATACAGTGTAAATGAACGGTTGAATTTATATGAATGTTACAACAGAAATAATAAATGTCCATCTTTAGTATTAAGGGAGTACCGCAGATTATATCCTCAAAATCGAGTACCGACTAAGACAACATTTTCAAGAATTCAAAGGGATCTCCAGAGTGGTGTAGTTATTAATTAGAAAAGAAACTGTACGAAATCAGTGCTGAATGACAACAAGCAATTGGATGCTCTTCTATACTTCCACTAAAATGACGAAAATTCTCAAAGAGATGCTTCTAAAGATATCCCAAATATTAGCAAAACAAGTATCCAGAGAATATTAGCAACTAATAGTTACGATCCTTATAAATTTACTTCTATGCAACAGCTATCAGCAGCTGATTTTGAAAGTAGATTCAGTTTTTGCAACACTGTGATGGATAAGCAGTTTGAAACTGATATTCTCAATAAAATCCTCTGGATCAACGAGGCGATCTTTAATAATGCAGCTATATTAAATAAAAGAAATTCACATTATTGGCCTACAAGCAACGAGCGCAGATTAAAATCAATTCAACACCACGGCCTCAAAGTGCGTATGTACTTATATTTTACAACAGAACCCTTTATGGACAAAGATTTTATGATTTATTGGTGAATGAACTATAACCCTCAATCGATGGATCACACAATAGAAAATATTGTATACCAGCAGGATAAAACGCCTTACCATCGTCCAATACTAAAATAATGATTTTGATACTTGGTTAGAGAAAAACCGCACTACACTCTGGCCTTCTCGAAGTCCAGACCTAACACCGTGTGAGAATTTTTTGTGGGGGTATATAAGGAACCAAGTTAATAAAGACAGATGTGATAATATAGACGAGTTGAATAGAATCCAAGATACAAATGAGTCAAAAGCTGCAAGGAACACCATTAGTAGACTTCAAACTGTATATTCGACATGCATATTAATGGAAAGCGGATATGTTGAAAAGTTGTTATGAAAATGAAATTAGTTATGTTATGTTATTATTAATGGTTTTGTTAGCATATTGTTCTTATCTTATTCTACTTCACATTTGGTATATTTCTAGAAGCATCTCTTTCATGCAACAACTACCATCAAAGTCTGCTGCTGATAGTTGTTGCATAGGAGTAAATTTACAAGGATCTTAACTATTAATCAGTAATGTTATCTGGATACTTGTTTTAGTAATATTTGGAAGAAGCATCTCTGAGAATTTTCGTCATTCTCGTGGAAGTATAGGAGAACATCCAATTTTTTGATTTCGTACGGTTTCTTTTCTTATTAAAGACTACACCACTCTGGATTCTTGAAAATATTTTCTTTGTCAGTGCGCGATTTTGAGGATGCAATCCCTTAATGCTAAAGATGGATATGTATTATTTCTTTGGTGCATTAATTTTCTCATTAAAAAATTGTACTATAAATCAGGGACGTGACTTTATTGGTTTTTAGCGTTCATGTCTTCACTATTAAATAATGTAACGTTTATTATTCAATTAATATTAAATGTTAATACTTTGATTATCACACTTTGTATTTCAATATTACATTTAATGGCAAGTAAGCCAGAAAATTGTCAATAACTTCAATACTACACATTTTCGAAATATGACATATATGCATGAAATGATAGACATTCGCATGTGGAATTATAACAAAATAAAATATATAGGGTGTTCTATTTAAAATAAATGAGATATTCATTTTTGAATATTGACATCTTTGGTATATTATCCACAACACCATGTAGAGTATTAATCAGTAAATTTACTAAAAAGTACAACTATTTGTTGAGTGAATATGTAAAATTATTTCACATTCACTTCAGCTTCAACAACGTAAATCAGTTTTTTTTAAAAAGTTTAAACAATAAATACTCAAAACCTATAAGGAATTTTTATATACATATATCAATAAAGAATATTCCAAATTTAGTACAGAATACCACTATGCTATAACATGTAAAGCATTACAAAATAAAAAAGTAGGATTCAATCCAAGCAAAACTGAACACCCTGTAAACACAAAAATTACAAAAACAAAAAATTCATTATTTCTCATTTAACTTTTGTATTTAACTTTTTTCTGTAACTGTCACAGGTTTCGAGATAAGGTAAAGGATCATCTTGGCTGGACCACCCTGTACGTATTGTTATAAAGCATAAATAATTTTATTATTATTATTAATCGGGTGAAATGATTAATTATTCTATTTCTTTTCCCGGTACATAGATATATCTGTAAGTCTGAATGGCTACAATTTATGATCATCTGCTCAGCGAACACCTGCTGAAAACTAGCCCCGTTTTAAAAACTGTGAGTTAGCGTAATCCGCGAGGTATTTTTTGATATATTCTGCTTTCTTAGGATGTGTATATACCCCATAACTTAGAAATCGTTACGTCTAATATACTAAACTTTTCGCGCTATTCACCGTTTCACCCATGCCAATGCGAGAAATGGTGAACTGGGGCATGAGTGATGCGGTGAAGCATTTTTATTAGCTTTAGTAAAACACTCGGCCTAGGTAAAATTCTAACTTTAACCATTGTTCCAGCCAAAGATGCCTACATTTTATAAAACACAAAGAGAATCCTCCCGTGCTGATTGGACAGAGGAGCAACTTGAAAATGCCGTAAAGGCAGTACAAAATGGTATTAGTCTGAATGAAGCCTCGAATGAGTTTGGTATTTCATAGTGAACGCCGAAGAGAAGAATAGCACACGGTTGCTTTACGAACAAAACTTTGGGTGGGACGCCAGTCCTAACACATGAATGTGAAGATTGTAAAACATATTATATGATTACAAAAATTTGGATATGCACTTACAAGGAAAGAAGTTCGTAGGATGGCGTATAAACTGGCTGAGAAACGTAACCAGCATCACAAATTTAACCGAGAAAATGTAAATGTCGGAATCAAGGGGGTTCAAACAAAAAACCGTACTAAGCTACTTTTCATTGCTGCAGAACATCTTGATAAAACACAACCTCCTTGATAAGCTGGGAAATATTGTTAACGTAGATGAGTCCGCACTTCAACTGAATAATGGACCGGGTTATTTGTTGGCAGCAAAGGGATCTAAGAGCGTTGCAGCAATAACATCCGGTGAAAAAAAGAGAAACGGTACCTGTAATCGCTTGTTGCAATGAAGAAGGCATCTCCAGAATGTGTTTTGATGGAGAGAAAAAATGAAAAGTCCGAGTACAATCGCAAAATGCCGCCAGGTTCCATAATTTTCATGTCAAAAAAGTCGGCGTACATAACAACTGGCATTTCCTTTCTGTGGCTAAGGAACCGTTTTGCACCGAGGAAGCCTGAGGGAAAAGTCGTGCTTATTTTGTATGACATCGAAGTGAAGTAATTTAAACTATGTATAAATAAATTTTCGTATAGTTAAAAGGTCTCAATTTGTACATGGAATTACAAGAAATGTAATAATAATTTTAATAACATTTTTAAGATAATTATGCAATCTCCTTTATAATAAATTCATCACGAAAAATAAAATCACATTGTAAAACAAAAACAGTTATCTATGCCTCAATGACGTTTAAACTTCATTTCAGATAGACATAAATAAATAAATACATGTTACCTAACTAAAAAGTTCCAAAGTCACCACTACTATAAGATATCAATAATGCAGTTTAGCTATTTTCATTAATGTTTAATTATTTTTTAGCCTTGCTATGCATTATATTAATAGACATAAAATACATGTTAACTTAAAAACGTCAAGGTCGACAGCTTCTATAAAAAATCAATAATGTAGAATCATTTCAAAATTGCATAAAACATAATCGATATGTTTAAGGTCTATGTCCAGGTTTTTATGTCTATGAAATATTTTGATAAAAATCAAAACTGGTCCTAATAAATGTGTGTGAGTCCGCAAATAGACAGTTCAAGTGTCAAGTTACACTGGTGGCAATGACACTTAAAAACACAAAGTGTACAAGGAATAAAAGGATTTTTTGAAAGAGAACGATTTAACCCATCAAGCCCTTGTGTGACCATTTGGTTACATTAGCAGGCCATCTTACTGGACGTCGTGATATGTTGGCAGAGAATATTTTTCCCGTGTTAGTTGATCTTCTCGTTACTAGAGGGTGTATAAAGTCACATTATTGTAATTTCATGCTGTTTATTTAGCATGTTGTTTAAAGATAGTAGTCTAATTTTGTGTTATTTTGTTATTACCTAAAAATCATGGAGCCGAGTTTTGAGTAAGTACTTTTTTTCTTTGTTTTTATAGATAAGGTAATTTAAATAAGTAAACATAACAGGTAGATGACCAATGTCAGAAATTTTTCGATCGACCTAACCCAATAGGCGCCATGCTATATACGTGAAAATATACCCGTGACCATATGGTTACACTAGGTTGATAGGAGAGCTAATAAAGTTATTTTTTATAGGAGAGGTTTTACGCTTCAGGAAGCATTAGATATGGTCCATAATGACGAACAGGATGTAAGTGACATTTATATATGTCCTCCGATCCCAAGACATTAACGGACCAAGATTCCGCAGATGAAGACGAATGAGGGCTAATGGATGATTTATCTAGACGTCAATTACTAGCTGCTGTAGAAATACGTTACTCTAATGACGATAAATTATCTTCTGACTTCGACAACGATAAGAATCAAAATGATGATGATTTAGATGATTTAAAAAGGAAAAAATACACTAACAGAACATGGATTGGCGGTGATTTTGAAAAACGCTCTACCTTTTCTTAACCAGACTACTCCCAATTCAAGGATTTGTCTGCTACAAACCTTTTTGAACCCTTTTTTGATAATGAATTGTTAAAGCATATTTTGGATGAAACGAGAAAATATGCTATTTTCTTAAACTGTCCTGACCCTCAAGTCAGTATAGAAAAATTAAAATGTTTCATTGGAATCCTAATTGTACCAGGATATAATATACTTCCTGGAAAACGGTTCTACTGGGACTCTGGTACAGATATGTGTAACGAGATGATAAAAGGCGTAATGCGGCGTGATAGATTTATTCAGGTAATGCGTTTCTTACACTGTGAGGACAATTGTAAACGAAATACTAACGACAAAATATGTATGTCTGTGTGTCTGTGTGTCTGTGTGTCTGTGTGCCTGTGTGTCTGTGTGTCTGTGTGTCTGTGTGTCTGTGTGTCTGTGTGTCTGTGTGTCTGTGTGTCTGTGTGTCTGTGTGTCTGTGTGTCTGTGTGTCTGTGTGTCTGTGTGTCTGTGTGTCTGTGTGTCTGTGTGTCTGTGTGTCTGTGTGTCTGTGTGTCTGTGTGTCTGTGTGTCTGTGTGTCTGTGTGTCTGTGTGTCTGTGTGTCTGTGTGTCTGTGTGTCTGTGTGTCTGTGTCTCTGTGTGTCTGTGTGACGAAAGAAACATTCGTATCATCGAAAACAGCCCTTGAAGAACCTTATTAATTCAAAACAACGAAGTAAACAAATAGTAGTTCAAAAAAAATTTTACGTCTAAAAAAACATAATGTAATTGACCATATTGTGAATTAAAATGAAATTGAAAATTACCATTTGAACAATTTTTGAATGCAACTCCAGTTTTTAAATTATCAAAAATACGTTTTGACTGATTTAAGGGTTGATTTATCAAAAGGGAAATGTCACGGATCGACCTGAAAATAAAAGTACGAAATACGCATAAAAACTGACCATCGAGCACACGGCTAGTTTGTAATAATAATAAAATAGTGATTCGATTAAACAGAAATTATTCCTGAGAGGCACTATACCTATATACTCTTGCAACTCTTATTATTTGTTTTTAATTTCTAGTATGTATAATTAAACCATAATAAGGCCGGTCGGGAGAAAAATAGTATTCAAACCTCGGCAGAAAGTACTATTGCAGACCTCACATTACAGACCTCGCCTAACGGCTCGGTCTATAAACTTGTGGTCGGTCTGCAAAATAGTACTTTCTTACCTACGATTGAAATGTACTATTTCCTTTTCTTCGTAGGTTGACAATTACGTAATAAAACGTATTCTGATAAATAAAAATACTCTTTTAGATTACTTTACACTATGTAACCAAAGGTATCAATTAGCAATTAGCGCAGTTTGGATAATTCGATGGAGTTGTTTAAGGTTCTGTAAATTGAGTAAGTAAGAAAGATTAATTATGTAGTCCATACTCAATTCGTTTTAGTACATGTAACTCAAAACTAGTAGTGATTAACAATAATGAATACTCTAGTTTAATAGATTCTATTAATAATTCAAGATTATTTATAATACAAGTTACGGTTAAAATTTATTATTTAATTACAACTCTAATATCATCGATAGCAGCGGGCCGCTAGAATAAATAAGTATAAAAAGAAAAACGTCTTAACCGGTCGGAAAATGATTGTGCAATACTAATTAAATTTATTAGGTTTATACACAGATGTTTACGTTACTATTGTAAGTAATGAATTTTATTTACTCAAAAGGTACACTAAAATTTGATTATCAAATAGAAGTTATTTTAATAAGATTTACTATGATTTACTATAATAATTTTTTAATTATATAATCCTTACCTTGTTTTGATTAGTCTCAAATGGAGATAAATTTGTATACAACCTTAACCTACATTTTTTACAAGTTAGAATTTATGCGTCTTTCCAATAAAATACGTAAGTAGTTACATGTACTTAATATAATAAATATCAAAATTTTATTACTTTGCCTTCTAATAATAGAAACTTGAATGACAATTATTGATATTTATTTCATCAAACTGCTCCCGATTCATTTTTCATGTTTCGAATTACAAATCGAATGGTACTTGATGTAAATATTGTAAGTTTTAATTAAGGTTTGAGTTAAGTTTATATAATCTAAGTATAGGTTTTTTTTAATTAAGTGTTTTCGTGCTCGTCATGTTCTTTTTTATGAAACGTAAGGTTAATCATCCTAGTTTAGTATTTTATAATTTCCAACTAATATACCTACATTTGTATTATGTATTGTCTTTATACCAAATCAAAACGTAATCAAAAATGAACAAATCTTTTTTTTGAAAAAGTTACAAACCTTAAGACAGTTATGAACAGTTCACGATTTTGCTGGCCTCCAGCAGATAGTGTAAAATTTTCTTTAATTTACTAGAGTCTACCGTGATAAAAGTAAGATTAAAGGATTCCATCACTTTAAAAGAAGTGCCTATAGATGTAGTTTTAATCATAGAAACATTAATACATAATTTACTGTAAAGCATTTTTTAAATCTGAAATTAATTGTTAAATGTCGATTTGGATTACGGGAAATTCACACTGCTGAGTTCTCCATACACACTTAACCCGTAAATTGGAAGCTAATAGCGGTACAAAGATTTACGATATGACAGTGCAAATCACACACACTGCGCGGCGCGGATTTTATTCTACCGACGTTTGCTTGAACCAATAAATATGGTGTGAAACAACCCACGACCTTCCGCCTACAAAACAGAAATTAAAAGAAATGAAATAATTTTAATAACAATTTTTTATAACGAAAATAAACAACATTGTAAAAAGACAAACAATAGTCTATGTCAGATTAATCAGTTAGTCAGTTAATAGACGTAAATCCTAATTAAACAAAAATCCAAAGCCGCTGGGATAAAATACCTTTAATACAATTTAAGCATTTTCAGTCCCATTTAATTAATTTTAAGACTTGGTCTGTTGCCTTATGACTAGAAACTTTATAAAGAAAAGTTATCTACAATATAATTTTCTTTAAAACATATGTTTACACATTTTCTTATACAATTAATCGTTATTCAAATATTGAAAATATATGATGTGGAACAATACGCCACCTACAAAGTGTAAATTCAAAGAAACAAATAATTTTAAAAGTAATTTTTTAGGATAATTATGTAACCTCTTTTTTAATTTATTCATAACGAAAATGGGCAACATCGTAAAAACAAAAAACAATAATGTATGTCAGGTTGGACGTTTAAAACTTCATGTCAGGTAGAAGTTAATAGACATACAGATGCCAACTTAAAAAGAATTCCAGAGCTATAAAATATAGATAATACAGCTTACACCATTTTCAATAAAGAAAAATGATGTAAAATTAAATTTTCCTGAAAAAATATGTCTGCGCATTTTCTTACAACATTAATGGTTATTCAGATACCGAAAAACATAACAGTAAGTTCTACCTACATAAAAAAATTGCATAGAACACAATTAATTGACACGTTTGAAGTCCATGATACAACAAACAGAAGATAGGATATTGTGCATAGTAGGCGGAGCTGGGTCGCGTAAACTGGAGAGTTATTCTGGGGCGAAGTGCATGTTTACGTACGGTGCCTGATTATATTACTGAATTTTGTTGAGAATTCGAGTGTATTGCCACAAATATGCGTTGTTCTGTTGCTACTTGCAACGTTGACAATCAGTCCAAAAATTATAATGAGTATTTAATGTTCTTTCGTTTTCCTAGAGACGAAAATTTAAACAAACAATGGTTAAATACTTGCAAACGAGACGACAACGTTAACGTATTAAATGCTAGAATACGTTCTTTACATTTTGGCAAAGAAAGTTATAGAAGAAATTTAAAAGTAGAAGTAGAAAATTATTGTGTTAATATATTAATTTCTATAATATGTATCATTGAAAAAAGTAATTCATTTAACTCAGTAATAATATTAGCAAGCATAAGAAAAACAAAAAATGCTCCTAATCAACTCTATACAAATTAATCCAAAAACATTTTACTGTTTATTAAATTGAGGCGAACATATTTATTTAGAAACATGTCCCCAATGGTTTCTTAATTAATACTTACTTGTATATAGAATAATAATTAATCTCAGTTTAAAATTTTTTTTCTTTGCATTCTAAAAACCTGTCTATCATTATCGATCCCTCCAAATTTGCAATGTTTTATCGTTGTTTATTCAAGCAATGTTTTATTTGCAATAAAAATATATTTAATAAAATTGTACTTTCATTCGCAGTCGTATTTATGTCTATTCAATTACTGACAGAAACTTTTGCAAAGTATATTTTTCGTACAAGTAAATCAAATAAATACATCCATCCTCAAATGTGTTTTGTAACGCTTTCAATAAAAAAATTATAACGAAATGTTTTTAGTCAGTAATTTGTAAGCTAAAATGCCATAACTGCTACCTCTTAATGAGGTACATTCGAATTTTACACACCAAGTGACGTCATACGCACGACCGACTGATTTGCGACTGCTAAGCATCCTATTGTATCACAGACACAGATACTCAGACACACGCACACACGCACACACACACACACACACACACACACACACACACACACACACACACGCAAACACAGGCGCACAGATACACAGACTTGCAGACTTGCAGACACGCAGTCACACAGACACACATACACAGAGACACACAGACACATAGACACACAGACACACAGACACACAGACACACAGACACACAGACACACAGACACACAGACACACAGACACACAGACACACAGACACACAGACACACAGACACACAGACACACAGACACACAGACACACAGACACACAAACACACACAGACACACAGACACACAGACACACAGACACACAGACACACAGATACACACACAGACACACAGGCACACAGACATAGAGACACACACACCGCAGTTGAATATTCCTGAGGGACTGTTTTATGAGCCTAATCGGCCTGATTTGAAACGGGCGACGATATTGAGACGTATTGGAAACACCGGCCCAGAGGTGATAATTATGTTTTAGATGAGGTCAAATCTGAGCCTTATATGTCAAAACTAGTTGTCGGAGGTTAAAGTACTGTTTAGATCTCTATGCAACAGATGCTTTGTTAGCTGACAGAAAATGGTTATCCCATGATAGATTTGAAGATAAAGTCATTCCGAACATAGCTAGACCCTGATAGCTTAAGATCTGATCTATTCATACTTACAACAGGAAATGATCGGCCGTTTTTGGCGGACACAAGGCAACACTGTGTTTCGTTAACATTTAATTGAACTATATTATTGCTTCCCCATTAAAGGATTCGTTATATATCTCCATTATCTGAAATTGCCCTTTCAGGTCTAAGGTCTTCATTTGAGAGAATGTGGGTTACTAACATGAGTGGAATGAGTTGTACTACAATGAAGAGTGCTGTTGTCTGCAAAGCTGTTGAAGAAATGAGATCATTTATGTACAACAGGTAAACCTTAGGAGCTAACACTGATCCATGCATTATTGCCCACTTTTTTTTGAAACTAAGACACGCCTTTTATCAAAAACTACCACCCTAAACGAGGTGAGTTTAGCAAGTAATCTTTTATTCCAAACTTAGTAAAACGCTACGGAATATCCACAGCGACTATAACTGCTTCACTGTTTCAAACTTAGGACACTTATGAAAGGAGATCACCTGTTCGACGACTCCGTCTAAAACTAATTTGATGATCACTAAAGAATTTGTTAGGTACAAGGAAAGAAAGGTGGTTAAAGCACCTTTCCATAAGGAAATGAAAGTGATGCCAATTGGTCGGTAGTTAGGGGGATACCGTCTTGGTTAGTCGCCTTATTGAAATCAAGGCTACTGATGATCGATTCTAGGAGCTTGAATATTCGATGCACATAAATCAAATTTGACCATGTTTCGTCCATGAACTGTATCTTATAAAGTGTGAAATAATTTTTTTCTTTTGTATTGCCATATTAAAATCTAAAAAGGTGAGTGGGTGGGTGCTTGCGTGCGTCGTTTATTGATGCGCGCGCGCGTATGTGTGTGTGTGTGTGTACCCACGTGTGTGTGCGTGAGCATATGCGTTTTTTTGCGTGTGTGTTAGTATCCACGATACTATAGGAGTTGATTAGTTTTTTGGAGATATCCAACGACGGTGATGGGGGGTTTATTAGATACAGTTTTTGTTTTTTATTAAATATTTTCGAAACAGGGGCATTTTTCAAATGCCCCTGGTAAATTAATTACGTTCTATACAATTTTTTGATACAACGCAAAATTAGAGGACAAAGTGTTAAAATTTATGTAGTATCTGAATAAGGATTAATTTTATAAGAAAATATGAAGAGGTATTTTTAGAGATAATTTAATTTTGCATGTATTCTTTAAGTTTCTTGATTGGAAGCCAAATAACTCTCAAGAATTAATTAAATAGGATTTAAAATACTTAAAACTATAATATATTATCGATATTTTATAGAAGTGGGTGATTATGGAATTTTCTTTAGTTAAGCATCTATATGACTATTAACCCCTATCTGACATGAATGTTTAAACGTCCATTTGTTGTTGTTTTTTTACAATATTTCGTATTTTTATTATGAACGTATTACAAAAGAGGTTACATAATTATTCTAACAAAATGTAAGGTTTCATTTCTTTTAATTTCCACTTTATTGGTTGGTAGGTTGTGTATTGCTTCACACCACACCAGATATTTTTTACAACTCATAGTAATTATTAAATTATTTTTATACAAGTTTTAAAGATTATTGTTTGACTCCAAAAAATATTAAAGCACAAATACCAGCAAAAATAAATCACTAGACATCTATTTATTTATTGCTTAGATACCGGTATGATCTGAGATTGTTGGAACAAGAATCTTCGAGATTAGCACATTATAAATAGATTTTGTGTGCCAGACCGATATTCATTGGAGTTTTTTTTTTTTTTTTATTTCAACCATTTCCAAAAAAGTGCTTTTTCTTACTTCAAATATTTATCCTTTAGGATTTTAAATCACGTGTTTCAACACAAATTATACAATCTCCACACAGCTATCATCACATCATCGTGAGTGCAGAACCACACTTTTAAAATTAATTTGGGAGTGCCAGACAAATTTGTGAAATTTGAAAATATGAAATAACCCTACTACTATTCGGTACACGTATTGTTGTTTTATTTATCGTTATACAATGGAATAACATTGACTAGTGGTCTTTCAAATACAAGTCCATATCTTATTGCTATAGAAGGCTTATTCTTTGCGTTTTTATACTCTATACATTTCTTTGACACTTTAATTTTTAAAAGTATCATTTTCACGTCAAATTCATGTATAAGAAACCTAAGCGATAAATATTTGTGATTGTGAGTTTAAATCGAGTTTCATATTTGTTTTTCTAACATTCTGCATTTTGTTCAGTATTTTAATATTATCTATCACATGCTTGATAAAGTCTACAATTGGTAAGCGAAATGTCAGAAGACGGCAATGTGTCGAATGTTGTATGTCGTGAATTATAAAAATATCAAGAGAATTAATACGTAATTTTTTATAAAATTAATAAACTATCGATTGTACCTATACCATAAAAAATTTAAATTCAGTTGGCTATTCAAATTTTGATGAACGTAATGCTACAGTTTAATATTGTAAATGCCAGTATAATTATATGTAAAACTTCACACCGTGAAATATCAGGGTACTTACACATAGGTACTTAACAACGTTTGAACTGTATCAGTATCTATTAAATGAAAAAACAGAACAATGTAGAACAACCATAGTATAAAAATGTTTTGCCAAGAAACAGAAAGTTGTACCCCTAGCAGTACGCAACCCATACATCACCTGTGTTATGTATGCGATACTTTTATTCTTTCACGCATACAAGTTTAAATATTTTTACATTTAAATAATTTGAATCCTATAATCATTTATAAAATTAAAATAGATATGAACTGTCCCGATTATATCAAAAAATAATTCAATTAGTTGTAAAAAATTTTGTTAACATACTGCTACATGCACGTGAATAGGTACAACGTGATCAATCTCAAGTGTACTGTAGTGGTATGACAAAACTCCCTAGTTGTTAATATTGTTGTGTTTTGCAGTTGGCTGCTTTGGATTTTTAATGTGGTTTTAGTCGTTTTAGTTTATGTCAGTTTATGTCATATTATACCTTCGTTTTTCACTTTTGTATTTTCTTGAGTTATTTACAAACTGTCTATATCAAGACAAATTATATATTCTGAATTTCAAATTGTGATATCGAATTTAATCGTCATGCCGTTTTCTATCGAACACGATACATTCATTGTTGTGGCTCATTTTCGTAGCGGTTTCCAAGATGGTAATGGGCAATGGCATTATTCATTGAAATCATGCATCGATCAATTTACTGTTGAGTACCCAAATGAAAATATTAGTTACGAAACATTTAGTCAACATCGTAATCGATTGATAGCTCGATTTATGGAAACTGATAGTGTTTTAAAACGCAAACGTGAAGCATCGTCTACTGTGTTAACAGAGGACACCTTAGCAGATGTCCAAGCAAGGATGAATGCAAGCCCCAATAAATCTTTGCGAAAACTATCAAACACGTATGAAAAATTTTACCATACAAACAATTTTACATAAATAATTTTTAGATGTATCCTATGGAAGTGTCCACACTGCAGTAAAGAAGAATTTACATTTGTACCCATACAAGGTGTCGGTATTACAACAGTTGTGAGATAGAGATTTTCAGCTTAGAGTAAACTTCTGTCAATGGTTCAACAATACGATGAACAATGATTTACTGGATGTATCTTTTTTTTCTGATGAAGCTTGGTTTTATCTGTCAGGTTACATAAATAGCCAAAATTATTGTACGTGGTCTGCAGAAAATCCACATGTATTTCGAGAAACTACCTTACACCCTATCAAGGTCGGTGTCTGGATAGCAATGTCGCGACAACGAATATTTGGACCAGTATTTTTCGATGGCTGCGGCAAGATACAGGGAAATACTTTTAGAACCATTTATTAATAATTTGGATGATCGTGAATTACGAAACGGGTATTTCCAGCATGACTCCGCTACCCCGCATACTGCACAGGCTACAATTAATTATTTACGAGGCTTCTTTGAAGATAGAATCATTAGTGTAAACCGTTGGTCGCCGAATTCACCAGACTTGACACCGTTAGACTTTTTTCTTTTTGGTTATTTAAAAACCAAAGTGTTCAGCAGAAGATTGCATACTCTTCAAGAATTGCGAGATGCTATAAATCATGAAGTTCATAATATTGGTGCCGAAATGTTACAAAATGTATTTGCGAATATGCAACGTAGGGTGAACTTATGTTTACAATTTAATGGCGGTCATTTTGAACATATGCTGTAAAGCAAAGTGTGATAACTAATGTGTACCTAAGGAGTTAAAAGAAATTTGTAAAAGACATTGTCATTCCATAAACATGTACTATAAATTTCATTTTATTATAATGAAATTATAACATTTAAATACATAAGATTCATTATTTTGTAATGATTTAATACAATCATTAAATAATATTTTATTTATTTTGTTGAATTTTATAGGGATGCAGTCCAATCAAATACGAAATAGTCATTATTTAAATTAAGATAATATTTTATATGTATAAGTTAATGACCTTCATACAGATTTGAAACTGATCGTAGTTTTTACTCGAACCATGCTCTAGAGTAGCTAGAGCAATACAGCTTCTTACCAACCTATCAGTGGTACCAATTTAAATAATTTGATCACGTGGTGTACACTTGAGATTGATTACTCTGTATATATTATATCTACACGTATAAATTATATGCCAAATTTTACAACTTGAAATGTGAGTACTACATATACTGGACCACATTTTAAGCAATTTTAAATGTATCTATTAAATGAAAGACAGAAATATGCATTAATACCATCGTATAAATATTTTGGCCAAAAACTAGAAAGTATGATCCCTTGCAACAGGCAACCTATCAGTCACATGTGTTATTTATGATTTATTTTTATTTAGTAAGGCTGGTGTTACACTGTTAAAGATTTGATAAAAAATCTTTTATAAAATATCTTTGTCAAGGAAATTTTACAATGTATTGGGCTATATTTTATAAAATATTTCTTTTATCAAAGTTGGCTACATTCGACCGTATTGGATAAAAGATTTGACAACCACTTTACAAAATGGTATTAACTAAGTTCATCCGGTCGCTTAATGCCACTAAAACCTTAATTTCAGAATATGAAAGTTATAAATTTTTCAACACGAAGATTACAAAACTAGAAATAAAAGATTACAGGCGAATCAAGGAATTTCCAATGCGATTAGCAGTATATGCACTCATGTGGATGTAAAAAAAGTTAAATGGGCCGAGAAGGCCCTTGAATAGACTTTAACACATACGGTATTACCCATGTAAGCAAGTACTGCTCTGAAAGTACAGTTACTTACCATTTAACTACATCAAATGGAATAAGTAAATAATTCAACTTATCAAGTCTGTCTGTTCCATAATTGAAAGACGGGGTTCGAGGTAAAAATAAACAGCAACAAAATTAAATTAATAAGCGTAGAAACGACAAAATGAATTGGATCAGCTTGTACACCTTCAACTGCACCAGGTGTACAATTAAGAAAAACGGCCGTCCATAATTCAGAAACTATTTGATATTGAGCAGTGAAATAAAAATCTTATAACTGTGGCCAAGAGAAAATGCTGGAAATTTCCTACCATTGCCGCCAGAAGGCTTTCACTGATTTCAAATTGCAATTCCCATTTTTTTGGGAAATTTTCATTAGTAATGTATTTAACCTAACATATCCATTGTAAACTAGTGATCAATTTGTAAAACTTTGTTTAATGAATTTTTACGATTGCTGTCAAAATAAAGGGAGGGGGAACCATATGACGTGTTACTGGAAAAATATAACTTCGAAACGGATTGCTTGAATTTGTCAAGATTCGTCTCAATGTTATGGGAATACTTGATATTACCAAACAATTCCAAAACCACAACAATTTCTTATCTCCGTCTACCAAAAGACGACGTAACATGTTGAAGGAACAAAGCGGTCGACTTTTCTAAAAAAATTCAAATGATGCCAAATGTTTTTTCACTGCTATTGGAAGGAAAATTAATAAGGGAGTATTTAGAAAAAAATGATATCAATAGCTAGTATAGAACCAAAGATATAGTCAAACATGTAGTAATATAACATGAAGTTTGAGGTATAAAAATTAATAAGATAAGTTTCATTTCTTTCGGAGAATAAAGACGTGCGGCGGTCTGCTCTTCGAGATTATTAGTTAACTATACGTGCGTTGGCCCCTGCAGTCAAGTGCACCGATAATTGTGCTTATACATATTAACAACAAAATGCAAGCATAAGCATAAGTCTAATTGAATTTAAAATAAATCAAACGTAAAAAACTATTTCATCAAATCGGGCATACTGTTCCCTATACAAACGTGTAACCAATCAACAATCTCCCATCAGAAATATCTGCTTCATCATGGTAGTCTGAAAATCTATCAACCTCATTTAGTAATTCCTCATCCTACATATAATCCGCCTCACGTAAAAACCAGTTTTCCATCCCTTAATTATAGCTCCAATATATCAACTCAACCTTCATCAACAGCAACAAACGAACAAATACATAATGAGCAAAACGAGACTGAAGCGGTGCCAGTTAATAACCATTCATGGCAAGTTGTTAAAAAACGGAAAAGATTTGGATTGAACAGATCTACCGAAAATTTAGTATTAGATCAAACAGCTGTTAGCACCAATAATCGTATGGCAAGACTACCACAAGAAAACTCAAATCATACGCAAGTACATAACAACAACAGCAATAATAAAACGCCAAACCCTCCCCCAATTTACATACACGGCGTTACGAATCATAATAGTATGGTAGAGTACATTTCAGCAGTTGCTGGAAGCAAACCATATTATACAAAAACACTAGGAAACAACACAGTAAAAATTGACCCACTCACATCAGACACCTACAGGAAAATTATTAGACCTTTAAGAGATGAAAAAGTAATCCACCATACTTATCAACCAAAAGACGAGCGATCATATAGAGTAGTGATAACACATCCACCATTCAATACCTACTGATGATATCAAGATGGAATTGGAAAAGGCAGGTCATCAGATACATAATGAACATAAGACACAAAGTAACCAAAGATCGTTTACCACTTTTCATGTGTGTCAAGTGTGAAAACCAACACGATACAAAAACTTGTACAAAACCAAAAACCATACCAGCTAAGTGTACATTATGTGAGGGAAACCACCGTGTAAACTACAGAGGTTGCTCTTTTTCTCAAGAAATAATAAACGCAAGAAATGGAACATCTAATAGACCAATTCAACTCAGCTCAAATGTCAACCTTGATTCCTATACCAACCATCTCCCCAACAATCAGAAATCACAAACTACATGCCTACATATGCACTAGTTGCGCAATCGCGTATTAACTCTTATCCGGGCAACTGGGGTGCAACGGGCCCACGCAGTGTTACAAACGGACATATTTGGGTTAGTATTTAATTTTTGACCCTCGCCTGTTGGTTACAATTGATGCATCTCATGTGAACGATATTTTCATAATTGATTAGGTATTTACCAGAATCATTAGCGGATTTGAGAGTTACTTTGTTTTCAAGGCTAATTGTTATGGAAAATGCAATTAGTATGGAATGTTTTTAGCCTAATGTAAGTCATTTGGCAGTTAGATAATGTTCAGTTATCCTTTTAGTAATTACCTACTTAGGTATAGATTGAGTAATTTGCTATTAGTGGTGCATTTATAATATCTATTTATAATTCTATTTTATTCAAGAATTTGGATTTTATTCTGAAAGAATGTAATTGGCCTGGAATGTTTGTTTTAGTTGAATAGTAATTACTTTGGAATTCATTTAGTACCCTTCCCATGCTTTATACTGTTCGTATTTATGTAAATGAAGCGCAAGGAATGCAAGAAAACAAAGGAAATGTAGTGAAAAATGCTATAAAAATGTTTGTAATCAACACTCTGTCACTACTATTAACTGTAATTACTGCAATAAATGTTTTTTTTTATATAATAATGTTTATGTAAGTTTAATTTGTAAATATATTCCAGCAATAACCACTCAGTACAAGGTCGTAAGAAAAAAGGTGTATCTAAAGAAGGTGGGTCCATCGGACCCACACTGCCCTGTTACGTTACTCAAAAGACTTGCCCGGAAAAAAGTTAATGCTAGCAGTCCCAATGAGCAACATGTCAGTACTAGAGAATTAACTGCCTTTATGAATGAGTTTAAAAACTTGTTTACACAATTAATGAACCAAAACAACATCATGCTTAACTTACTGTCAACTCTAGTTACTAAACTTACCCGATAATGGCCAGTATACTTCGTGCAGCTACATGGAACGCAAATACTAGTGTTACACCATAAACAAGAGTTAATAACCTTCTTAAATCTAAATAAAATAGACATTATGCTAATTTCTGAAACTAATTTCACCGATAGAACAGTACTTCGTATTTCAAACTACGCCATATATAATACAACCACCCAAATGGTACTGCCTATGGAGGACCAGCAACAATTTTTAAAAGCTCTATATCTCAAACTCATTCCAAACTGCAAAAATACAAGCTACAGTCATGGATATAAACACATTCCCTTGGCCTTTTTGTCGTATCTGCAATCTACTCTGATTTTTTTCATAATCATTGGGGTCCCAGGCTTTGCACAACAAAAGGTAGGAACCTACTTACAGCAATAACGATAAACAAGTACAATCGCCACAGCACTGGAGAACCGACCT
Source organism: Vesta saturnalis (assembly GCA_036346205.1). Lineage (NCBI taxonomy): Eukaryota > Metazoa > Arthropoda > Insecta > Coleoptera > Lampyridae > Vesta > Vesta saturnalis. The sequence continues at coordinate 49,233 of JARFJB010001851.1, read as the reverse complement.
ACTTGCGCGCTGATCTAAACAAGATTCTTGACTTATGAGATTTATATATTTCGTGCGGAATAGCAACAAACTATATTCATAACCGAGCCAAATAATTATTTTTCATCGGACCACGTCCCAGTAATACTGAATTTAAGTACTAGACCACTAAATAAAGAACTAACCCCTAGACTAACATCCAAGCAAACCGATTGGACTATACTAAGAAAAATATTCGAGAAATTATTCTTAAAAACACTGTTAGATTATATCGGATATCTCATCACATCTACCAATACACTAGTTCGAGTTTCGGAGAAAAAGCATCGAAGAAAAGAAATCCTGTACGGCTGTGTTCCTTGTAACCCAGACGTTTGACAAAGTCTGGCACACTGGGTTACTACACAAACTAAAGAGACTACTGCCAAGCTATTATTATCTTCTCCTTAAATCATACCTTGCAGACAGATTCTTCTCAGTCAAATATAACAACGAAATCTCAGAATATTATCCTATAAAATCCGGTGTCCCACAAGGTAGTGTCCTTGGTCCCCTACTTTACCTGATATTTACCACTGACTTGCACAAACCAAAAATACTGTCACCTCCACTTTTGCGGATGACACTGCCATCCTATCTACAGGTCAAGACCCCACTCAAGCATCTGAAAATCTCCAAAGACACCTAAACCTATTAAACGAGTGGCTCGATAAACGTCGCATTAAAATTAATCAAACTGAATCGGCACAAGTGACATTTACCACGCTAATGTATATTGCCCTGTTACTCTTAACAATGTTCCAATACCAGTTATGACTGAAACCAAGTACCTGGGCTTACACTTGAACCAACGTCTCACATGGAAAAAGCATATTACAACCAAACGCCAGCAATTGAATATTAAATTTTGTCAGATGCATTGGCTTCTAGGAAGGAAATCAAAGCTGTCCCTATCCAACAAACTATTAATCTACAAATCTATATTAAAACCAATTTGGACTGTGGTGATGTGCTAAACCAACTCGAAGAAAAACTATACAATAATTCCAGTCCAAAACTTTGCGTGCTCTTGTGGACGCTCCGTGGTACGTCACCAATCCAACTCTACTCCATTTCTTGAGGAAGAAATCCGAAGATTTGCCCAAAACTACTACGATAGACTACAGGGTCACCCCAACGATCTTGTTTATCAGTTTACCAATGCGTACCCACCCTTAAGAAGACTAAAGAGAAGCTGGCCTTACGACTTACGATCACCCTACATAGCAAATTTGATGTAAGAGTATCACTAATGAGTGGTTTCTCCTAATAAAGTTTGTACTATATCTATATCAAATTTGCTTAATACTCCATGTAGAGTAGATTGTAAGTTTACTATTAACAAATAAAAAATAAAAAAAAATTAATAAATAGGTTATGAAAAGAAAAATGAATGATTTGTAGCGATTATGTCAAAGCTACAAACTAGATAACAAAGTGACATTAAGTGTATTTCCGTTGTTGTATTATAAACAAAAATGCCAATTTCCAATGAAGAAACATTTGATAGGTTTGCCGCATATTTTGAATGCATGCAAAATGCAACTGTTGTAGCACCAATTTATCATATGCCATATCCCAACAGTCGGAGATACGACCGTCGAGTTTTTGTAGCATCCGTCGTCCTATATATAATAGACGAGCTCGAGGTTGTACCGAGGGAAACTGATATTATTTATATTTCATTTATACAGGGTGACTTTTAACCTACAAAGAAAATTGAAAGGGCATAAAAAAAAGTTGCTTTAAAAAAATTAGATCAAACGGTAATAATAAGAAAGTTACAACGGTTTAAAGTTCAAGTTAAAGCCTACGTGCTGAGTGCCACTGACTTTTTATGATTGACGTTTACATAGAAACACAAACACTTCTCACAAACTATAATAAATTAATTTTGTAGCAGTATTATTTTAACGGTAGGTATGCATGAAAAAACAAAAAAATTAAAACAAAACAAAGGATAAGAATGAACAAAATTTTTCTTGGTTTCAGAATTAAAACTTATCCAGTACTGTAAACAAGCGTTAATATAAATACAAGTCTTCTTTTTGTTATTGCCAAATTAAAACTTGAGAAGTAGTAATACTGTTTATATTCAAACGCACATGTTAAATGGAAATTACATTCAAAATCTTTTATATATATATATATATATATATATATATATATATATATATATATATACACATCAACAAAATTTATAAAAATTAAAAGTTGTTCAAAATGCGGGCCCTGAATTTCAACGCACAATTGCGTACGACGAATCCAATTTTCTGATAATCGTGGAACTTAGCGTAAATTATATGCAGCAGTATTGATATTATCGACTTGGAAATCGTTGGAAATACCCATGTCTTGCACGTTCAGCGTTTCATAATCACCTCCATACACCACTATCATATCTTAATTCAACATTAGTCCACGAATTTGTAATCGATAATTACTAAATAAGTCAATAAGAATAATTAAAGTAGGTACTTAATTGACGTTTATGTAACTTCGACATAATTAATTAGACTAAATAAACCAGTGATTTTCAATAAATGAACACTCATAACTGGGAATTTAAAGAACAATTAAAATAGCCATCTCATAAAGGTTTTAGTGAACTTTCAAGTATTCCAAAGAATTCAAAACTCATGTTACTGCGCAATTTTATAAAAAAAGCTCAATTGTTTATAAGAACTTTAAACCTTTGTAACTTTATTATTATTAGCATTTGATCTTTTTTTTAAATAACTTTAGTTTGATTCCTGCTACTGGCCCTTTCAGTTTCCTCCGTAGGTTAGAAATCATCTTGTATTATATTTTATATTCCTTCATCCGTACACATGTTATTACCTGTATTCCCACGCATAAATTTTCTACTTTCTTAGATTCCATCCATATCATATTGTCCTTCATCAAGTTTTGATTCCTCAAGATTTTGATAGAAGGTTGTACTTTTGCAACTGGCTATTAAATATGACACAAAAGGATCCTCAACTTTTATCTAGAATTTTGTGGACAGGCGAAGCCGTTTTTAGTAGTGACGGAAAGGTAAATTTGCATAATATGCATTGCTGGTCGATAGACAATCCTCATTGGCTAGGAGAGGTGTAGCACCAAGGGAGGTGGAAAATTAATGCCTCGTGTGGAATAATTTCCGGAATAATTCTCGCACTAGTGGTGTTCGAAATAGCATTGACTAGTAGGGTCTATTTAGACTTCCTTCAAAACCAACTACCCAGTCTACATGAAGATATTGACCTTCAAACTAGAAGGACAATGTTTTTCCAACATGATGGGTGCCCAGCACACTTTTCATTAAATGTACGGCGACATCTTGATGAAACATTTCCAGACAAGTGGATAGGTAGAGGGAGCATATTCCCTGGCGTCCTCGTTCTCTGGACTCGACTTACTTGGATTTCTATTTATGGGGCTGGTTGAAGGATATGGTATATCAAACTAGAGTGATGACAAAAGAAGACCTACTAAATAGAATTCAAGAGGGAATACGTTCTATACCGGTGGCAGAAATTGAATGTGCAGTGCAGTCCACAAGAGATAAGATCCAGTTGTGTACGGAAAATGATGGTCGGTAGTTTGGGCACTTAGGACGTCATTAAGGTATTATTTATTAAATCGGTCCTACTCAGGACCACAGAAATTTTGAAAGAAATGAAAGTTTTCATAGCCTACTTATTTATTTTAAGCCCACGATTTATTTATACCTCAAATTGCCTGTTGCATTACTACATTATTTACTATATCTTTGGTTATCTAATAGTTTTTTTGTCTTTGGGGAAAACAAAATATTTTTCAGTTATTGATACTTTATCCCAAATATGAGTATGGATACTTCAAGTGATTAAAGTTTTACATATTGATCACTAGTTTACAATGGATATATTTGTTTAAATGCATTACTAAAGAAAATTGCCCAAAAATGGGAATTTCAATTTAAAATCAGTGAAACGTCCTCTCAAATCATTCCTGAGTTATCACCGGCCTTTCTTAGTTACACACCCGATACGTATAGGTAAGAAATTCTGTACCTACGTATATATATATATATATATATATATATATATATATATATGTGTGTGATATATATATATATATGTATATATATATATATATTATATATATATATATATATATATATATATATATATATATATATATATATATATATATATATATATATATATATACTGAGGTCTACCAATAACATTTGTTATTTTGTTTATTTTGACATTAAATTTTGAAACAGAAAGGTTGTAGGGTACAAATAAATAACACTATTTTCAATTCATTTTATTTGATTAATTATCCTCAATAAATATTATTTACATGCATAAGTATGTTATTTGCTTTTCGGATGGCTAACAGTATAAAGAGTGGAGCTGATGCAGACATAATGTATAAACCAACTGTGTATTGGTATACAACGCTAAAGTTTTTGGATGCATCAACAAGTGCCGATAAATCGGAAAGCAATTTAGAGGTTTCATCACAAAACCAATATTCTACACCTAAACTAAGTCACATATTAATTGTATTTGTCCTTTTATGAGACCCATTGTAAAATGGTTTAAATATTTCTCTCACTTCGCGACCTATAAGAGGAGTCATTTCTGGACTCTCTTCCTGAGCTCTTTCCTCTAAAAAGATATGAGTTCCTTCTGTCATTGAAAAAACTTCTTTCTGGGATTTTTTCATAACTTTGTACAAAATGGAAGTGACGGCAAGTGGTCGACCAAGCCTACTGATGATCGATTCCAGGAGCTTGTGTGTTCGGTGCAAATGAATCAATGTAATCACGTTTCGTCCAACAATCAAGTGCGAGGTAATTTATTTTAGTGTATTAAAATCTGTAACAAACCATGAATAAAAACAAGTGAATCAATAATTAGATTTCCTACTATATAAACTTATCACATGCCAAAATTGGAATGTAAAGAAAAATTAGGTAATAAAAATGTGTGTGTGTGCATAGGTGCGTCCGTGCGTGTGTGTGTGTGTCTGTGTGGATGTGTGTGATGTGTGTGGATATGTGTGGGTGTATGTGGATGTGTGTGGGTATGTGCGGCTGTGTGTGGGTGTATGTGTAGGTGTGTGTGTGTGTGTGTGTGTGTGGGTTTGTGCGTGAGTGCGTGCGTGTGTTTGTGGTGTATGAACGTATTTGTGCTTGCGTGTGTGCGTGCGTGTGTGTATGTGTGTATGAGTGTATGCGTGCATGCGTGCGCGTGTGTGTGCATGGTAGCATCCATGATAACTCCAGAACGACAACACGTATGTACTTACTAACAACGATAACTGAATTTGTTACCGAAACGCTCAGAGATTCTATCATTTATAACGAAATTCACGTTTTAAAAAAGCAAAAATTCAGTTGTTTATTAAAATTTTCCTGAACGTAATGCTACAGGTTAATATTATACAGGGTGATTTCCAACCTAGGGAAGAAACTGAAAGGACAAGTAGAAGGGATCAAAACAAAGTTGTTTCTTTTTTAATCTAGATCTAATGCTAATAATACGAGAGTTACAATGGTTTAAAGTTCTTGTAGACAATTGAGCTTTTTTTTATAAAATACGGCATTAACATAAGTTTTGAATTCAAATTTGGAATATTTGAAAGTTAAATAAAGAAAACTCACTTAAAATTTCAATAAAAATTTTATAAGATGGAAGTTATGGATATTTAAATTGTTTATAAAAATACCCAGTTACGAATGTTCATTTATTGATTTATTCTAATCAAGTACGTCTAAGTTACTTAAACGTCAGAAATTAAGTTACATACAAGGATTGGTGTATGCTACCGAAGTTAATGCAATCGATGAGTTACGCCGTCGTATCAATGCGAGTACCGCTGCAGATAATTTGGGCCAAGTTTCACGTTTATCAGAAAACTAGATCGTCGTATACTATATACCAGCTCCGACGATGACGTCAGTAGGCCGATTGCTGCACGGAAAGTATTGACACATGGACAGACTTACTTGTTGTTAATCAAATTTTAACGACTATAAACTAAAACTCTGGTCCCAAATGATCGGAAATTATATTTCTAACAATACTACGATTTCTATATATATGCATTTCATTACAATTCTAGGTCTACTGACGTCACGTCTCCCACTCCTATATTCCTGCCTTGTATAGAGTACTCCGTGGTCGTGCAAAATTGTGCGTTGAAATTCAGGAACAGCATTTTGAACAACTTTAGTAATTTTTATAAATTTTGTTTGTTTGTTTATCTTTTATTTTGTCTCAATTTTGTTGTTCATTCATGCAATACCTACCGTAAATATAATTCTACTACCAAACCAATTTATCAGAGTGTATGAGAAGTTTTGTGTTTCTATGTAAATGTGAATTATAGTAAGTCAACGGAACTCAATACGTAGGCTTTAACTTATAAGAACTTTAAACTGTTGTAACTTTCTTACTATTTCCATTTGATCTAAAAAAATTAAAAGAAAAACTTTATTTTGATCCCCTTCACTTGCTTTCATTTTCCTCCGTAAATTAGAAATCACCCTGTATATGTCAGTATAAGATTATTTGTAAAACGAGGGTACTTACACGTACTTGGCTACGTTTGAACTGTGTATGTATCAGTAACTATTAAATGAAAAACAGAAACAGAAAGTTGTACCCCTAGCAGTACGCAATCCATACGTCACCTATGTTATTTATGAGATACTTTTATTCTTCCGAGCATACAGGTTTCAATGTTTTGAGATTTAAATAATTTGAATTCTACAATCTTTTATAAAATTAAAATAGACATAAACTATCCCGCTGCCCCGATATATAAAAAAATAACGACGTAATTGTTTATAAAAATTTTAATGATGATATTGCTACATGCAGGTGAATATACTTGTAAGGCCATACCTATGCAAATTTTACAACGTAAAATGTGATCACTATATATACTGGATCACATTTTAAGCAATTTTAAATGTATCTATTAAATGAAAAACAGAAATAATGCATAAATGTCATAGTATAAATATTTTGGCTAAAAACCGGAAAGTATGATCCCTTGCAACATGCAATCTATTAGTCACATGGTGTTTATGATTTATTTTTCTAATACATGTAATCTGTATAGAGAGTTTGTTAAAACCAAATTAAACATAAAAAATATATTTCGGCGTGATCTGCAGGTTAATGTCACATCACCGAGCAAAAAATAAAAGTTAGGTTGGTAATCATGTGTTTATTTGTCATACTTACACCTTTGAGTTGTTCTTTTGTATTCTTATTTGGGTTTAATATTTGGAAAAGAGTCATTTTCTAGAGTAATATTTGTGTTTCGGTAAAGTACGGTAGGTCTACAGAGTATAAATTTAATAAATCATTACATATACAAACATACATGTTTAAGGTGTTGAAACAAATTTTTTTAAATATGAAAATTCCAAACGCAAACGTAAGCCTGCTATTAAAAAAACAGCCAACTATGGAATATAGTTTTAGTAAAGTATAACTGGAACTTTAATAAACTAAATCTTGTTACACTTCCTTAAAGGCGACAAATCAGAACACCATCTAACGGTCGAAGGCTAACAGTGAAAAATGTTATAATCATGGCATTAGTACTGTTTTTAAACCTACAAGAAAGATGAAAGAACATTTAAAGTCACTTAAAGATGTTTCAAACCCATTATCATCTTCCAGAGTGTATAAGTTATCTTGTTTATGTGAAAAAGTATACATTGGAACCACCATTTTGTAGATTAGGTTAACCAGAGAAATCTGCAGGTATTGTGTGTGATAACTGTAAGCGTTATCGAAACGTTTAAATCTGTATAAACGTAAATACAAAAATACAGGGGCGCGTGGGGCAGAATGGGGTATCAAATTTTCTAAGATTTTTTAACCTTCTACCCAGAAGGAAGGACATTTGTATTTTTTTAAATTTTAATAAATGAATATAAAACGCAATCCACTACTATGTTAACGCAATGAAAAACCTTTTAATTTTAAAATAAACATTCAAAAAACAACACGAAACAATTGTTTACCCATTTATGTGAAAAGAATAAACATTTTATTCACAAAATAATGTGAGTGGCCTCGTCGTCGTCATCATCGATCCCAGCACAAGAGTTGTGTGCCCACTTCAAGCAACTGACACATCTTATCCATCCCTCTTCCGAGTAGTCATGACAGTAAAGACGATCATCATCTTCTTCAATTTCATCACTGTCTCTAGAATCTGCAGATTTGGATTTCAAAATAGTTTTCCTATTTCTTTCGTGCCTTGTAGGTTTCTTTGATTTTTTTTGCGGTTTAGGCGCAAAGCACTTATCAAGAGTCATTTTCCAGATCCAGACATATCTGGCAGTATATTTAGGTTTATTCTTCTTCTTTCCTTTTTCTTATTGTTCTTGCTCTAAGTTCAGTTTGTACGGTGAAGATGTTAAAATAACTGTTTTCCCTCTATTTTTGGATAATCTTTTATTTTTCTGTGCCACTTTTGGAATAGATAGTATGGCAGTCAGACTGAAATGTGTGAAAGATGGACACACAGGTGATGATTGAGTAAATGAAATCGGTCCTGAAGATGTTGATGGTTTAGCCATCACTTCTGAATTAGATCATTGCTTGTGTCAAAATTCCTGCCACTACCTTTAATGTTGGGGGTTGTGCCACCTCTAGTGAAGTTGAAGGTACGGAATCTAAGCCGGAATTTGTTGTGTTCCTGAATTATCCGAATTGGTGGATGCAGGCCTGTCCACATGCCAAATTCCACATTTATTAAAACCGTGACAGGCGTTTAGCATAGTAGAGTAATTTAAATAAGCAGCGTTGAATAATGATGCTATTTGAAATGGAGTGACCACTTTCCCTGGATTGGACATTTACTAATTTCGTCCTCATAAAACTTACTCAACGGCTTCACGTAGGTCACATCTAACGATTGCAACCGGTGGAATGTGTGTGGAGGCAAACACAACAATATGACTCCTTTTTCCCTTGCACTATCAATCAGAGCGAGGCTTTTCGTATGTGTAGAATGGCCATGCAGTATTAAAAGGACCGGTCTCTCTATACTGCTTAAACCACTTCTTAAACAATTCATTTGTCATCCAACCACTTTCATGAACTTCTGAGATAGCTCCAGTCGGAATTCCAGTCGCATTCGTTTTCTTGGAAATATAATCATTGGAGGGACGTAAGATCCAGCAGCAGAAAAAAAATTTCCATTGTGACAGTCTCACCTCTTTCGGCCGATGTCAATGTACCAACTTCTCGCCTGCCCTTCAAAGTAATAAGTTTGGAATAACCTTCAGGGTTAACTCATATTCCAGTCTCATTACTATTGAAAATTCTGTCCCCTGTCAGCTTGAGAGTATCGACAACATGAGTTAAAAGGTCGAAAAATTTGTCGACAATAGGTTTTTTATAACCCATAGCTCGATCAGCCGCAGTAGATTCAGGCTTCCTTAGACTCAAATTTTCATGCCGGGCCATGAATCCTCTTACCCATTCAACTCCGGCTTTCCTGCATTCACTAAACAGGTGGGGCAATTTGTAACGAGCCGCTAATTCGTAAGCTAGTTCTCGAAGCTCATTAACTGTAAGCCCAAATAGTTGAGCTTCCATTTTTGTTAGATAATTAGCTAGCTCATTTTCGTGTTCTGGAGTGAAAATACAAGTAAAATGACCTATGGTCTTACTAACAGAATAAAGCTGGTTTTCACTTTTTTTTTTACTTGTCGTTCCAAGGTAGTTTGCGGAACATTGAATTGGATTGATGCCTTCAAGTAACCCATTTTGCCAGTGATAACTGCTTTTACAGCTTCTCGCATTGATATTTCCGACCATTCTTGTCTGGTATTTTTCCTTTTATAGTTGCGAACCATTCTATAAACAAAAACGCCTGTTACTAAAACAAAAACTCAGCGGCGTAAAACACAATGGGACAAAACGGGGTATTACCCGTTCCACCCTGCCCCATTTAGCGAAATAAACACTTATAATGTCTGAAAATGTGGCTTAGGACTTAATTAATAGGATGTTATTCATAGAATTTAAGTATTGCAAATAACTATTACTTACATGAATCACAAGGAGATGACAAAAATAAAAACTAGAATTGAAAAGACGCTGTAGTTGACTAGTAAACAAAGAAGCCCGTAATGGAGGATTTGCCGTGTTCACTATCTCTTCAGATCGAGGGGATGTAGATTCAATGATTTCCGCTAGTATGCAGCACTTAATGGAAAAGAAATCTACGTTGTCCTGTTGCCTCATGTTATCTTCCCCTACCACTAAAAAACCGAAAAAGCTATGTATTTTACATATGTGCTGTAATAGTGAAAGGTTACAATTTCATATTTTGTATCTCAACTTTAATTGTATTCAAATTTGATCTTGTGAAGTGTTTTATTAATATATATACTTATTTAAGAAGGATATTAACATGTTCTTAATTAACGAGGATGTTACGCAGTAACATCTCAGTGTGTTTATGAATTGTCCATCTGACATAGATTATTGTTTTGGTTTTTATCATGTTGCCTATTTTCGTTATGAACGTATTAAAAAGAGGTTGCATAATTATCCTAATCTCTATCTGTCATGAAGTTTTAAACGCCCATCTTTAAAAACAAATTATTGAAATTATTTCATTTCCTTTAATTTCTACTTTGTGGGTTGGAAGGTCGTGTGTTGTTCCACACTAGATATTTTTTGTTTATTAGACCTATGTATATTTACATAATAAAGACATTAACTAAACGAAAGCAATAAAAATTAATGATAATCATTACATTTTTATACAAATTAACAAGTATTGGAATGAGTTAATAAATATATATTAATTAAATAAATTAACCAAACAATTTAAAATTTCCCATAAGACCCATCGGATGCAATCCAAGCTCGAATTCGAACAGACTTGGAATTTGTTAACTTTTCACAAACATTGTTGAGACGCAAGGTATTCCACGTTCGCATAGTATTCATGTGAAGCTGGTATTCATTGCAAATTCCTGCCTCTACGCACGAACAGATGTAGTCCACAGGTTTTGTATTGGGTTCTGAAACATAAATTTCGGGTCGGTGAATTATCCTGAACGAAAACTATTTCGCCTTCTGGATACATAGCCCTAACTGGTGGTATTTTCCAAATATATGCACATAATCTTGAGAAGTAAAGCGTGCATCTGCAGTAAAAAGCTCCCTCAGACCTGCTTACCTCATCGGTTCTACATAGTCTTTCGGAAATCGCCTGACGAAGAAAATGTTTTCTCGCCGCTAAATATGACAAGATTCCAATTTTGTCTGGCGTTCGCATGGCAGAATTGTTGTAGGTGACATCGAGCTATAAAAAATAAGAACGGAGGACATCAAGACGCTAACGACCAGAATTCCCATTTGCGCCCGTAATACTCACATAATATGGTGATTAAACTAAAGTAAATGTAGGACAAAAATTGCAATACCAAAATGTTGACTTTTCATATGACATTGGCAGGCGAGCGGTAAAATCAGCATTCAACTATAATTAATTTATTCTAACTTCACAATATGTCATTTAAATTTAGCTTCCCTTTTCACTGTACCCCTCATTTAAATGCAATATTAGTTTACAATATTAATAAAAATTTGTTACATTACGACTTAGGTCAAGTTCCAATTGGGGCTGCCAGCTATTAACTTGTAGGAGGGATCACTAGTTGGACTTTTAACGGTTTTTTCCTCTTCGCATCGTTTATTCCTTCAGGAGTTCCGCAGATATTGCGGTCTATAGTTTTGGGCCCTCAGCTCAAATTTCTTGTGCCGTAGTTGTAGTGAAGAGTACAGGTTGTTTTACTTTTAATTTATTGATTTATATCTACATTTGTTTCACATTTTTTCCTTTCAAGATTCATTAATGTTAAATGTTTTGCCGTTGATTGTCAATTGTTTCTATCCATTACTCAATTTTTGCTGTGGTTCTTCCATTGCGTTATTGTTATTAGCCTGATGATAACAATATAATTGTCGAAACATGTTGCTTTAAGATAAATTACATTTATATTAATCACAAGAAATAATTATATGGGGAAGGTTGTGTGTATTTAATCATGCATTTGATTGTTCCACCCCATTTTGAGTACCTAATAATTAAGATAACAATTTTTAAAGTTATTTTGACGCATCGTGTATATGCAGTATTTTCATAACGCATGGAACGTATTTGGGTATAAATGAAGTGAGTTTGCACGAAAAGAAATTGTGTGTATGTAGAATGTAAGTTGGTGTAAATGATACGCCACTGTAGTTTAATGAAACATTGTGTGTCATATGAAAGAATATTTGAATGTTGTAGAAAAATTTTAAAAATTATCAAATTTGGTTGAAAAATAATGTTTTGGGGAAATTATTACTGAGACGGCACTGGTAAAAGACTATCGGTTTGCTGATGTGTACAAAAGAATTCGAATTAAAGAAATGGTTGTCCATTGTACAATAATGGAAAATTGAATGCGTATTCAAGAGTAAAGTTGTTAGAATGTGATGGAGTTGGTTAAATTGTGTGGAAATAGGGATCGCTCACATGCGAAATTTTCATAGAAAGTTATGGTCGGAATAATATACAGAATGATTATAATTACTTATAATAGCTTTTCCAATGAGTTATGGGTAAGTTTGTAAGAAAATTCAAGATGGGTACGTTTATTTCGCATCTTGTGCGTCTTGTTCCGTTTTCAGGACTTCGAAGCGACAAAGAAACGCACGAAATACACGATTGTAATGAGTAAATTTTGATATTGGCGCGAGGAGGTTGGTAATATGCCGGGCAGAAGGTATAAAATGGATAGTTTGATAAGGGCGTGGGAGAGAATCGGTCGGTTAGAACTTCAGTTAAGGCGGATCGCGCGCATGTTTTTCTTTTAAGAGACCTTAGAATGGTCAGCGTGGATTTTGTTTGTGAAAATTTAGTTCAGCAGTGCGTATATAAGCGACTGAGATAACCCATAAATCATGTATAAACATTCATAAATAAAAAGTTTAAATGTGAATTGAAATGAAATAATAGTGTTTCCTTTCAAGAAACATATAAAGTGCTAAAGTAGATTTAACAATAACACCGCAAATATTCAGTTAAGTGTTTAGTAATCACGTGAGTCAATAAGAAAGAAGCCGAAATTAACCAATTAAGTAACATCAAAAGTGTGTTAATTAAGTTAGAGATTAGTAGTCATTGTGGACACTGAATGTCGTATGCGTACAATCGATATTAACGTCAAATCTATTGGATAAAGCAAATAAGAATTATATTATACAAGTGGAAATAAACATTTTTTGTTGTGATGGACGTTTATGTGAAGGGTAAATAGAAAATATCGCCCAGGTACTTATGAGTATTGCGCGTGAGTGAAGGACAGTAGCTACGCTCGCGAGTCTTCCAGCCTAATGAATTATCGATTACGTTTATCTCTGTTATTGTTTGTGACAAGTGTTGGTGCGTAATCAAAGAATTACAACAATCAAAACATCTCCATATAGATATCTCGGATAAGGTATTACCTACTGTAATTTGTAGGAACTAGTTTTAGATTTTGTTAAAAGGATAAAAAGGTGTGATGATCTTTTAAGGTTGTTAAGCTTGTTGGGTTAATAATTTCTTTTTTTATGAGTAAAAAGGATAATCAACTTCATCTGTTTACTGTGTTTAGGATATAAGGTTTGGGAAGTTTTAGTCTATGAGAATTGGTTTTAGTGGTGCTTTTCGAAGCAGTATTTGTATGCATATTTATCTTTGCGAATTGATCAATATACATCCATTGATTAATTTATTTTTGTGTATTTGTGACAGCTGAGATAAAAATTTTAGCATTAATGTGTAAATTTACCTAATGGGTTACCGATGCGTTACCTATTAATAAACGAATTAATCTTTAAATATTTTGACTTTAATGATTGATTTGAAATTGCTTAATGAGTCAGATTGATTACAAAATTTAATTATTTTGAGCTATTTGACAGTCAGTAAAATACAGAACACTGATAACAGAATATCTTTATTAAGTAAAAATTACAGATTGAGGTATACAATTCAAATTTTTTTAAATACGATGTTAGAAAGTATTCAGAAAAGATAAAGATATTTATGACGAAAGCACTTATCGTTATATTTAAAATTCTTCGGAAACTAACGAATGTTGTGGTGATTTAAAAATTATTAAACTGACTTTTTATTATGATTTTTCGAAATTGGGTAATATTATTTGGTTAAGAATTTTAGACAAGAAATATAAATTGATATGTATCCGAGGGCTACTTTGAAAGTATTAAAATTAACGTTTTGTAACTTGGAATTTTCATATGTACAGGGTGTGATCAATAAGTTTACGACGACCTGTGCATTTCAAAATTTCCTTAAGCTTTTGGATAATTTTTTTCAAGTGTGATTGAACTGGAGTTGTGTATGATTGCACAGAGTAGGCTACAATCCTATCTTCCACAGTCAGGTAGGATTACTTTAATACCCCACCCAAGACTATCCATTTTAGAAAAATTTAAGATTGTGGTGGTACTTGGAGACTGCGCACTGTGGGTTGTAGATTTATGGTACCTGAAAGGTACTCTTCGTATGCGTCTCAGGATTGAACGTTCGCAGGAGACGATAGTGGAAGGGTGATTAAGGTTTATGTTTGTGTACATGGGTGCTACGAAATCCATAACAGGGCGTATATATGTTTTGTAGGTGTGCTGTAGTGTTTTGAGGTGGCAACCTCTGATTCTATCCTGGAGGGCTCCCAGGTAGGTTTTCTCTGTTTTTTATCCTTTTAAGTATTCTTTGTACATCGGGGAGCCAATTAAGGGTTTTAGTTACTGAGTAGGCGACTTCTTGTGGGAGTGGGAGTCTTTCGTGATTTAAGGTAAGGGAAACATTGCTGTGCGGTAGGTTTGGAAATATATCATCGTGGTAGTTGGGATGTCGGAAGAGGGTTACTTGGGTTTTGGTGGGATTGACGGAAACTCTCCACCGGTTGGCGCAGTTGAAAAAGTTGGCGCAGTTTAAAAAGTTCAGGAAGGTGTTCGATATGAGGCGGGAGGCCGTTCTGATGTTCCGATGCACCGCCCAGAAGGCAGTGTCATCCACAAACTGCGCAACGACTACTCCGGGTTGTGTTACTTCAGGAATGTCGGAAGCGAAAATAGTGTAAAGGATCAGGACTAAAGCAGAATCTTGCAGTACGCCTCTGGTGGTCTTTGTAAGCAGCTTCAACAAGGGATCGTGACACGTTAGGTTAGGACGAAAGCCGAATTGGATGTTAGGAAGAATTTCGTTGAATTCAAGATGGTCTCTGAGACGTCTGGCTAGAATCTGTTCAAAGAGTCTTCCGAGACAACTCAGAAGGGAAATGGGTCTATAGGAGGAGGGTGTGTGAGGTCGGAGTGCGGTTTAGGTATCATGACAGTGGAGTCTGATTTCCAATCCGTCGGAGGGCTGGACCGGGTTGGTGTCAGAATTTTTCGGGAGTGATGGGGTCCTGAAAGGAGTTCCTGGGTGTCGAGTTTAGGATTTTCTGGGGACCAGAAAATGGATTTAAGGTGAAGACCGAAGAAGTCGGTCTTTCCTTGGTTTGAGGAGATTTGGTTGCCCTATCAGTTAAGTGGAATTTAGGGGTTACTTTCCTTCTGGACAGTCTATCAAACTGTTGCCAGAAGAACTTTCCGTCTGTAGTCCAATTGGGAGGTGGCTTTGGTCCACGAGTCTTCGGTGTGTTTGTTTGATTCTCGCCCGATTAAGGAGTTAAGGCGATTGTATTCGGGTTTGAGAGCCGAATCTCTAGATCGTAAGAATTGACGATAGATTCGTCTTTTCCCTTTGATCCAGCTCACGATGCGCCGTGACTCTATCGAGATCTTGGGTCGTTAGAAGGTTGGGTGTTGGAATGTTGTTGGAAATGTGTTCGAATATCTACCCACTGAAGACTGTAATTGGGCAGACAAAAAATCCGTACAGAGCAATGCGTTTCTAATGATACGTTCAGATTACACACACACACATTTTAGTTGTACTATCAACCCAAATTAACGGGTTGGGGCGTGGACCATAAATTCGTCATTAAGGGTTGAAAATGGCGCCTGAAAAGAAGCCGACAATTAAGATACATTAAACGTGTCGGCGGTTGCCTACCCTCCAGAGGCTGGAATTAAAAACTACACGTGGCGCATGCTAGGAGGATTTAGCCTATTCTGTCCCTATTCTACTAGTAGAGTACATAATAATATCCCCTCATATTAACTTTAAGTATGAATGTCTTTCATTTTAATGTACCAAACGTTTTATATTGCAATTTGATTGTTAGAAAAGGTGTTTTTTTGAGCTTGATAGAACTCTAACATTAATGAAAACCACAAAGTTAACTTTTGATAAACAATCTGTTTGTATTTTAAGGATCAATACATGGCATTAGTATTTAAAAATAATATGAGGCATGTGGCCACAGCTAGTATTCCTGAAGAAGCGCATTCTGTCCGTTCAATTATGGGTTACTTATTCCAGCAGTGGTGGCGGTATGTCTTGAATCACACGAACAACGTTGGCTTCCAAGGCGTCCACTGTTGCTGGTTTATTAGCATAAATCAATGCCTCCACGTAGGCCCATAGAGAATAATCAACAGAGTGTGTAGGATCTCTTCTTGATTGGTATTACGCTGAACACAACTTTTGCGATGAAACAGTGGGTCGGTTACCAACTGCTGTAAATCCCAATTTGCGAAAGAACGACGCAAGTGATGGTCTTGTGGCTGTAATTCCTGCACCAGCTGGATCTTATATGGATGTAGGCCAAGATCTTTGTGCAAAATTTTGGACTGACGAAACCCCAATTGCAACGACCGACGACGAATCGATAATTTTGGATTTTTTTGCATACTTTCGTTTAGAGCTGCAATATTTTCTTCAATACACACATTCTTTCGACGTGTTGATGATCTTGCACCCTCTAGAGAGTGTCTGGAAATTTATTCACAGTCCGACGGATGACTTGCTCAGATGGCCGGTTGCGCCGTAAAATTCACGAAGTCGTCTATACGTTTCCGGAATCGACGACTGGCTTTCAAAGTCAATTTGAACAATTTGAGGGCCTTGTTCAAGCATGAGTCTATTCCTGATGAATCTTCTATCATGCTTAAAAAACACTCGTTAATTATTCTCCTATTATAGCATTTCAGTAATTATTTCAAGAACTATTTTTAAACACCTTTAGTTTCAAAATAAGTATATAAATGTAGGTAACTGCAACATAAAATTCAACCATTTTGGTACAAAATGGTGTGAATGGTGTGATGAAACTTTAATTTTAAGTTACTTATTATTCGTAAAATTTGTCAAGTTATTTGTCCACGACATAGCTGTATATTTTTAAAAACAGAAAATATCGTACTAATACTTGAGTAATAATATAATAATAATAATAATATTTTGGTGCCAAATGACAACGTTTTAATTTTTGATTCATATGTTTTTTCTCTTCCCTGCTGTTAAACCCTTTATAACAATCTTCGCATTTTGTTGGTACCCAAATTCAACATCATCTGATATAATTTAATGTGTTAATGTTTTTACTCTGCACGTTCCATTTATAATACTGCTGTTAATTCAATTTGTTTAATTATTAATACAGATTCATTAGTATAATTCAGACAGTTAACATTATCATTCAAGAATAAAAATAATACGTGGAAAATATTCTCAAACAAGAATAACTAAAATTTTAGAGAATTATAAGAAATAGCTAACCAAACGGTAGCATCTAATTTCACTTTAGAACTTCACCCGTATGTGATACATCATGGGAAAGCCATTGAAAAAAAGCTTACTAACGATATCTAATAAACCCAGTGTTCTTCAATAACAAGCAAGAAATGACTTCGATGATATATTAGGCATTGATAATTTGAAAATGTAACGCGAGATTAGGTGGTTAAGAGAAGGTGAGAGTATTAATGTTGGTGATAGAATTATAAAAATTAAAACTAATTGTAGTGGATGGTTCGATGGGTGCGTATCTGTAACAGAATTTAGTCAAACTTTATATTTGGAGGTGCTACTGACATATCGTAGCTCTCTCGAATTTTGGTTAAAATTCGTTTATAACTAAAAGTACTTTATAGAAATTTTGAAAATTGTAAATTTTAGTGAGAAAAGTCCAGCAGCCCTTTGTCTACATTTAAAGCGCCATAACTTTTTTCTGCCTTGGTACCCCAGATTGCTAGTCAGAAATTCTTTTTCCCTGATATGCTTTCTTCAAAAAAAGTATACCTTGTAGATGTCGCTTCGAGCAGCCGTTTCTGTGATAATCGGATTTAAATGTTTCATTGCGTAGTAACATTCATCATAGCTACGACTAAACATTATCAAGTATTGTTATTAGTTACAAAAAATATTGTCAAACAATTCAGCCTGACAAATCTTCATTGTAATGTTAATTTGCTTCTTCAATTTTTCGCTATGGGCGTACCCTACACTAACGCAGAAATGATCGATATTATATTAATTTATGGTTATTGCCAAGGAAACGGTCGGGAATCGGTCAGACTATACCGAGAAAGATTTCCAAACATACGCGTTCCGAGTCATCAAGCATTTGCCGTTGTTCAAAGGCGTCTTCGAGCAACCGGTAGTTTTTCTTTTACTACGGAACCGTACTATTAGGACAGCAGATGCTGAGGAAGAAATTTTAGAACTAGTTGAAGGAGATCCGAGTCTGAACACCAGACACATTAGTTTGGAACTTGGCGTTTCTAAGGATACGGTTAACAGAACTTTAAGAAAACAGTAAACATTTTACGGTTAGATGCAGGGATGATGGATATGGTGCAGTTCAATTTTCTCCGTAGAATTAATCTTTGTGCATATAAAAACGGTATCAACATTTACTTAGACTTTAATTGAACAATTTATAATTCAACAAAAGTTTGCTGTTTTGGTCGTTTATTATTGATTTTTTATGCCACTTCCCTTGTTCTTTGCCAGTTCATTCTTATGTTGTTGTGCAAAGTTCTGTTGTTATTGGCTGGTTGGTCCTTAAACATGCCCCAAACTTCTTGGACCAGTCTGGCTAATTTGTGAAGGAGGGCTATGATGAATTTTAGTACGTAATGAAACATTTAAATTCGTTTATCACAGAAACGGCTGTTCCAAGGGACATCTACAAGGTATACCTTTTTGGAAGAAAACATATCAGGGAATAAGAATTTCTAACTAGAAATTTGATATACCGAGGCAGAAAAAAAAGTGATGGAGCCTTAAATTGTAGACAAAGGGCTCTTGGTGGCGCCCTCTGGAAGATACATCAAAAATATGATCAAATCAGAATTTTTCATCATAGAAAACCTCTAGGTACCAAATTACATGCAAATCGTGTTATTATTACGATAGATATTTAATGAAGAGTTAAAAAAAATAATTTTGACACTCTGTATTTCGGAAACTATCAACTCTTGGACTAAGGTAAATTGGGCTAGATCTTCATATTTAGTCTCAGGAATTTGTCCTAGTATTTTGTATAGACCTTTCAGAGGCACCATGCATTGCACCCTGTAGTAGGCGAGCGCGTGTGAGACAAATAAACGCGGATAAACGTCAACATAATTATTAATTATTTGTGTGGTGACAAGCAACACAATTTAATTGTAACAAAGCGTAAGTAGATACTATTAAATTGCCCTTCTATACTAAACACATAGAAAACCCTCCTTTGGAAACGAAACTCCTATGCTCAAGGTGAAAAATAATTTAACTTCGTTGATCACCCACTTGGCGCTAGTGGTTTAATTTGTAATTTTGCGGTAAATTTAAATTTAATCTGTTCCAAATTTTGTCTATTAACCACAGCTATTTCGATGTATTGACGTATTTACAGCATTTACAAACTATAAAATTAATGATTATAAAGAAATCAAGTTTATAGCTTTTGAAAATGAAATCAATCCCTACATCGAAACAGCTGTAATTAAATAAAAAGAAATAAAAAGTACGACAAATGTGGTACAAAAGAGGACATATATCCCCTGTGGTGATACCATATTACAATGGTGATCTACGAAACTGTAAAAATTGTAAAAACACAATTCACTTCATACAATTTATAGTCTCATTAATACATTTTGTGTAATATAGGAATAGCAGCCTCAAGTAGTGGCGAGTTTATTAAACATGATACTTAATTGTACCATTTTTTAACTTCTTTGAGGTTTACAAAGTAATTGTTTCACAAATGTCACTATTTGGAAGTTACATGTTTGTAATGATTTAAAATACAATAATAGATATTAACTCTACTTCGCAAAATCACTTTACACCTTCAGTTAGAAAAGGTTATTACGATTACAAATTTAACATGAGCAATAATAAAAGTAATTAAAAATTATTATCAATTTTATTAAATACATAAATAAAAAGTTTACCTCGAGTAGGATTTGAACCTACGACATCTACTTTGCTAGAGTAACGCTATAACCAGCTTTCAACAGAGAAGTCGTCCTACCTTCCTAGCCTACATCGTATTAAATAATAATTTAATAATAAATGTAATTTTTCTAAAAGTAACAGTGCAAATTATAGAATACTTTAAAAAAGGCTATTGTAGAGAGCAATTAAATGCAGCAAAATTTTAGCTAACTCCAAATTCGTATTTTGCTGTTTTAGGCTGAAACTTGACAAAAAAACTTAATTTAATTAGGTAGTAAGCTTAAAATACATATTAAATCATGTGATGATAATGAACTTACATGATAAATACAACTTAACTACCTATTCCACCATGAACATAATTATATAATACTAACTAGGTACTGTTATACCACATACTATTAAACTACGTACTTGGTTTACCTTTCTTTTTATGCGGCAAAGACATGTATTTTTTATGTGCTAAAAGTTTTATTGGATCCACATTTGAGGATTTATATTCCTTCATACATTTAACAAATTTGCTGTTAGTTCCTTTTAAAATACTATTTACATTTCTGCACCAAAAATATAATATGCAAAAGGTTGCAATGGTACAATTTTTTTGGATACTTCTGAATGTAATTGGAATTGTAGTAGAGTAAAATTAATTTCACAAAGTAGAAAATTACTACATACCTACTAAATGTATATTATTTACTTGGCATATCCTAAGTATAACAATAAGAGTTTTGAAATTGTCTCTCTTACAACAAATACAACAAAGGGATTAGGTTTTTGCAATTCACTGCTGCTATATTGCCTGGTTTCAATAAAATCATCCGTTTCACTATTCCCAATGAAAAACAAACAAGACTTACACAAACTGCATTTCTTATAAGGAAGTAACTTTTTTGTGACAAAGCCAGCAATATAAGAAGTAGTGCATTTACAGATTGTACTTCTTCCTAGTATAGACACTGGTTTTGGGATTGGTACATCACAAACAGCAGCTGGTATCGTATCACTAAGTTTTTTTTTGTTAAAAAATTACACATATCACTTAGTGCACCACAAGACTTATCTTTTTGACAATTAGAGCCAGGTGAATGAGTAAACATGAAATTATTGACTAATAAGGTCTTCAAAGAAGTAATAAAATGTCTTGCATTAGGATTAATATTCCTCACTCCACGACTACTTATTGATCCAAATAAATTTTCCAAGGAATCTTGATTAAATACTATTGGGATGATGTAATCAAATTTTTGTTTAATAGTTCTTTGCAAATACATATAAAACCGCGAATAGTAAAACGTATATTTTTTAATGTTGGTGTTGACACAAAACTCTTCCTTACAGGATAATAAAATTTCATTGTGTCAAAAATGTTCCGGGCTTTTCTCCAAAATTCTAAATGACGAGAAGCCATGGTAATCCCACCCTTAAGTGATTTACTTTTAGAAGCTTTTTTAAAATTTCCATTGAAACTATCAAAAAGTTCATCTAGAAAAAGTATTAGTTTACCTGTTTGAGTCGCATCTTTTTCCAATCGACCTGGCATATCTACAATGCATTGGCAATTATGTAACAAGAAAAACACATATATAAAATAACCTTACCCCAATTCGACATCCACAGTATTAAAGAACCAACTTTATAACTAAACAGTTGGGTGCACAAGGACACTTTCATTTTGTTCATCACTTCTGTGTTTATCTGTTATTTTGTTATTTTAGGGCATATTCTAGTTTCCTCTGCCATATCTAAATAATAATATTTAACAATACGTGACCATTGTGCAACCATTTGTGATTCATTTAATTTGAAATGAAGATTTTTAGTCATTAAATTATTGCGAATTCCCTTAAATAAATGTGGAATGTCATATAAGGGAATTACCAGCTTCTCGTTAACTAAAAATCCTGGCTCAATGAAACGTAAGTTGTTTTTTTTTGAGCTTGCTCATATGAATCTGCGATTAATGATTTAATACATCCTTGATTTGCTTTGATCACAAATAGTACATCCAATCCAATATCTGTGCATGAAGATATGCAGTTCTTTAGCTGTTTTATTAGTTCTGCTGCTTTTAATGGCCCATTACTGAATACAAACGTTATTGGTTGTTTCCAGTGATGAAATACACCATTAAGCATAAAAAGAATTGCATGGTCTGCTGTTGTGGCATATCTTGCATTGCCGAAATCCTGTAATCCATCAATGTAGGATAACTTCGGAGACTGATATCTCATCAAAAAGAAGTATACAATTCCGTTCCTGTGGAGTGAATTGTTAAATAGCTTCCTTCAATGTCTCTAAAATACTCTGATTCAGGCCAGGACGAAATGGTAATTTATTTAACAAATTTGTTAATGTTCTAACTGAAGGTAAAGCAAATATTTTACTTAATAATTTGTTATAAAAACTTAATGCTAAGGTTTTATCTTCTATAGTATAGCGACGTCCATGTGCTCCTTTTTGGCACCGAATTTGGGATAAAATGTATAACCGTTATGTATATTTTCTCAATTTACCTTTAGCCATTGTACTGATGCAGTCCATTTTTTACATAACGCATATAAATGTCGTGCCATATTTTCCCAATCTTATGGGTGAACTGACAAGTTGAAATACATGCTCAAAATCTGTCCTTACTGGTAAAAAAATTATGTTTGAAACCGCTGAATATGAATCTAATGGTCATAAAAACATTAATTCCCATTATCCATCCCTATATTGTATACCCTACACATTCAAGAACAAAATTCCTATAGTCTGAAAGCTGGATATTTAAACCTACTATTCTTGAATTCATTTTAATGCACTTCAATTGGAAACGATAACTGTGCGTTTGTGCGTTCTACAAAAAAGAAATAATTATTACCTGGTAAGTAAAGAGTTGGAATCGCTGTTACAGTGAATCCTCGTTTTGTTCCAACAACTTTGCACTTATCATCAAAATGTTTGCCAAAAATATAATAAGATTTATATATCTCTTGACATGAAATGGTTTGAAATCTAGGGTGATCTGCATGTTCCATCCAAACATTAAATAACTGTTCATTAGCAATTGGATAACGATGCCTAGGGTGGACATTATCCATACAACCTCTTACACTACAAGGCTTACATTTCACGGTTGACATTTTCAAGAACTAAGTCTTTTATATGTATCAATCACAATTTATTGTTCTACACATAAACCTAAAACAACACTAACGAAACTTCACTAATAATATGACTAACACTAGGTAATACAGTCTTTTTATAAACTATACTATACTGTATACAACAACAAAACAAATTTCAGTTTGTTAAAATACCAAAAACGCAGAAACGACAAAAGCACGCAAAACTAATTAAATTTAATTTATGATGACGCATAGAAATCTACGTGATGACGTTAAAAATTTTACCGCGTCTTTTCAGGAAGATCTCGTAAATCTCAAACGACATCGAAAACTATCACATCAAAAATATTAGGGCCAAGTGTCTGATCCACAAACTATTAAATAATTTTTAACCTTGAGCATACGACTTTCGTTTCTAAAGGGCTTTTTTCTATGACTAAACACTACTTTTTTTTCAATTAGTTACACAACGGAGGCAAACAAAATGTCAGATAACGATGAATATGAAATAATATGTACGCCGCCACATTTAAAGGAAGCGGCTTCTCTTACAGTGGAAAATTGGTTACTCCACAAGTCTGCCACTCTATATAAAAAGTAATATGAAATATGTCGGTCATGGTGCGAAAATCATAGTATAAAAATTTATACTGAAAATGTGATCGTTGCATATTTCTTAGAAAAAGGAGAAAATACAAATCGTCAACACTTTGGGGAAAAAGTCGAACTTTACTGTGGCAGACAAAATATGTGAATATTTAAGCCCAATAGATATTTATAGAAAACTAGCCGTACCGGTCCAGCGTTGCTGCGATCTTAGAACGGAAGCGATATCAAAATTTTGTGATACATGTGTCTCATAATCTTAATTGAAGAATATGTTTACCACTTTTCGAGTTAATCGCCTCGTAGGAGATAAAAGTTTCACAAAAATTCAACCTCATTTCACCCTCTTAGGTGGAATTTAGAAAACCCTTTGTTAGTGGATACCTACACTTCACAAACAAGACAACCTAGATCGATAAATCTCGACCGATGCAGCTGTTAAACGACATTTGCGGCGCGCGAACTGTCAAACGCGCGAAGTTTAAATAATCGTTAAGTTTTTTAATTTTCCAATTCTACGTAATTTTCTTCATTTTTCTTTCCGTAAGAACTTTCTACAAAGTATTATAAAACAAAAAAATCAATGAAATCTGTAAAGTCGTTCTCATTTATGTATATATATATATATATATATATATATATATATATATATATAGATGGTTAGAGATAAGATTAATACAGGGGCAAGAGTAAGTAAGCTTATATTCTTTATAGTGGGCAAATTTAGATAGACTAGAGTATATTTACACTGCGTTTTAATAAATAAAGTAGTAGACGAGTGAGAGAAATTGGTTTTGATTTAACGAAACAGGCTTGGTGGAAGTTGCACAAGTTTGTTTATTCATAAAAGCAATGGGATATATAAGAGCATGTGAGGAAGGTCAGAAGGAGTGATATTTGTGAGTAGGATTAAGTTCGTAGAATATATGTCAGTAAATTTACAATTTACTCAAAGTATTTTTGCAATTTAGAAACTTTACAGATATTTATCACATGAAGTAGGTTTATAATAATATGTAGAATATGTATCGAGTTAGTTACAGTGCAGGAAAGATATAAACTTTAAGAAAGGGCTATGATACGAACGCGGTTTAGTTATCATTCACAGACAAAGTGTACAAAAGTGCAGGAGAAGTGGTAGTGCGTTGTAAACATTAAATAGAACATGAACAACATTTCTACATTGAGATATTTAACATAAAAATAATCTTTGTGTACAAAATCTGCATAAGTGTGTTAAACAATATGAACTTATGAATTGACAAAGTTTTAGACTATATAGTGAAAGTAGACAGTATTGATGTTAAAGACAGTTATAACAACATCATAGAATAACATTTCAAGTAATTTGGACGTTGTAGACGCAAGTTATGAGTATAATTATAAAAAATTAGGTTCAGTTTTAATTTTAAGGATTTTGCAAATGAATGGTTTTTGTAGGATAGTTTAAGCTTAAAATAAATTATAAGAGTAATTAATAGAAGGTTTCCTTCGTTTTCATAAAAAATTTACAATGTACAAGGTATATAAACATAAAATCAGAAAAGTGGGTTAACTACATAAATTTCCAATATGAAAAAGATTTTCTGTTAAAATTAAGTTATATGATTTGAGATAAATGTGTTCTAATATAGTTTTTCGTGTAGATTACAAATATGTATTTAGTTTAGGTGTAAAATATAGTTTCTTAGATATAAGTAAATTTAGATTATAATGTTGAAGCAATCTAGGGCTCGTAAGGTATCGTTTTATGCGGAATTCTGCTCTGATTCCAAATCTGTTTTCAAAAAGTAAATCCAAACTATTTTAAGAAAGTTATAGCATAATTTGTATTTTAGTTAAGTTTTCAATTTTGTTTAAACCAATCAGACGCTTGGTTACTTTGTGTGTATGGTACAGAAAAGAAATTTTGGTAGCTAACGGAAAAGTATAAAAGGAATTGCTCCTGATTTCTCGCTCTCTTACAATTCTTAATTTTCACAACTAACAAGTCAAAGTGTTAATAGTGTTGGTGTTAACATGTAAGTTTTAAGTTACGTTAATATTATCGGATTTTTGAAACGTGGTCAGTGAAGAGACGAGACCTCAGTAACAATTGTTTTTAACCTACGAGTAAATCTAAAAGTTAGGTTACCGATATGATTGTCGATTATAATAAATTTGTTTCGATTCGATTACGTGTTCATATTTCGGTTGATGTGCTTTTGTTTTTTTTATATTAATAAAATTATTCAGTTCTCTGGAGTTGATGTTTATTTCTTTGAAGCGACGCATAGTTATTAACAAACTAAATTCCATAACGGGATCTAAAACAAAAGTGACATTAAATAAAATTTATATGAACTTAAAATAAAATTTTAAATCGAAAAAGTTCATAAACATTTAAACCAACATATAAATAATATACAATTTAAAACACAGTGCTTAATTAAAAGTATATAAGCAATTTTACGTAACATCACAATTACCGAAGAAAAGTTCAACAACTTGGAATTGGATGAAGTATGGGAATCTATGCAGCACCACTATGAACAACAGACCAGGATCATCGGCTACACATGGGAAGAAGTCTACCCACGATATTAATATGGAAGCAGCCAAATGAAAACATCTTTGGGAATATGCAGATACACATGTGAGTGCAATTTTATTATCATAACCCATTAAATTGTTTCGATTATTCGTGTGATTTCCTGTATTTATGTTTTTATTGATCATATGTGTAAATGTTTGTGCGACAACATGGTATAAATATCTGTAAGGTAAATGAACCGTTATTATTATCAATATTATCATTTTGATCTTAAACAAAACATAATTAAACTCACATATTTAAGATCTTTTATTGACATTTTTGACAGGCTGCATTTTAATTCTGTTAGGACGCTACGCATGCGTTATTGTGCAGGTTTAACTAAGGTCTGTTTCATATACCAACCAATTATTATAATTTGCAATTTATTTCACAAAGAATATTTCCATGATTCCACAATTACATTTTTACGAAAGTAAATTAGTATCAAGGATTAAATTATGTTTATTTCATTTGCCAACAAATAAGCGTAAAAGCTAATTGAACTCTATCCCCATTACGAGATAAATTGAGCTAGTTCGGTGCAGTATAATTTGATTAATTTAAAAGATAAGGTAATCTAATTTATATTTATTTATATATATATATATATATATATATATATATATATATATATATATATATATATATATATGATATATATATATATATATATATATATATATATATATATATATATATATATATATATATATATTACTATTAATATTGCTAAATAAATATGTAATTGTTTAAACATATTGATTCACTTATCCGATTTAAAAAAAAAGTTAAAAGCCCGTAATAGTATCTATAATCATAACATGATCTATGCTAAAGAAATATATCTGTTGTAACTGTCAATTTAATACGTTTAACTAAATTAAAAACAATAATTATAAATATTAGTGTTAATAAATGCTGTTTCGGATATAATTTAATATGCACCTCGGCATTAAAGTTATTTTAGCACTTACGTGGTTATTTGCCTCGGCTATCGCCTCGGCGAAACGTAATTTTATTTATAAAATTCCGATCTTTAATATAAAATTGAAGGTTTTCACCTTCTGTTATAAAGTTGATAATACTTCAGATATAGACAAAATTAATTTCAGGTAATTTTCAGTAATTCGGTAATTATTTGTTACTCAAGAAAGACATATTAAGAAGACGTGTAATTATCTGTAAAAAAAGTTTCCACAATTTTCACACCAACTACGCACAAATCACCCATCCACACAATTAGTATTAATTTTTATAACTCTAATACTAACACCAATACTCTCACTTCCTCTTTCCCACCTAACCGCGCTTTACATTTTCAAATTATCAATGCCTAATATATCATCTAAGTCAGTTCCTGCTTGTTACTGAGGAACACTGGGTTTATCAGATGTCGTTAGTAAGCTCTTTTCAATGAATTTCCAATGATGTATTATGAGTAGAAGGAGGGCATTTGAGGATGTGACGTCATAACTAATTAAAAGGGGGGTTGGGGGTGAAGTGGGGACTGAGTCAGGGTCTGGGTGGCGGTCTGCGGGTGAGCCCGGCTTCCTTTTAGGGACCTTTTTCAACCCGTGGACGGGGTTTATCCGTAATTAAGGTCCTTTTGACCACATTAAGAGCCTTTTTGGTTAGGGGTGTATACCCCTAGGGTATAGTCTAGAAGCCATTTTGGCTGAGTCAAGGAGGATAAGACTAGATAAGATCTTTATGGCTTCATTAAGAAGCGCGTCAGGTTGCGTTGACGCACCCTGTATGTAGGATGTTATAATGACGTGTATTACGTGTTTTGAGTACGGCTGTATTGAGTTTGAACGGAAAAAAAGAAATTTTTTTTGTGTATATGCATAATGTATGTGAGTGGGTGATACGCCACTGGAAATTTAGGAGAAATATTATTCTGTATGTAGATACGTGTATTTGAATGTTATAGAGACATTGGTGTTGGAATAAATAGATTCTGATGAATGTAAATGTGAAAAGAAATTTGTCGATGGGACGATAATGTTTGCTACTGTGTTGCTACTGTTTTGCTACTGTAAGAAATGGAATGTTGGAAGATAGAGGAGTAATCTTTGCCAGAAGATGTGAGTGTATAAGTGTAGAATGTTTTAGAAAATATGTAGAGAAAGATTTGGTGTGTTTAAGTGTTAATTTCAGAAAGTTTTCGTAATGTTGTGCAATTTGTTTTGAGAATACGTGTATGTATATGGGATTTGAGACCTTAGACTGTACTTATTTTTGCAAATGTTGCGGAAGAAGGACGAGCGCATGTGGGAGATAAGCGTTGAAAGTTGTGTAATGGTCCAGAGTGGCCACTGAGTGAATGTGATGGCGAGAACTGGTTTCTTCATAAAGTAATTGAAAAATTTGCAGGTAAAACAAATATGGCGATGTATTGTAGTTATGAGCGTGGTTGTACAGATGGTAGTAACAGTTGGGACTAAGAAATTTTGAATGAATACTATTGGAGAATATAGCGCGGAAGGAAGACATGTTTAAAGATGGATGGCTGAAGGTATAAATAGGAAAGTCAGAGATTGACGTGGAGTTAGTTAGTTAGCTTAAGTTTTGGTTGTCGGTGAGACACGCGCGCGAGGTGATGTGTGACATAAGAATGGGTTAAGTTGGAGTTATATTTGTGAATAATATTGAAGGCAGTCATTGTTTAAACAACTGCGTAACCCGAAAGGGGATGAATCGTATAAGACATTCATAAATAAAACAATTAATTAAATTGAGGTTGAAGATAAAATTAGTTTGTTTATTTTCAAGAAAGTAAAAACTGCATAAGCAGATTTATAGAAAAACATAACAGTTGTTACGTTAAAGTGTTGATGTGCGGCGCGTGTTCTTGTAACGATATTTAGTTAAAATTATTTATGGGACCACCTTTAAGTAAACGAAATTTTCGTAATAAATTGAGCCAATGTTAAGGTAATTTTATGTGACATTAAAAGTTTATTTGTGTAAGGAAGGGCTATATTGTCCTAACGGTTGCTAGAAATTTTAAGAGGCAACCAAACGTGTACAGATTACTACGTGTTATTGGACTATTTGTGAGTACAGAAAGGAATGTGTTTGTGAAATTGTGAAGCACTGTTTATGTGCCTTCAGGCAATTTAAGGATTACAAATGGACTACAAATAATTGATTTACGGGAAGAAAGAAGAAAGAAAAGCGTAGGATAAATGGACAATTTAAGGACCTTGAAAATTCAGTTAAGCACGATTATCTTTTGTTTAGTTCATTTGCGTAATGTTGGGTAATTATTAATTAGTTTAGAAGCGAAAAGATAATCGTTCTCGAGTTATGTTGTTTTGGGTTGTATAGTAGTAAGAAAGTTGTATTGACAGTGACGTGTGGTTTTGATTTTCAACCACTCTGTTGTGGTATATGTAAATATATTTGTGTTTGTTTCTTTGTCATTTGTTTATTATTTTATGCAGGACAATATATTTATCGTTACCTTTTTTATTTTGTTGTTTATTTAGCCAGGTATGAGATACATTTGTGACGATTACTTAATTGGTGACCTAGTAGATTTTGACAAGTTAAATGTAAACTTTGCATATTTTGGATTTTAAGATTAATGAACAACCTGAAAAGTTATATTTGCCAGGTTGATTGTAAAAATTTTCATGTTAGTTTCATTAACGCAATACACAAATGACGGATCAGCTGTTAATTAAAATTTCATTAAGTATAACTAAAAGAGATGAGTTTTGAGAACTTACATATTTACGAATGTCGAATATGATTCAGAAGTGTTATAAAATTAAATTAAATTTAAAAGATATCGTTCATGTTAGGAATATTAAACCTTCAAGGATTGTTCTCGTTTGACTGTTTTGCAGTTCTTTATCACTATTATATTGGAGTAACAAT
Organism: Vesta saturnalis; assembly: GCA_036346205.1. Classification (NCBI taxonomy): domain Eukaryota; kingdom Metazoa; phylum Arthropoda; class Insecta; order Coleoptera; family Lampyridae; genus Vesta; species Vesta saturnalis. The sequence goes on along the minus strand of JARFJB010001851.1, from coordinate 18,603 downwards.
TATTAAGCCGATGACATTGCTTTTGATTAGGGATTTTAAAAATTAATTATCGATCATTGAATGAAGAATAGTTTATTCATTAATAAGTAGAAATTTAACTTTATATGTATACGAGGGATACGTAGAAAATATAACTGTTGGTTACGTGAATGCAGTTGAATTTGAGTGATAAATTTTATTTTGGAAGTTTTGGTATACGAGGTGTATTCAAAAGTTTTAATAACCTGGGTAGTACTAAATATATTTGAGTTTGAGTTGAATTGTTTTGGACGAGTGTTTGTTTTAGAACCCTCGTGTGAGAGTTTACTGAGTAAGCACAATCCTACTTTCCACAATCAAGTAGGGTTAATTAACACCCAGCTTAAGACAATTATTTTAGCAAAGTTTCGATTGTGGTGGCACCTAGAGACATATTTTCCCGGACTGAGCTGTTTGAATTTAGGTGTAAGGTATTTGAGCGTATTAATCATTCATTTTACTTATTATTTCGACCACGCCCATCTCCCTGTTAGCTGGCTTGACAACCCGCTTACATTAGTAAGCATACACGACGCCTAGTGCGGTTTGGACGTGTAACAAGCGGCTAAGGCTAGGCCACACCCATCCTTTTACCTGATTGGTTATACGTGCGACCGTCACTTTGGCCTCTGGTTCCTAGCCCTTCCACTCAGCTTCTACTCTGATTGGAGGATTAAGTCTCTGCTTGCTGATTGATTATGAGGGAAATTTGAATTTGTATTCTAATAAGGGGCCCTAATTCTATCCTGTAAAACATCTTATCCCCTTGTCGTGACCCCTTGCCCCAAAATTTGAATTTATTTGTGGCGCTATCTAACGGTGTATAGATGAATGAATGTTTTAGTAATAGAAGTGGCACCACGTAGTGATATATTTTAAAACTACATATAAATCACTGTAATGGTTATGACGGAGGTTTGAAATAAGGCCTCTAATACTAACATTGTAAGACAGATATAAGACCCTCACACGGGATTTACCCGTTGTTACATACCAGCTAATATGGTTCTAATTATGAGTCACAATGTATCGCAGGCCTTTTATTTTAATCATGAGTCATAAACAAAGTCCACACCCATTTAAATTAATCTCATATACTAAGAATTATATTAAGTCAATAACACATAACAAAGTAAATTTATAATACCATTTTCTAACTGAATATTAAATTTGTTGTTTTCCTACTGATCCTAAAGAACTTAATGAAACGTCTTTAATCTTCAGCTGCTCGTTAAATTGGTATATGCGTTGGTCCTCGGCCTTAAAAACTTGTGGAAACGCTCACGTAGTGTGCATTTAAGCTCGGCCAGTTCCACAGTAACCCTTTCACCGTTTTGTTGATACGAGTCCAAGATTGAGTATTTTGTATTCAATACCAATCTCCAAGTCCTTAATATTTATAAAAGGGTTAAAACAAGTTCTCGCGTTTAGGTCAGCTAAATACATATCTGTAATTATAACACAACATTAAAAAACTGTACGAGTTAGAATAAAGTAAAAGCTAAAGCAAAAAAAAATAACTCACCAGTGTTGTATTGAAAAAACGGATTGGGAAGTTGACACGAAAAATAAACTGCAAGTGAAGTTAGAGAACGATTCAATCGTTTTTATAACCCAAATCTAATTACCCCAAGGTCATTACGCTAACAGGTTTAGACAGGAAAAGCAAGTTAGCTAACTTTCTAAAAATAATTACAGAATTTTGGATAACAATGTATTGTAAAGACGACCAAGTTGTCATTTATCCTCAATTTTGATAAAACAATCACAAACTTCCACTATTCAATTACGTCTATTACGTCAGGGAAAAAACTAGTAATTATGTAATTAGGTAAAGAGAGGCAAGTCGACATAAATTCCAAATTTTGCTAAAGTAATGACAGACCTTCACTATTCAATTAAAAACCTGTTATTAGCTAGCGAATTACGTAAAGACTAACAAAACGGTCTTCATTTCCATTTTTATGTTTACGTTTTAGATTTTTAAGATTATTAAGACAAAAAAAATTTACTGTGTATGATTCAGTTGCCACTATCTTACAGTTTACAAAGTTAACATCTTATATATAGAAATAAGGTTTTAAAATAAATTATAAAAGTTTACTTTGAATTAATTTTTACTGATTGAAGAAATCATAATACATTGTTAGCTACAAAATCCTCCAATTAATTTTAGCGTGTACATGAGAATAGTTTGACCTCTTTGAAATTAAAGGTTATTAAGACAGATTCTATGTAGATCAATTAAGATTTTTGATTGATTGAAAACGTATACTGTCAAGAAACGTGTTAAAACGTACAAATGAGGACAGACAGATTGCTTTATGCGAATTTTAAAGATTATTAAGACAGCTTCTATTCTATTTTAAAAGATGATATACCTTTTCGTGTACAAAATATACACGTAGTAAAAACCCTTACTGTGAATGATTCACCTGTCAACGTGTATAACCTACTACAGCAATCTTCTCTAAATGTAAGCAGCTGATAAAAGTTTAAAGTGTTGATTGTTGTAAGCAGATGACGGAGTCTTAAGGTTCTGAATTGGAATCAGTTTCTAGCAACATCTTACATTTAGAAATAAGGTAATTTTAAAAGGTTACTTTGATTTAATGTTTTACAGATTGAAGAAATCATAGCACATTGCTATATATAAAATGCACTATTTAATTTTAGAAAGTTGGCTAATTATGTGAAATATGCGGGATGTGAAAGTATCTTGTGAGTGACATTAATCTCTTTCCTGTCTAAACCTAGTTTACGAAAATTGATCTTGGGTAATTAGGTCGGGCATATAAAATCAATGAAAATACCTCTATCTTCAGTTTCAATTTATACTTCGTGTTAAACTTGTGTTATAATGTAGAACTTGTCAATTTCAACCCTTTTAAACATCTTCGAGAGTGGGCTGCCGACTGAAAATGAGTTGGTGGATAAGTATTATCACATCATTAAGCGTATTGTTGGTGGCTAAACCATAACGCCGGTGGAGCTAGAGCGTTTTCAAAGGTTACGTGCCAAAATGCAGAAGACTCAGGCAGAGTTAATGACGGCTGTAAATACCATTTCAGTTTTTTAAACTTGGATGTGACGCTGTAAGTAGAATGCAAAACTGTATTGTTTGTTATAAATTCATCACATTTAATTGTTTACACAACTTTAATCAATGTATTGTTTTAGAAACCGTCATCTTCAGCCTCTGATGCTGTCTGCTGTGTCACTACTCAACCTACAAGTGCATATGTGGACATAGCTGTAAGTACAAGCATCACACGTATATTTTTCACAGCTTAATTTGTATTTTAAATTTCAGAACACCGAAGAGAGTATGACGTCCGAAACGTCATATGGTGGTGGTGGTAGCGATGCAATACCCTTTGAAGAGAGTAAATATTGTAAAACTATGTTTACGGGAGAGCGTAATTTAATACATCCGCAAAGAGGGTCGTATTTAAATTTAAAGATGCCGATTGTAATCAAGCCCCAGTTAGATGGCTTAGGGGAAGCAACAATAAATTTCTTTTTTGATAAGATTGACCAAATTTGAATTACTGGGGAGTATTTAATCCGTCAGACCGTGTTGGGATGGTGATGACCAACGACAACTTCCCAGATAAACCGTTATGATTTTCATTCAGACGTGCAGATCAACTGAACTTAACAACGTTAGAAAAAATAAATCTTGCAGAGTCATGTAAGTTTCTTTAACAATGATATGTTAAATTTGCAAGTAGTCAGAGTTGTTTTACCTCTGGGGTATGATAGGGAACCCATAACAAGTGTCAGTTTTTCAAAGTTTTGTATGCGTAAAAGGGGTACTATAACTATTAACAATGCAGATAATTTATGTTTAGGGCATGCATTAGTGGTGGCCATAGCTATAGCCGAGACCGACACTCAATTGACGACCCTTAAAAAAGGTTACCCTATTTTAGCTCGGAGGACGCGGGAGTTATGTACTGCCGCTAATGTCGATTTAAATAAAGGGGGAACTATTGAACACATACAACAATTTCAAGATTACTTAACAAATTACACTGTAGTTGTATATAATCATAGGTATAATCACTTTATTTTGAGGGGTCAAGAAGTCCCATGCATAAAGCTTTAAATTTAATTTTTGAAGCCGAACATTATAAAGTAATAACTTGTTTAACTGGTGCCTTTTCCACGACGTTCTTTTGCGAACTGCGTAGGTATAGAAGCAACCACAACTAACGCCACAAGAATTGTCCTAATATTTTCGCGTGTTGTCATAACAGTCTCATTTGCCAATCTGCTGATTCTACCGCTTACTATGTGCGTAATAGGAAAACCAATGTCTACATCAGCACAAACTTAGCGGCCTTTGCAGCAGACTCCAACGCTGTCGCACTTGTTTAGTGAGTGTATGGAAGGGTAAGAAGTCTCATAAATGTGGTTTTGCATTTTGTCCTACCTGTAACCCCGAAAAACCCATCCGTCATTTCTGTTACATGTCCAAACGCACGGTGGACTCGAAAAAACTTTTAAAATACTTTACATTTGCATTTTACGATTTCTAGTGGCGCCAAGGTACACCTACTAACACTACTAACACATTCATCCATACACCAACGTTGTGTATTGCCCAGCATGTCTACAATCACTGTATTAAAATCGACATAGATATTGCACAGGGTTGCAAAGATTGTGGGCGACGCCAGCGCATATTTTCAACCTCTCCTGCACCTGAATTTCTTCCCTACATTTCATCACTCGCCAAGAAACGAACAACCATTATAGCCCTAGCCCATAATTCCAAATTCTACGCCTGTCCATTCATCGTCAATGAAATCCTAAAGAATCCCTCTGCCTAGAATCCTAAAACCATCTCTAACGACACCAAAATCATGTCACTAACCTGCAATAACAACATAAAATTCATTCATCGCTTGACCTTCCTACCCATAGCCCTATTAAAACTCCCTAAAACCTTTAACTTTCCTAGCTCAAAAGGGCACTTCCCTCACCTCTTTAACACAGTGCAAAATCAAGCTTATGAGGACGTTTTACCAGCCATACACTTTTACGGTGTCAATGAAATGTCTTCCGAAGCTCGAACAGACTTTATAAAGTGGTACAATGACGAAACTGCAAAAGGCACTCGTTTTAATTTCAAAATCGAAATAGTGCGATATTGTGTGCAAGACTTGAGTATCCTTAGAAAAGCCTGTCTTGAATTTTGGAAGAGGTTTGTAGAGGAAAACAAGGTAGACCCCTTTAGAGGATGTTGCACGATCGCTGATGCGTCTAGTTTTCTGCAGAAATTTTATTCGCGAGAGTACTATTGGACTCGTCCCAAACGGTGGATACAAATCGGGCGACGGTCAGTCAAGGATTGCTATTCAATGGCTTCTCTGGCTCGAGCATTCCGAATGCAGGCGTATTCAGCACACCGGAAACGCGCGTGAAGTACGGTTAAGGGAAGGTATCTTGGTTGATGGGTTTTATCACGATACAAACACTGTATACCAGTTTCACGGTTGTGAAAAGTGTTACCCTGATCAAGCTGGTAACATCACACAGGATACATTCTTTTAAATATGATTTAATAGCAATTTGGGAATGTGTATTCTGGTCTCTTTAAAACAAAATCCGGTCGAAAGAGACTGTTATCTCAAACAACATGCTGAATTAGTCACCTCTGAATCCCCGCGATAGCTTCTTAGGAGGCCGTACTAATGCGGTTAAATTGTATTGTAAGGCAGAAGAAGATGTAAAAATCAGGTATTTGGATGTTTATTCACTATACCCCTATGTGAACAAATATTCCAAGTATCCGGTGGGGCATCCTACGTTTCACATTGGCGCCGAGTGTTTGAACCTCGACTTGCACACTATCGAGGGCCTTGTGAAGTGTAGTATGCTCCCTCTACCAGATTTGTACCATCCTGCCCTACCTCATAAGATGCACTATAAATTAATGTTCGTCTTGTGTTGAACCTGTGCTGAAACTGTGTTCCTGCATGATTGCACACATACACAGGACGAATGTAAATTTACCGGAATTTACGCAGCGGATGAACTTCGAAAGGCTATGGAATTATGATATTGAGTTTTAGAAGTTTTTGAAGTGTGGTAGTATGAGGTTTGTCAATCCGACAGAGGTAGTCGATAACTACCTCAAAATCAAACAAACGTGTTCAGACTGGCCTTCGTGGCGTAACGACGACGAAACGATGGATCGATACATCCGCGAATATTTGGAAAGGAGGGGTTCGAACTGGACAAAAACAAAATTTGTGCTAATCCTAGATTTAGACATACTTTAAAAATATTTTTAAATTTATTTTGGGCCAAGTTTGGGCAGAGGGACAATTTAACACAAACCAGTATAATTTCTGAACCGCACGAGCTTTTCAAAATTATGATCGATCCATCATAGAAGGTCCAGTCCATTCTACACGTTAACGAGGAAGTTATGGTTGTAAACTGGAATAACTCCGAGGATGTACTGTCAATGTCGTCTTGGCAGCTTATACAACCGCCAATGCTCACCTGGTGCTGTGCAGTCACCTGTAAAAGCTTGCCGAACGGGTTCTGTACTTTGATACAGACTCCGTCATTCTTACTCAAAGTGGGTGGGCTCCACCTGGGTGACGTAACTGATGAGGTGGAGGCCTACCGAGTCGTGAGTAGAATCACGGAGTTCATAAGCGGTGGTCTAAAGAATTAAGCGTACGTGGTGTTCTATTCACTTAAAAATGAATCAACAACCGTAAAAGTAAAGCTAAGGGCGTTACCTCAAATTATAAAAACTCACAGATTGTAAATTTTAATACATAAAAGGCTATAGTAATAGACGGTAAAATTGATAGGACCTCCGCATACGAAGTTGTGTCAAGGCCAGAGAGCAAGATTTAGCAGGTGCAGTACAGTAAACGTCGCTTAAAAGGAGGATGGTTATGACACGCTTCTTACATTACGTGGCTCGCACTGCGGTCTCGCCCCAGTTTTAGTTTCTAGTCTTAAAACCCGTTCAGTATCCACTTGACCATCCCTGATCATTCCTTACCTTTTTATTTTAACCCTGCCATTCTTAATATTTAGATACCTATATTTAGCTATAAAACTATACTTATTTAAACTAAGCTATATAACTAAACTATACACTATACACTATACACTATACACTATACACTATAACACTATACACTATACACTATACACTATACACTAATACACTATACACTATACACTATACACTATACACTATACACTATACACTATACACTATACACTATACACTATACACCCTTCTATACACTATACATCATACACTATACCTTATATATACACTATTACACTTACACTATACACTATACACTATACACTATACACTATACACTATACACTATACACTATACACTATACACTATACACTATACACTATACACTATACACTATACACTATACACTATACACTATACACTATACACTATACACTATACACTATACACTATACACTATACACTATACACTGATACACTGTACACTGTACACTGTACACTGTACACTGTACACTGTACACTGTGCACTGTGCACTGTGCACTGTGCACTGTACACTGTACACTTACACTGTACAACCTGTACACTGTACACCGTACACTACACTAACATATACACTATACACTATACACTAACCATACACATACACATACACTATACACCATACACACACACCAACACCTACACCATACACCACACACCACAGGCCATACACCACACACCACACACCACACACACTATACACATACACCATACACTATACACCATACACATACACCATACACTCATACACATACACCATACACATAACACCATACACCACACACCACACACCATACACCATACACCATACACCATACACTATACACTATACACATGTAAGACCGTATCGCCAGACCGTGTCATATGCTTTCTCTAGATCAAATAAAACTGTTGTGAGGTGTTCCTTTTGAGAAGCTTTCTTGAATGTTTTGTGTTAGCATTACTAGGTTGTCGTTTGTTGACATGTTCTTTCTGGAGCCGGTTTGGTGTTTTACTAGCCAGTTTTCCTTTTCCATAAGTTCTACTAGTCTCTTATTCATGATTTTTTCTAGAAGCTTTCCTAAACAGCATAATAGTGATATCGGACGATAACTTTCTGGGTTTAAAGGATTTTTATTTTGTTTGTGTATTGGAATTATTATAGCCAGTTTCAGAGATCAGGATATTGCTTTCCTTCCCACATTCTGTTATAAATGAATAACAAATCTTCTAGGTTTTCATTAGAGAGTTTTTTGTTCCTTTCATTTGGTATTGTGTCGATGCCAGCAGCTGTGTTTTTAGATTTTGATTTCACTTTTAATTCATACATGCTGATGGGATCGTTATACCGTTTGTTACCGTGTTCATCAAAATTTTCACTTTTTCACTTTTGGTGGCTTTGATGTTTGGGCTATAACTTTGAGTACTACTTATTTTTTCATAATGGCAGGCGAAATTTTCCGCTATTTCAAATGGTTCCATTATAATATTATTATTATCTTGCAGTTTCGGTTGTGTCGGATAGTTATTTTTCCGGAAATGGCACGGATTTTGTTCCAAACCAAGGTGTGTCGATTTTAATTCCGATACATACTTTTGCCAGGATTTCTTTTGGACGGCTCTGATTAGTTGGCCTGCTATAGCTCTGTGTTTTTAAATGATATTAGATTTTGCATAGTTGGATGTAATTGAAATCTTCTCAATGTTACTTTTCTGTTTTCATTGCCTCAGCAATTTCTGTGTTCCACCAAGGAACTGGCGTCCTGTTAATTTGTGTTTGTCGAAGGGTCATAGTAAGCTTCGTAGCATCCGTAATGCTATTGTTAAAGCTTTGTGCTAATTCATTAACATCTGATTTTCTGCTTAAAGGTGTGATTTTTCCTAAACGTTTCCCATTTGACGTTTTTAGATTCCATGCTAGAGGTCGTTTAATTATAGTATTATTGCATGGTAAATTTATTATGATAGGAAAATGGTCGCTGCTGTGCAAGTCGTTTATAGGATTCCATGTAAAACAGGTGCTATGCGCGCTGTACATAAGCTTAGATCTACAGCCGTAAACTCATTGGACTTTCCGTTGAAAACGTTGGTCTAGTGTCATTAAGAATGACTATTTCCTTTGGTCTAACAGGTTTTCTATTTCTCGTCCTTTCAGGTCGCGTTTGTTTGATCCCCATAGTGGGCTGTGCGAGTTCAAATCTCCCACAAGCAGGTAGGATTGAGGAAGTTGTGATATTATATCTTCGAGTTCACGGGTTACCCTATTTTGTTGAGGGAGGTAGATGTTGCATAATGTTAATTGAATGGGGTGACTGATAAGTACCGCAACGACTTGTAGACCTGTTTTAATTTCTAAGTGTTTAAATATATAGTCTTGTTTTAAGAAAATTGCTACACCACCTTGAGCTCGCTCTGTGTTAAGTACATCTTTTCGTAGACGTAGGTACTGAGGCAGGTTAAATATATCTGTGGCACTAAATGTGTCTCTTGTAGACAGATTATTGATGGTGTGTACGTTTTAATTAATAATCGTAATTCGCTTTTTGGCATCCATTCATTTACAAATACTCTATTAAGTGATTTGTTTAGATAATTTTTAAATCACACTGTATATATATTTTTGCATTTTTGCATTGCTTATTTTTTCTCAATACATACGTATAAAATTTTATAGCGTTTTATAAAAAAAATTAGAGAAAAATACCTTCGAAAGTTTTTCAATTTTATTATACGATTAGAAGAATCAAACAAAACCGTAGGCAGCGTACGTCTACAAAATCGCATCGCAATTGTTTTTTCGTTTATTGCAATTGACAATCAAATAAAAGTTTAATTTGATTTCAATCGAAATAATTGTTTAAAATCAATAACAGTGAAAAGTTGACCTGTTGTTAATTTTCGGTGAATGTAAACGTAATTCTCGACGAGCGGTAGAATTGTACGCACAAAGATATCCCAATAGATACCATCCTTCCGAAAGTTACATAAGAAAAATTGAACAATCGCTTAGAATGCGTGGAACATTACCAGGAGTAAATTATCATAATTTCGAACAACAAAGAAATGTTTTGACCGAAGATATTGAAGTACAAATATTGGTTTATTTTAGAGTAAATCCACGGTCATCTATTAGACATGTAGCGCAAGAAGTAGGTGTATCAGTTGGCTCAATTCACAGGCCATTAAAAAAATTCAAAATGCTGCCGTATAAAGTCGATTTGGTTCAACACTTGTGGCCTCAAGACTCTGATCGTGGATTAATTTTGATTGCATGGATAGTTGAGCAATGTGATCACAATTCATTATTTTTAGATCATATTCTATGGACAGATGAATCCAAGTTTACAAATAATGGAGTTATTAATAAACAAAACAATCGTTATTGGTCTGACGAAAATCCTCATTGGTCAATGGAAACTAACCATCAAACCGTATGGGGTACTAACGTTTGGTGCGGTTTAATTGGAAACCAATTACTAGGGCCTTATTTCTATGATGGTAATTTAAACGCCAATAGGTATCTTGAATTTTTAGATAACGTGCTACCAATAATATATATATATATATATATATATATATATATATATATATATATATATAGAATGTACACAAATCAATAAACTAGTATATGATGTAAAAATAGATAATAAATAAATAAATATGCACAATAATATATATGATGTAAATTAGACAAACAAACAAACAATGAATAAATAAACAAATAAATAAATAAACAAATCAATAAATAAACAGGTAAATAAATAAATGGCTATATGGACAAATCGACAATTAATATGTATCACAGATTTTAAAATCACAGACATGGAATATCACAGTTTTACTAGCTTTTCACTTTTAGGGTCTTCCCTTTTTCTTTTCTTTTGTTTTGCGTCTGTCAGAGCTTCCTTATCAACTGACGCAACACTCGATTCATTTGAGATAGTTCTGCTGAGACTTGGTTTTCGTTTAGCTCCGCGAGACTCGTCCATTATTATTATTATTATTATTTTTTTAAGGGCGTCAACTGCTAGGTTATTGCCCCTGTTCTGATTATTCTGTCGATGTGATTTCGCTTCGTGATATGCGATTATATCTGGTTGCCTCTGCCTATATTTCACTATATACGTTTATTGTTTTCAGATATTGGAAGAGTTGTTGTATTCTTGTTCTCTTTATTTCCAAAACTTCTCCTACACTGTGTGATAACTTGCATTCTTTCCTGTAAGTTTTTAAGTTTCTGCAATCTTCGATTATGTGTTTCACGCTAATCGGAGAAGCACAGTGTTGGCACATCGGATTTTCTGATTTTGTTAGTAAATAAGAATGTGTTAGATTTGTGTGTCCTATTCTGAGACGTGTTAGTACTATCGATTCTCTTCGTGACATCGGAATATATTTTTTTCGATCACGTGTAATTGGTATGTGCTGCTTGAGGTTTTTATTTTCTTCCTCCCACTTTCCTGCCATAAATCAAGCATTTTGGTTTTTATGTACCCATTGTCACTCAGCTGTTCATGTGTAATGTTTATTTTTTTACATATATCAGCTACAATGTTGAATATTGGCGAATCTAGTGTTGTGTCTCGAGGTTTCCTTTGTATCCACAGATGGTTAAAATGATTATCGTTGCTTAGTATTTTAGCTGTGTACCTTAGTATGAGCCACATCCTTCTCAATTGTAGAGGAGTACTCCGGATTCTACGGCTGTGGTTTCTAGGGTAATAAATTCCGGACGTAAAATCCTGCCCCATTCGGATGTCCGGGAGGGCAGAGCCCAAGCGACCTCGGTCATCGAAAGTATCAAGTTTCTGATTCACTACTGCAACATCCGCGGTATCAGATCTAATATTAATGCTATTCACCAACATCTTGAACAATTACAACCTGATATTTTGTTTCTATCTGAAACACAAATCTCCTCTGAAAGCTCCGAGTCACCCGACTTGCAATTTCCTCAATACCACCTTCACTCTAACTTTAGATATAAAGGAGGCGTATGTGCCTACATCAAGGACAGAATTGCTTGCAAGAGGGTTTCTTCCTTAGAAAATAAAAATTTTGACGTGATAGGCGGCCAGACAGGAAACGTGCTAACTATTATCCGAACTTCCGAAATATAATTGTACAGGCAGGTAATTACTAAACTAATTAATATAAGCCTGTATTCAATTTTTTTATATGTGAATGCACGAGATTTATCCAGAATTACCGCTTCAAGTACACCTCATGGCACGAATTTTAAAAAGAACCAAAATTTGTTTATAATAGAATGAAACCAGAAAATGCTCAAAAGTACCTAGCAATGATAAACTTTGGCCTAGGGGTCAGGCTATTGAATTGAATTCAAAATTGATATCACTAAAGACATCTATTATGCTAAATGTGACTTAAAATAATTATTTTTAAAAAGTTTACTATTTAGGAATATATTGAAATTTATTGTTAAATAACAATTAGACCGTTACAACTTCTTCGATTACCTTAGTATGAAAGTTGACTATCTCCTGTCTCAGTTTCCATCTTGGGATATCTCAATTGTAGGCGATTTCAATGTTCATAACTCTATTTGGCTTCAGTTTTCATCTGCTACAAATCTCGCTGGTCATAGTGCAGAAACATTTGCTATTTCATGTGATCTCACACAAATGATTTCTGAACCCACAAGAATCCCTGATAACCCTAACCATACTCCACATCTTCTAGATCTCTTTCTTACATCAAACCCTCTTGTTTATAAAACTTCCATTCTTTCGCCTTTAGGTCTTTCCGACCATTGTCTAATAGAAATCATTTCTACTGTACCGAATTCCACTGTTATTCGCAAAACCGATAGAACCTTGTGTGTTTTAAGTCAGCTCGATGGTGTAATTTACGGGATTTCTTAGCAACCTTTCCATAGCGTGAATATTGTTTTAAGTCGTCCTCTTCTACGGACATCGCTTTTCAGTATCTGAAGTCATCCTCATGCGTATGGAGTTATACATTCCCAAAAACAGTACCGTATAGGTCATTCACGTTCCCAACCCTGGTTCAATAAGGCTTGTGCAGATGCAATATCTTTAAAAATAAATATTACATTAAATGGAAATCTAATAAATCGGTCGACAGTCATGTAGAATACGTTGGTGCTAGAAATATCTGCAAAGGTGTCATCACTAAAGCTAAAAAGTTGTTCGAACAACGAAAATGCAATGAACTAGCTACATCTCCTTTAGACAGTCGTAAATTTTGATCTTTAGCTAAAGCCATTAGTAAAAACTTTGGAACATCTTCATTTCCCCTGACGTCTATTGACGGATCGGTAGTTGCTGATTCTGTAGCCAAAGCCAATGTTTTTGTGGATTTGTTTGCATCAAACTCGTGTCTCAATGAGTCTGGAAAAGATATGCCCCTAGTCAACTCTTCTTCATACGCTATGAAACCAATTCATTTTCGGTACAAGCTCTTGGAATCGATCATCAGTAGGCTTGATCTCAATAAGGCGACTGGCCCAGACGGTATCCCAGCTATTGTCCTAAAGAAATGTTCCCCGAGCTAGTACCAGTCCTATCTAAGCTCTATACGATCTCTATGTCTTCTGAGGAATTTCCTTCATCATGGAAGTTAGCAAATGTTCAACCTACTCCCAAAAAGGCGATAAGACCGATCCCTCAGGCTACCGACCAAGTTCCATCACTTCCATTTTGTCTAAAATCATGGAAAAGCCATCAATCAGCAACTGCTCATGGTCCTTGAAGCTAACAAACTCCTTAGTGACCACCAATATGGGTTTAGGCAAAGTCGTTCAACAGGCGATCGTGTTTCAAATGGGACCCCAGTTTGGAACAATACAGTAGAGCAGTCCGGTGAAACAGTTGTAGTCGCTGTAGATATCTCAAAGGCATTTGACCAAGTTTCGCATAAGTGTTTACTTGCCAAACTCACCTCGTTTGGGTTAAATGATACGCTCATCAACTGGGTTTCTAGTTTCCTTGATAAAAGACGAATACGTGTCTTAGTTGATGGCTTTTTTCAAAAGAAGTTAGCATTAACGCGGGCGTACCACAGGGATCCGTTATAGCGCCTACACTTTTCTGCTGTACATAAATTACCTTATTTCTTCAACAACTAACCCCATCCAATGCTTTGCTGACGATAGCACTCTTCACTGTAGTTCATCTCAGTCTACTCATAGTGATAATCCACGTTCTATGTCAAATCAAGAAATTAAAGCTGAAATGGCAAATTCAATCAACAAAGACATTCAACATATTCTCGAATGGGGAAGCAATAATCTAGTTAAATTTAATGCTAGCAAAACTCAGTGTTGCCTTGTGTCCGCCAAAAAGATCGATCATTTCCTGTTGTAAGTATAAATGACTTAGTTCTTAAGTTTTACTCTATTACTCTGTTGGGTACGACTGTATCTTCAAATCTCTCATGGGTTGACCATCTTCTGTCAGCTACCAAAACAGCTGCTCGTAATATAGGCTTTTGTACAGATATAAGCAGTACTTTACCTCTCCACAACTCCTTTTGCTGTATAAGGCACAAATTCGGCCTCATCGGGAATATAATTCTCACCTCTGGGTTAGCGCTCACCAATACGTTCTCGATATCGTTGATCGTATTCAAAAGAGAGCGATTAGACTTATAAATGACCCGTCCTTAACTTCTCACATACAGTCCCTTGAGCATAGAAGGCTGGTTTCAGTTGTTTCTTTGTATTATCGTTATTACAACGGCTATTGTGCTGCTGAATTATATTCTTTGATACCATCTCGGGCTACCTTTGCGAGAAACCCTCGGTTCGCTCATTCACATCATCAGTATGCAGTACAAATCTCCACTTGTCGTACCAAACGGGCGCGATCCACATTTTTTATTTTTATTTTTTTAAGATAGGATACCTCAAGACGGCATCAAAGGCTTTCTCGATATCGAATAGGACGGCAGTCAGGTGTTCCCTGTTCAGAAAGGAATCGTGGACCTTTGTGGCAAGATTTAGCAGATTATCACTTGTGGAGTAAGTTTTCGGCAACCTGCTTGATAGTTATTTATCCATTTGTTATCTTCCATGAGTTTCATTAGTCGTGTATTTCTTATTTTTCGAGCAGCTTGCCCAAACAACTTGCTAGGGATATGGGGCGATAGCTTCCTGGATTTAGAGGGTCTTTGTTTGATTCTTCCCAATTTGCATTTTTGCAGCTCCATTTCTCTATAACTGTGGGAAGTGTTTTCTTTTTTACAGATTCAATTAAAATCGATCACTTCCGTGCAAATCTTCGATTGAGTTCCATAGGTAGTTTAGGCCTATACGAGGAGAACAAATAGAGAGGTCGATTGCCGTTAGGTCATTAGATTTTGAGTTAAAGAGGGTTGGTCTACCATCGTTGAGCAACATTAGTTTTGAGGTGTCTAATAATGTTTCGACGTTTTTTCCTTTTAAATCTCGTTTACTTGATCCCCAGAAAGGACTGTGCGAATTAAAATCTCCAAGTAGCATAAAAGGAGCTGGAAGTTGTGAAATAGCATTTCTTAGGTCATCTATTGACCAGTTGTTGTCTGGAAGATATATACTGCATACTGATAGTTTTATTGGGTGTTCTATTGTGATTGCAACAACCTTAGATTAGTAGCTACATGTATTAGAAGCCGTGTAGAAAATGTGGATTGCGCCGTTTGGTACGACAAGTGGAGATTTGTACTGCATACTGATGATTTGAATGAGCGAACCGAGTGTTTCGCGCAAAGATAGCCTGAGATGGTATCAAAGAATATATAGCCGCTGTAGTAACGATAATACGAAGAAAGAACTGGAACTACCGATCCGTCAATAGATGTCAGGGGAAATGAAGATGTTCCAAAGTTTTTACTAATGGCTTTAGCTAAAGACCAAAATTTACGACTGCCTAAGGGAGATGTAGCTAGTTCATTGCATTTTCGTTGTTCGAACAACTTTTTAGTTTTAGTGATGACACTTTTGCAGATATTTCTATTTCAATGTAATATTTATTTTTAAAGATATTGCATCAGCACAAGCCTCGTTGAACCGGTGTTGGGAACGTGAATGACCTATATGGTACTGTTTTTGGGAATGTATAACTCCATTCCCATGAGGATGACTTCAGATACTGAAAGAGCGATGTCCGCAGAAAAGGACGACTTAAAACAATATTCACGCTATGGAAAGGTTGCTAAGAAATCCCGTAAATTACTCCATCGAGCTGACTTAAAACACCACAAGGTTCTATCGGTTTTGCGAACAACAGTGGAATTAGGTACAGTAGAAATGATTTCTATTAGACAATGGTCGGAAAGACCTAAAGGCGAAAGAACGGAAGTTTTACAAACAAGAGGGTTTGATGTAAGAAAGAGATCTAGAAGATGTGGAGTATGTTTAGGGTTATCAGGCATTCTTGTGGATTCAGAAATCATTTGTGTGAGATCACATGAAATAGCAAATGTTTCTGCACTACGACCAGCAGGATTTGTAGTAGTTGAAAACTGAAGCCAATTAGAGTTATGAACATTGAAATCGCCTACAATTGAGATATCGCAAGTTGGAAACTGAGACAGGAGATAGTCAACTTTCATACTAAGGTAATCTAAGAAGTCTTGAAAGTTACTGTCATTAGGAGACCTATAAATGCAACAGTAGTATTTCACAAAATTAGGACCAGAATTTTTAAACCAAATCACGTCAAATTTTTATTTTCTAAGCAAGAAACCCTCTTGCAAGCAATTCTGTCCTTGATGTAGGCACATACGTCTCCTTTATATCGAAAGTTAGAGTGAAGGTGGTATTGAGGAAATTGCAAGCTCGGAGCTTTTAGAGGAGACTTGTGTTTCAGATAAAACAAAATATCAGGTTGTAATTGTTCAAGATGTTGGTGAATAGCATTAAGATTAGACCTGATACCGTGGATGTTGCAGGAGTGAGTCAGAAAGTTGATACTTTCGATGACCGTGGTCGCTTGGGCCCTGCCCTCCCGGACATCCGATTGGGGCGGGATTTTACGTTCAGAATTTATTACCCTAGAGACCACAGACATCTTATTTTTAATTTGGGACTTTTAATCCGATAGGAAGACAGTGAGGGCGAGAAGGAAGAATAAGGATGAGAATAGATTAAGGATGAAGGAAAAGGTAACCGGCAGCCCTTACCGAGCTCAGAAAATCAGAGACCCAATATTAAGGAGCCCATGGTAAGGGTGGTGTACCTCCCGGCTGGCATGGAGTATACATGCCTACCACCTTCTAACAAATATTGCTACTCCCCACTTGCTCGCCTGCACTGCTGCAAGTCCTTCTGACACTGACGTATTTCTTTAAATAGAACTTTTCTTTACCTTTAAAATGTGTCTCTTGAAGACAAAATATCAGTGGTGAGTATTCCGTTACCAGAAGTTTTGTTCAGCGTTACTTTTCAGACCATTACAATTTCATTGAATTATGCATTCCATGGAAATTGTGTTTAGGTAATATAATTTAAACTATAAATAAATAGACAAATAAATAAATAAAATATAAAGGACAAGACACCGTAACGCTAGAGACAAACGATTAAATAAATAGACAAATAAATATATCAAATATATAAAAATAAGATAACTTAACGCGAGAGAAACAGTTAATATCACATTATTCTATCAAAGAAATTTTGACTAGATTTTACATGGTTACCTGCTCGTTAGAGGATTGACTAGGTTTCCTTGGCCTTCCTTTTTCCAACCCTTTTTTCCTTTCGGAAGGATATCTAAAGTCAATATCTTCTAAATCAGTTGGTGGTGTCCTTACTAGTACTTTCACCTTGCTGTGGTGTTACATGCATTTGTTGGGATTGAGTATTGAGTAAATTTGTATTAGGTACCAAAAGCTTTATAGTTTCCTGACAGTTTCGGTAATCATGTTCTGTATTTCGGGAATTATTTCTTTTATGATTTTCCTTGCTTGGGTATCCGTGCTTGCCGCTACATTTGCAAATGATCTGCCTGATGTGATCGATGATAGTCCTCCAGGAGCGCCCATTTCAGAGGATGGGTCCTCATGCATTTGATTCGAATAGCTCATAGTGAACCCACGAGTTGGGAAGAAATCAATAGTCGACCACAGCAGTGCTCCCGTACTATGGCAAGGCACAAGTTTCTGTGAAGAGTGTCCACTTTCTCCACAGGTGTTTCAATGCTAGGAATAAGCTTCCCTTGGCCACGCTCAGGCTTCCACTGGCGCAATCCTTCGGCACCTAAAACTGCAAAACGACCTAGGGATTAGGGGATTTTATATAGAGGTTACCTACCTTGCAGTCCGGGCGGTAAAGCCAAGACCACCGACCGCTACCTTTACGATGTTCCCTAGCCACGCCCTGCTACAGTCTCTGAAGTACAGTTCGCGGTTGCGATATTAGGAAACGGCTATCGCTTAGTCGTCCCCAGCCAGAACTTCCTGGGATTGCCACACCCGTATACGCTTTTACGGCGCACGTTCTGGTACGGGTAGAGAGGAAAAGAATAAGTCTCACAGCTATCGCTGGGGACCTGAAATAATTAAGAGTTG
>JARFJB010001849.1:1010000-1219322 GCA_036346205.1 Vesta saturnalis | reverse complement strand
GTCGCTAAATTATTGAACTATTTACTCTTTTTTGTAAGCACACAAAACTAAAAGAAAGTTATAATGTTTAAGAGTCACATCAGACAAAGCAATGTAATTTTCAAAATTAAGAAATTTTTTAAATTTTATTGGTTTATCCGCTTGTCGCTAAAACCTTATCATTTTATTTAATCGGTCTCGAATAACGGAATTAATAATTTTAATAGGGTTTAGTAGAACTACCGTAAAAACTATTTGCCGTAGGTATTTTCCTTAATTTCTTATGTTACGATGGCCGACGTTTTGAATTCGCCATTTTGTTTTGCCTAAAAAAGTTAAGATTTGAAATCAGATACTCAAAAACCTCTCTTATTTTGGCCAACTTTTTGGCTTTGTGAACCACTCCCATTGATGATGCAGTTTTTGTTACGTTAACTTCGTATGTGAAGTAACAAGTTGACAAAAATAAAACTTACCTACGTTGTGTATGAAGTTAAAATGAATACATAGATACCATTTACGTAATAATTATTAATTGTGTCTATAATAATTGATCGCGACATTGAAATCTTGCAAATTTTACTTTATTTATTTCTTCGATCTTTATGCTTACTTTGCTTCGCGCATTTGAGCTTTTATGATAATGTATGGACACAGAAAAAAAGGGTAAACAATATAACCTCCCTCGAGGGGCGCGTTTGTTCTTTATAAGTAAACTACGCTACAACACGGAGTAAGCGGCAGATCCTGTCAATTGTTGGAATCCTACTTAAGTAATCGAATGCAATGTTTCAATAGGCAAGGGTGCCGGCAGGAGAGTACAAGGGGTGCACTTGTACCCCTGTAGCACCTCGTGAATGAGCATAGAAATTTAATTTTATTTCAATTTGGTATAAAAGATTTATTACTCTGCAGTACCCTGTATAAATTCTTTTACGAAAATTACCTTGTATATTGTAGTATTAAGTTATATGTAGATTAAGTTACGTGTGCGCAGAAAAAGAAACGATAACATATGCGCAAATGCCAGAGTCGGTGATTCACAGCGGAACAGAACGCTGGTCAATCTTTATAGCACTAGCAAGTGGTACAAGTTATCTGTTCTTAATAACGACCATAAAAGTGTTACAGTGAATTAAAACACTGTAATTCGTAAAGTTGTAAAGATTCATACATACAAAGTTTAGGCTTGTGTTTGATTGAAGGTAAACAGTATAACCTTCATCGAGGGGCGCGTTTGACCTTTATAAGTACTACGACGCTATAACACGAAGTAAGCGACAGACCCTGTCAATTGTTGGAATCCTACTTAAGTAATCGAATGCAATGTGTTTCAATAGACAAGGGTGCCGGCACGAGGGTACAAGGGGGTGCAGTTATACCCCTGTAGCACCTCGTGAATGGTCATAGAAATTTAATTTTATTTCAATTTAGTATAAAAGATGTATACATTCTTTATTACCTTGTATATTGTAGTATTAAGTTATATGTAGGTTAAGTTATCCAAAAGTCACGAGTCGGTCGGTGATTGACAGCGGAACAGAACGCTGGTCAATCTTTAAAGCACAAGCAAGTGCTGCAAGTTATCTGTTATTTATAACGACCATAAAAGCGTTACAGTGAATTAAAACACATTCAAACATTATTGAATTGAATTGTTATCTAGATTCTAACGGGTTATTACGTCAGCTTTCGATTGAATGCTTAGTAGTAACTTTAAACCAGCGTGTCCTTAGTTCACGCATCCTGGTTTTCTTTGTAATGACGATTTTGAATTGTTTTGTCTGTTGTTTTTAATAAATGTATTAAAGTTTTATTGTTATAAATGCATTAAAACACCCCAGCGGTCCTAAAGAGTAGAGTTTTCTCATTGCGTTGAGTTATTAGCCGAGGCACATAAACAACCAAAAATACCAATTAAACAACTAAAAAGGAAACGGGTCGGTTACAGTAGAAATACAGAAGAAATAAATTTAGTCACTGTTTGAATAAAAACTTAAGGCGTCTAGGTTCCGTGCAAATTTGTTCATCACATAGTCAGTGAATTCAATGTCCTCCTCTACTCTTTTCCTATGAATACTGCATATGCCGCTTAGCCACGCGTCTCTCATCGTTGACATATTCCACGTCGTAAAGTACTAATTGTACGCTGAATGCTAAATGTTATGGCTGGAATCCCAATTTTGATTACTTCGTATACCGCTGGGTAAAATGGGGTAATTTAAAACCTTATCACTCGCTTCATCTATCTTCAACATCTCATACCAGGTGGTAGCCTCAGCACTAAAATTGAGAAAACCTTCGTAAAGGTTCTATATATCTTCTGCTATGACTAAACATAAAGATTTGTCCAATTTTCTCATTCATTCTCGGTGGAGTTGCATAAGCGAAAATCCTTTATTCTGTGTGATTTCTCAGAGAAGAAATGTTAAACTCTAACATGGGATGAAGATAGCTGTTCTGAAAAAATCTTCTACATTTTCCGATGGTTGGTTTGATTTGTAGGTTTGCTTTGCCACCAGTCGAGGACGTTTAAATTCAACACCCAGATCTTCACAAGGCTGTTAATTTATTTATGTGATTATGTATTGCCTTCATATTCATATTTACTTCTTGTAATTGGTTGCACACGGACCAATTTGGCAGAATAAGCAGCAATTACTTAAAATTAGTACAATAGTCAGAAATCCCCCCCTAAAAATAATCTTGCCGGCTCCCATGTCCATAGGTAGTGTGTGACTTAGCTTAAATGCAAAATTTCAAGTACGTACGTATTATGGTTCTGAAGTTATCGTGTATACTAACATATATCCACACACACACGCTGCACGCGCGTACGCAGGCGCGTGCGCGATGAAGTGCGTGTGTACGTACACGCGTGTCTATGCGTGTGAGTGCGCGTGTGCGTGTTCGCGTATGTCGTGCCTGTGCGTGCGCGTACGCGTTCGAGTGTACGTCTACGTGGAAGAGCGCGTGCGCGCGTGTGTATGCACATGTGTGTGTAGGTGCATGGATGAGTGTATGTGTGTGGGTGGTTGGGTGGGTGAGTAGGTGGGTGGTGAGTGTGTGAATCGGTGTGTGTGTGTGTGTGTGTGTGTGTGTGTGTGTGTGTGTGTGTGGTGCGTGCGTGCGTGCGTGTGTGTGTGTGTGTGTGTGTGTTTTAGTATCCACGATAACTCTATAACAATTGAACTTGACATTTCATACTTAAGCTTGTTTTAATCCTCATGAAGCTGGTTAGATTTTGGAGTTGGAGGCGGGAGGTTTATTAGAGCCAGTTCTTGGTTTTATCAATTTTTTCTGAAACAATAACATATTTCAAAGATTTAAAAATACCGACATATAAATCTTAAACGTTTCGATTAATTATGTTCTATCCAATTTTTTTATACGACGCGTAATTTGGCGCCAAAAAAATCCTAACGTGGAATTTAAGCGTTTGTTCAATTTTGTCAATACCTGAATAACAATCTGCTTTATGGGAAAATGTGCAAATGTTTTATGTATTTAATTTAAAGTTTACATAACTTTTAATACAAAGCCAAATAAGTCTAAAATTGTTATTTTCGTAACTAGTGCGCTGTTTACACATTTTTTGGTGCGATGCCGTTCTTTTTTACCCGAGGCGTAGCCAAAGGATAAAATATAAGGCCGAGTACCAAAAATGTGACGAGCACGTGTTGCGAATAAAATTGTTTGTAATCGTTTACAAATTACAAAAAAATTAAATTTTGAAATATTTTATGACAAATGTCGAATTAAATACATAAACAAAAAAGTTTATATATTTAGTTATATACCACTTTTTTGTTTATGTATTACAAGTAATGATATTGATTAAATAAGATTGAACATTCTTAAACTGTATTATCGATAATTTTATAGAAGCGGGCGGCTTTGGAGTTTGTTTTAATTTAGCGTCTATCAACCACTATCTGTCATGAAGGTTTAAACGTCCATCTGACAGATTATTTTTGTTGTTTTTACAACGTTGCCAATTATCGTTATGAACTTTCAACACAGAGGTTGCATAATCCTAAAAATGATGAAAATGTAAACTTTCACTAATATTATACATAATTAAGATACTCATCTTTCGGGTTTGTATAAAACAATTGCAGTTATCGCCCTCACTAAATGGCAAGAATTATTTGAGATATTAATAAGAAAATCATAGAAAATACACCATTTAAAAGCCCAAAAGATAATTATTTTATTTCTTTTTTATTAAAATTATTTCATTTCTTTTAATTGCCACTTTTTAGGTTGGAAGGTCATGAGTTGTTCCACACCAGATATTTTGGATAAATGGTTACTATTATGAAAAATAAATTTACTAAAAATATGCAGAATGACCAATATCAAAAGGTAAAACTGCCAACCAGTCGGCTATTATGTATATGGCCTATTGCAGAATCATTTACGATTGCACAACGTTGATTAAATTAATGGATAGTAAGTTAATTATTATTTACATGTTGTTGCTATTGAAATAATTGTATATTAATTAATTAAAAAACAAAATATTTGTTAACGCTTATTTTGAGTATAATTATTTATAGGTTTTTAACGTTATGTAACTCTCGGTTATTTATCGTTATTACACTACTGTGATATGTGGTATTCGACTTCATACCGATCTTGAGATGATCTATATTTATACACTTTCATTCTTGTGTACTTATTCGGTTTCTTACACTTTTTAAGTTTGCATTCTTGCCCCTTCTAGCTCCTTTTATAATCGAAAACCGAATATTTTGGAAAATATTTGGTTTTAATCTAAACTCCTCTGCACCTTCTGCTATTCGTTCCGGTAGTTGATTTTTCTTTATTACCATATAAACCATAAACTAAAAAGAACACCGAAACAAAACATTTCATAAATCCCAAAAAACTGAAGTCTAGAGGGTGGAGGTGGAGGGAATGGGGTGCCAGTGCAAAGGCGAATCCTGTCCCCAGTCAATCTAGCGAAAAATCTGATTTAAATGGTTTCAAATATAACGACCATAATGACGTGGAGCACCAGCTCGTTCAAACCACATACTTTCACGAATAGCTAGAGCTAGATCATCAAGCAAATTTGCAAATTAATTTTGTTAAAAAAATGTAGAAATTGTTCAGAATTAAAATTTGGTGGCAAAAAAATACTGGACCTAAAAGAAAATCATGCAATTATGCACGTTGTGGATATTCGTTGTCCCATTCCACTTAATGGTAGCTTCGTCCGAAAATAAAATCGAATTAATAAGTGTGTGGTTGCCTTTATTTTCTAGATAAAACCAGTTACAAAATATGGTTCTTGATTGAACTTCACGCGGTAGTAACGTCGGAACTCTTAACATATGATATAGATGTAAAAATTCTCGTTTTAAAACTCAATGTACGTTCATCGAATTTATGTCCTTTCCAATTTGTGACGCTGGTACTAGTACCCGAGTTTCCTTCCACCTGGAGAAATCCAGCATCGAGTAGAAGGTGTTTACTAAGCAGAGTTTTTGATTTTTTTAAATATCTATGAAACAGCTGCATATTTCAAAAATATAAAAAAATCATCACAAAGAAAGTTATAAACTATTTTTTTTCTATTTAATTTTTTGATACAACGCTTCTGCATAAAGTGGAACTTAAATATTCGTTTGAATTTTTTTTTATATAACAAAAGATCAATTTTATTCTAATATGTGCTGACATCCTTTTAAAAATAATTCAATTTAATTAAACTTTCCGCCATTATTATTTTTGTTCTGTTGATGTAACTATGAAGTGTAGTTCTTGTTAAGTTGGTGAAATTGTATAAATAAGAATGTTTAAAAAGTGATTTTAAAATAAATACAGTTCTTTTGGCAAAATTTTATTTTTTAATTATTTTATGCATTCCTGAAGGCATACGGTATTAAAATAATTTAAATAAAATGTAGGTAAAGTTAAATGTGGACAAGTTAGATGGGATAACAAATTGGAGAGGCAGATTGAGTGCTTCTTGATTACCATGAAGTTCTAGAGACAGCAAATGGCGGCCGTCTCGCACCCAAAGCTCCCGCAGTCAATGCATCCGCAGATGAAATAGCTACTTACCAACGAGAACTTACTAAAATTACCAAGGATAGTAAAAGGCATTTTTGATTCTAACAAATGCGTTGGATGAATATCATGTTGAGTTGACATCGGCTTATAAAATTTGCCAAGATACATGGAATCATCAAGTCAGCGTTTGGATCGAACGTTAGAGCTATTTTTTACATCAAGTGTCGCTGAAGGTGAGGATGTGTTAAATACATATCAAGTCTTCAAGTGATTTTTAAAGACGCTAACGAGGAGTTACTTAAGCACAATGCTACATACAGCTTTACCTGAGTTAATTCTGATGTCAAGAATTGTAAGTACGTTACCAGTTCAATACTTTAAGTTAAAAAATGTTTGGGAGAGCATCCCAGTAAGGGACAGGACTGTTAGATTTGCTCTTAGAAAGAGTTAGTCTTATTCAATGCAGATTGAAGCAGACAGTAAGTGGAGAAACACTAAAGGTTTATATGAATCATGGTGACGTTTCACAAACTCGCAAAAGTAAGAAGAAAACCGTTATACGGCTAGTGATGGAAATGCAAATTTTATCGCCGATTCTGGTGCCACTCAACATATATGCTTTCGTAAGGACTTTTATCATAACTACAAGCCTTATGAAATTCCAATCAAGGTAACAGTGGCTAACAATGAAGCAATAGAAGCGTTGGGGGAAGGAGGCGTACGAGTAAAAATAAAAATTGGTCATCAGATGGTGCACAATTTCATTCAAGGTGTCTGGTATGTACCCAAGCTTGGCAGAAATCTGGTATCTGTATCAAAAACTGTTGAAAAGGGTTGTGTCTTTTCTGTAAAGAACGAAAAATTTATTTTTTTGAAAGACAATAAACCTCAACTAGGTATTTGGCAAATTGAAAAATGGATTGTACAAGTTGAAGATGGAGGTTCAGCCAGCACATGAAAACATATATGTTAGTGATGGTAAAATGGGACCTAAGACGCCCCAAGAGTGGCACGAAAGCTTGGCTCATCAGAATAAAGCTCACGTAAAGGAATTTCTTAAGAGTAGTGGAATTAAGTTTGGTGAAGATTCATTTTGTGAAGCCTGCGTTTTAAGTAAGCAGCACAGAGACACTTATGGCAGTAGAACTGTAAAAACAACTGAGCCTGGAGAAATAATCAGTGGCGATTTGTGTGGAGCAATGGAAAATGATTCATCGGGAAATAAGCGCTAAGCATTAGTGTTCAAGGTCTATTTCACGAAGTTTCGTAGAGTCACCTTTATTCAGAAGAAATCTGAAGTTTCATATCACTTGAAAACGTTCTTGAATGAATGCCAGACCGTTGGTCACGTTGTTAAGACATTCTTGTGTGATAATGGAAGGGAGGTGGTGAATACGTCAGTAAAAGATTATGCGCAATCATGAAATCACATTAAGGTGGACGGTGCCATATGCATTAGAAGAAAATGGCTCTATTGAATGAGGAATGAGAACTTTAATTGAAGCGGATAGATCCATGATCTATTCATTGCGTTTGTGGACAGAAGCTGTAAACACGGCGTATCACGTAATTAACCGAACTTGGCCAACGACTGCGGATAAAAGTCCATATGAATTGTGGTATGGCAAGAATCCTGCACCGATTGAACATTTACGTCCTTTTGGAGCGAAGTGTTTTGTACATGTTCCTAAGCAGAAGCGAAGTCGGTTCCAGGAAAATTGGTTGGATATTGTGGAAAGCGCGATGATTATCGTGTTTATGATGGGCACAAGGTCGTAACGAGTCCTGATGTCGTTTTCAAGTCTTACGAAAAGGGAAGTAAAGGAGGTGAAGGCATGACGAAGGAAGTGAAAGGTTCAATTCAAGATGTTGATGACGGTGATAATTCTCGTGAGGTGGATGATGATGAGGATGATGGCGATGGTGATGCCAGTATTGGTCATGACAGCGATGATCAAGACAGCACTGATGGAGTAGATGATGACGACAGTGACAGTCGGCCGCAGCGTCCCGCCTATCTATGTACGTCACTATTGCTGAAGCTGGTCCAACCTACGGAGAAGCAGCCAGAAGATCTGATTGGTGGCATTGGCAGCATGCGATGAATGAAGAAGTGAAGTCTCTCGAGGAAAATTATGTGTACGTGTTAGTAAAATTGCCTCCTAAGAAGAAAGCGTGTGGAGTCAGATGGGTTCTCACGAGGACGAACAAGCCAGAACGTTATAAAGCCAGACTTGTAGCTAAAGGATATGCTCCAGAGTACGGTGTGGATTATTTTTAAAAATTTAGTCCAGTTGCGAGATTTGATACCATACGGTGCTTGATTAATGTGGTTATTCAAAAACTTGCAATTGAGGCAGTTTGATGTCAAGGCGGCGTTTCTTTATTCAAGGATGGAATAAGAAATTTAAGTGCAACAGCCAGATAGTTATTATGATAAAAGTTGGAGAGTGTAGAAACTCAAGAAAAGCTTGTACGGTTAATGAAGGAAAGTCCAAGATGCTGGAACTAGAAACTCACGAAAAGTTTGCTGGAGCAAGGATTTGTTCAAACTACTGCTGGTCCTTGCTTATATGGTTGTAACAGAAGTGGTAACATGTTGCTGACAGTGAATTTCGTTGATGATGGACTGATAGTTGCTTCAAACGAAAAAGAAGTCGCTAATTTAATTTCTCACTTGGAAAAGAGATTCAAGCTAAAAGTAACAGAGCCTGATTGCTATCTCGGTGTTGAGATCAATGAAAACTCAATAGCTCTGAATCAGAAGTCGTATATTTGAGTGTACTTGAGCAAGACTCACACCCGGTCGGAAGCCCAATCAGTACAAAGAGTGAAGCCTCAGGGGAAGAGAAAAAGCGGTTCGATGCCGAAATTCCGTGCGGTGAAGCTGTGGGAAGTTTGTTGTATTTGACGAATACAAGGTCTGACATATGCTATGCAGTCAGTAAAGTTGCTCAAAAGATCGAGGCTTCTACGGCTGAGGATTGGAGTGATGTAAAAAGGATAATGCGTTATTTGAAAGGAACGCTGACTTATTCGTTAGTATGTGAGAAAAATGAGAAAATTCTTCAGTGCTACAGTGATGCTGGTTTTGCTAGAGATGAAGAAACCAGAAAATCACGCACTGGATATTTTGGTGCTTATTTGCTGGTGGTGTGGTAAGTTGGGCATCTATGAAGCAAGATTGCGTGATACTGTCAACGACCGAAGCTGAATTTGTAGCAGCTAATGAGGCAGCGAAACAAATTGTTTGGTTAAAGTGCATGTTGGGCGAGATCTATGAAAAGAGAGTAGAAACAGTATTGTTCGTCGATAATGCTGGAGAACTTAGACTGGCTAAGAATGCTGGTGAATTTCATAAGAGATCTAAGCCCATTCATGTAAGATATTTGTATGTGCGTGAAGAATTCAACGATGGCCATTCGACATCCGTCATGTTGCTGGAGAGGACCAGTTAGTGGACTTCTTAACGGAACCGATGTCAGTCCGCAGATTGAAGAATCTTTTGCAGCGGACAAGTTTGAGGGCAAATTCAAGTTAATTTGATTAATAAAATATAATTCTTTTGTCAAAACTTTATTTTTTAATTATTTTATGCATTATTGAAGTAATTTTACATACCTTACAATCGACATATGAATATGTAGGTATAGAAGGTTATATAATCGACATTTGTTCACTATTGTTAAATCGACTTATTTCCTCATTTTACAATGTTTGACAAAGTTTCGTCAAGATCAGCCATGGTGTGCGATCCGTTCACTATGACTCCAGAACGACAACACGGTACACCTTTAAAATTTCTTATTTAAGCTTGCTTTCATTTCTACTTGAACTGATTAGATTTTGGGAAAAATCTGGCGCAGGAGAGGGTGTATTAGGAGCAGTTTGTAGTTTTATCAAACATTTATGCGGCAGCTGCATATTTAAAGCTATAAATTAATTATATTTCAACAAACAAAATACACCCATGTACCGCACAATAATTACTGGGTCCATCCTCCAGTCGACAGCTGATGATGATAGCTTAACTATCGAAACGCGTTCCTTGTTTTTAAATTCTTGTGTAATACGTTAACAGATATATTTT
This sequence comes from Vesta saturnalis, assembly GCA_036346205.1. Lineage (NCBI taxonomy): Eukaryota > Metazoa > Arthropoda > Insecta > Coleoptera > Lampyridae > Vesta > Vesta saturnalis. Next base: position 1,209,229 of record JARFJB010001849.1, on the reverse strand, counting down.
ACAATGCCTCGTATATTATGTTGCTTCCAAATCTAAATTAAGTTGGTAATCATTTGCTAGTTCCGTCAAATACTGTATTATTTTATAGTATTTGTTTTCTTTCATATTATTAATTTTCAAATCAATTTTTTTTCTACCTTATATTGTAAAAATATTTAATGGCCACAGCTAATTTATCAAAGTCTGTCTTAAATTCACCTAGTCAAAGTAAAAATAACGAAGATTCTGCTTTACAATCAGTAAAATCTTGTGCAAAATTTAGTGAAACTGTTCAAATTAATGCATCTCAAAGTTTAAATGAATTACACCAAAATAGATTAAAAGCATTACGCAAAGAGCTTGATTTTGTTAAAGAAAGTGATTGGAAATACGATTCTATTGATAAATATATTGGACAAATAAATAGTGAAAAGTAAAATTTAACCGCTGCCAACCTTATAGTTATTAGCTAACTTCATACATACCTCCATTTCAATTAATACACGCGTTATTTTACAATATTTAACAAAATTATACACAAAATACAGAGAAATGGCAAAATTCGATTTAACTTCACGTATGGGACAATATTTGGATAGGCATTTGGTGTTTCCTTTGCTCGAATTTTTATCGGCGAAAGAAGTATGGTTACTTAGGTTAATGGTTATGTTCTTTAATAATTGATGTATTTGTTAGATTTATGATGAAACCGAGCTCCTTAAAGCTAAACTTGACATATTAAGTAAAACTAATATGGTTGATTATGCCATTGACATAAGACGACAATTGTATCCAAACGAAGAAGTGCCAGATGTATATACACAATATTGTTTTCTTTTAAATTAACTTATTTCTTGCAGGAGTTAAAACAAAGACGTGTGCTTGTTGTAGCACAGTTACAAGAATTGCAACAACAGGTAGAACCTATCATTAAAGTGATGGGTAATGATGAAGTTATGAAAAATATGGAGAATATGCGAGATTCAAAAACTCTTATAAATTTTCTCGCAAAAGATTATAATGTAAGTTGCCTCCTTAGAATAACTTTTTTTCATTATAAAATTACAGTTTGAAATCGATATGATTGAAAGTTTGCATAAATTAGCAAAGTATCGTTATGAATGTGGTAATTATTCAGTATCCACATCATACCTGTACTTTTGTATGTTAGTACTTCCACCAAACGACAAAAATTACCTTAGTGTTCTATGGGGAAAGTTGGCTTCTGAAATATTAGTTCAGAATTGGGAATCTGCCTTAGAGGATCTCAATAAGCTACGCGAATATATTGATTCAAACCCAAATCATTTTGGTGGAAACAGCTTACAACTACTTCAACAAAGGACATGGTTAATACATTGGTCATTATTCGTATTTTTTAATCACGCAATGGGTAGAGAATTAATTATTGAAATGTTTTTATATCGTCCTCATTATTTAAATGCAATCCAAACGATGTGCCCTCACATCTTGAGGTACCTAGCAACTGCCGTAATTATAAACCGTGGTCGTAGGTCAGCCCTAAAAGATTTAGTAAAAGTAATCCAGCAAGAAAGTTATACTTATCGAGATCCAATAACTGAATTTTTAGAACATTTGTATGTAAACTTTGATTTTGATGGTGCAAGGCAGAAATTACATGAATGTCAGACAGTGTTATTTAATGACTTCTTTTTAATTTCTTGTTTGGAAGAATTTGTTGAAAATGCACGTTTAATGATTTTTGAGACTTTCTGTCGTATTCACCAATGTATCAGTATTGGAATGTTAGCAGAAAAATTAAACATGAATCCAGATGAAGCAGAATGTTGGATTGTGAATTTAATTCGGAATGCCCGTTTAGATGCAAAAATTGATTCTAAACTTGGACATGTCGTGATGGGTGCTCAACCACTTTCACCATACCAACAATTGATTGAAAAAATAGATTCGTTAGCAGTAAGATCAGAAACACTAGTTGGACTTATAGATAGAAAACATAAAGCTCGTACTGAAGTAAGTATTTATTATCTACGGTTACATTCTATATAAAGTATTTTACAGATTCGTTGGGGAACTCAGGAGTTTTAAATTTATATTTGTAATAAGATAATTAAATAAAAATTTTTTTTAATTATTTATATTCGTCATTCCTCTCCTCGTAATGCTCTATATTTACTTAGCTCAGTTGGAAATATTCTACTAAGCTCTACTAAGATGTTTGTTTTAAATTTTCGATAGGCATCAATTTTACCTTTCACTTGTTCATTTTTCGCTAACGCCTTCTCAATGCAGTCTTTTGTGTATAATTGTGGATTCCTACCTTGGTCAATGTAACTAAAATACAAATATAAGTTTTATGAGTAAATAAACTGTAGACATACTCGAATACTTCCAATGGTACATGTACATCTTGTACCTGAGATTTTAATTTGTCTACTTCCTGTAAACCATGCACTAATGACTGTCTGAAGCGAAAAATAATTGAAATAGTAAAAAAAAAACTTATGGTTCAAACTTACAACTTTTGATTCAATACAGTTTGACTTTGTGGTTGAAAATCACTTACAATGATGTGTATTTGGCGGACATTTTCTATGAACAATTCAAGTTGAGTTTCTAAATTTTCCAAAGAAGTCATGTTTCAAAATGTATTGCGAAAAATGTCGCTTTTGAGGAAAGAAACCAATTTAATTAATAGGAAAATACCAAGAGAAATATTTGCACTGTTGCCATTTGGAGGTTAGGTATTTACGACGGCGCTGAAAATTTGAGCATGCGCATTTGATAAATTAATTTTTGACACATTTTGCCCCATTTACTTCTGAGCAGATAATTAAATGGTTCCTTAATTATTAATAAGGTAACTAAATTTTTTACCGAAATTGTGGGGCTAATAGGATATGAGTGATTGTACGCAGTTTCATATTATTAATCCTACTTTCTGTAAATCTTAAAAAAAAATTGAATCTACTTTAAGTTTCCACTTTAAAGATATTAAATTCATTCACGTTTTTGGAAAATATAAATTCTCTAAAGTAAAGTTGAAAATCTTAATATGAAAATTTTGAAAGCTAGATGATGTGGTTAAGGAAATGTGTATGTATAGGCAGTTCCACGAAAAAACCGATGCACGTCAAATTTATTTAGATAGTTCCAACAAATTATTCATACTACTATTATGTCTCCATTCTTAAAAGGGGATAGAAACAATCTAGAGTGTTGCGACTACTTACATAAATTAATGACGTGCAACTGAACTTACATGAAATTTCCTATAGCCATGTTAAATATGTCATAATAAACACTACAAAGTAAAATTAAGCCGGAAATGAAGAATATTTTATTTGCCTACACCTAGGACCAGTTCTGAAGTTATGCGCAGATTACCTGCTTGGGGCTCCACTGTTAGCTTGTTTACTATAAAGTTCCAGTGGCTGGCATGTATTTTGTTGCCATTTTTTTTACTAACAAGTAAATGTCTGGTTGATAATCTGAGAGATGTTTTCATTAACAATAGTCTCCGAGAGTAAGGGAATTTATATTTATTTTGCACACTGTTACTCAAGTATAATAGATAAATATAAGCACCTGTTCAGAGAAAAGAACACAAAAGTTCTAAAGGTCTAAAATAACTACGTCAGGTAGAAAGCTGATAGTATTATGGTTATAATTTATTCCATTTTTTTTAAGAATAAAAAATACAATTTATAAGAATTATATCAACTATGTTTTAAGCGATCTGATTGTACTAATGTAGTTTGATCTGTTGTTATGAGTACAACACCCAGTAACACTAATGATAACCCTATCCACCAAAATAGAGATGTAACTTCATTGAAAAAAATATAACCTAAGAGAGCCTAAAATTTATTACATTATTGCAGTATCATAGATATTAGAAACAATTTACCGATAATAAGTAATTTACAGCTGCACTTAATACTGTAACGCTTAACGTTGAATCTGTCAATTGTAAAGCTTTTACATATAATGTCCAGACAGATCCATTACATACCAACATCAAACTAAAAAACACCACTCGTAGTATAATTAGATATCCCTGCAAAAGAATCTATTCACTTTACTAAAAATTGTAAATTAAACTTATTGGTTTACCTGAAATATAGGCAACCCAAACAGCTTTCCAAATAAGCTGGCAGCAGCAGCTGAAGTACCAGATAAAATGGAGTAATAATTAGCTTTGTTATTTGTAAACAAATCCATTATCACAAAAATTATGATTGGTATTTTCTACTTACGTTTTATTTCCTAAAAGTGGAAGCATACATTAATTTTAAGGTTAAGTGACAACCCCAAGATTAGGTATATAGATCAAAATCAAAAAGCAAGAGTCAGTGGTGTCACATGCAAACATTTTTAAAGGAGTTACAAATAGAAAAATGGGGGTCCTCTCTCTCTACGAAATTCAATTGAATGCGTTGTGTATTTATTTGTGTAAACAAAAATGACAAAGTTTTACGGTATTTGGGATAAGTGAATTATCAAGACCTAATTCGTCGCTTTCCAATAACAAAGTTCTAACTGTAAATTTGGAAAAAAATTAACTTTTTGTACAAACGTCAAAAAATTACGAGGTTCGCGCATTAATAACAATATGCGAAATGAAACTTTTTTTTATTTTTCTACGTTACCATAACAACGTGAGCAAAAAGTGTGCGAAATACATATTTCAAGCACTGCATGTAAACTCTATGAGATTATTGTATTTTAACTTTTGTGGTACTCAATCAAGCAAAAATCTAAGAATAAAATTATTTAAAACAATTTTAAGGGATATACATATTTTGATGGTTGTAGAGAAAATTTTGTATCCAAGAAAAAATTATTTAAAGCAATTTTAAGGGATATACATATTTTGATGGTTGAAGAAAAAAATTTGGTTGTAACACGTGCGCGAACTACTTTGGTGAACTCGACTAATTTTTTAACTCGGCTGCGCCTCGTTAAAAAATTCAATTCTCGATCACCAAAGTAGCATTTCGCGCACTAGATACAAAAATAACTATTAATGCACATGCACATATTGCATTAGTGTTAATTTTTTTCCAAATTTACACTAGAACTTTGTTATTCTAATACGACGAGTTCTAAAGTTACCAATTAATTAAATGTACATTTTTATAACTATTTCATTCACGGGATGACAAATACACCAAGACCATACATTCACTTGTTGGTTTAATTTAAAAAGTAATTTTCAAGCTATGAAAGTTCTTTACAGGATTTACAAAGTACTGTAACATGGGGGCGTTGGGATCTGGAGGACAACTTCCATATTTTAAATTTTCCGCTAAAATTTTGAATGCTGAATCTGTAACAGAACTTAACACCATGTAGGTACCGGGTGTAAACCAAGTAGGGGCCCACCCCTGTAACTTTTGAACGGGTCGTTAGATTTTGTTCAAGTTTTAATGGGTTATATTAGAGCCACTTTGGGATTTTTTTACATAAAAAAACAATATGACCGACTTCCGGTTTTACCAGAAATGATACAAAAGCTGAAAATTTAAATGGAACAACCCGTATATTTTTACATGTTTGAATTCTACGGTTTCAAATACATACAGTTCATCTGCCAAATGTTAACTCAAACGCCATTTTACTTTGACAGAGTCGGCTTTAGAAGAATGTTTTGTTAATAAAAATTAGAAATTTAAAAATAAAAATTAAATAATATTGTGCGGGTAATTGTATCTCTATTATCTATAATTTAGATGACGTCATAATGATCTAAAATTTAAAAAATATTAAAAAAAATAAAATTAAAATGGCGTCTGAGTTGACAGTTGATAAATGAACTGTATTTGAAGCTCTAGAATGCAAATATGTAAAAATATACAGGATGTTCCATTCAAATTTTTAGCTTTTGCGTCATCTCCGGTCAAACCGATAGTTTTTTTTATGTAAAAAAATCCCAAACTGGCATTCATGTAACCCACCAAAATTTGAACAAAATCTAACGACCCGTTCAAAAGTCACAGGGGTTGCCTCTGTTTGATTTACACCCGGTATACATAAGAAGGTAGTTTAGGTAATTATTATCTAATAAAAGCTTTCGAAGTGCCCGGTAGCTTTCAGTCGAAGATGTTTCGTGATTTGATTAACAACAAAAGATCGCCACAAACACTATCTTTATTACCTATAAACATTACAATTCTAAATGTTTTACTTAGCCTGCGGTATTTCATTTAAATCTAACACTATATTAATCAATGGATAATCCAGATCTGTATTTTGGCCCATTACATAGCATAATTGATAATAGTCAACCTGAAACTTAATCATTCACATGAGAGTACTGAACATGTAGAACGACCAGGTAGGTATCTACATCTAGTTTACTATTATGTTATTAATTATTTATTCTTGGACGAAAAAGTATTATTCACATTAATCTTGTGATTACTATGTTAAAATACGAGCCCACTCCTCCACCAGCACTACTACTACGCTATATATACCTACTATAATCCTATGCAACATAAAGTTCTTAATCAGTTCAATTTACTTGAAATGTTTATAGTAAGTTATTATTACTATTATTATTATTATTTTTTTTGTTTGTTTTTAGGAAATCTATTACTATTTTTAAGTCGTCGTATTTGTTATATTTTAATAGTTGAGCGATATCGAATTCTTTTGTTATGTTTACCATGATGTTTTTGTTTTTATATTTTTTGCAGGTTTTTAAAATGTGTATAACAGTCAGGTTTTCATTACATTCATTACATTTTGGCGCTTAGTTTCCTGTTAATAAATATGATGACGTGAGGGTGGAATGACCAATGCGTAATCGCGTTATTCCTACTCCTTCCCTTCTAGTAAGCTGGTTAGGACGTACTTGTTCTTTGAACATTAGTAGTTTACGTTGTTCTTTTTCCCAACTGTTTTGCCAGAATTTCATTATTTGACTTAAAATATACCGTTCGGTGTCATTGGGAGTTACTGGTTCATATGAAAGTTCGTCTAAAGTGGATGCTTCTTTTGCTGCTTTGTCTGCTATTAAATTACCGTTAATGCTAGAGTGGCTCAGAACCAACATAAAGATAAATTTATTACTTCTTAGGGTTGTGATACAATTAATTATTTTATGGATTCTTTGCATGATAGGGTTTACGGTATTTTGATTATCTAGTTCTAGTAACGCTGAAATTGAATCCGTACATACAATACAATTTCTGTTTTTAACTGACGAACAGTATGCCAGTGCTCTTCTTATTGCGTGTAATTCCGCAGAGTAAGCGCTATTCATTTAGGATATTTTCCATTTGTATGATTTTCTTTCCACGCAATAAGCGTATCCTGTGCCTACCGAGTTTTTTGACCCATCAGTGAAAATTAGCAATGGGTTAGAATATTCTTCTATTATTTGGTTAAACTTATTAATTTGTTGGTTGTTTCATTTCTGCAAAGTACCGATAATTCGAACTGTGTCAGAATGTTGCAATTATTCCATGGAAGGAGCTTGTTATACTCCTAGACTGCTATTGCAAAGTTGGAGATTTGGAGCATATTTCTATATTCTATTGCACGTACGCACATTGGCCTGGTTGCAGTTGGTCTTTTCTCGAATTATTGGATAACTTGTTTGCTACTAAATAGTTTGTGGTTTATATGGTTTGTATTTGATGTTACATTTGTTACGTAGTTTAATGTAAGTTTCTGTCTGCGATATTTTAGTGGCATTATGCCTGATTCGCAATGTAGACTTGCAAACGGACTAGTTCTATATGCTTCTGTTATATATTTTATTGCATTACAGCGAATAGAATCTAGAACTTTCAAACGGGATAGTCTTGCTGCTCCATAAATACTGCATCCGTAGTCTATTTTGGATAGGACCATGGCTTTATACATTTTTGTAAGTGTTTCGCGATTAGATCCCCAGTTAATATTTGACATTCATTTTATGATGTTTAGTGCTTTTTTGGTTATTGTTGCGGCTTCACTTATTTGCGTTCTATAGGATAAAGAGCTGTCAAAATGCATTCCAAGAAATTTCACTGAGTTTTCGCATTTAATTCGACTTTTGTCCAAAAATAGTTTCGGTCCTCTGTAAGGGGTACGGAGTGTACAAAAGTGGACGCAGACAGTTTTTCCGGATACAAAACGACACCCAATAGATTTTGCGTTGCTGTTGATTTGATCGATTGCACGTTGAAGCTGAGATTCTATGCAGGCAATGGTTTTTCCGGCAAAGTAAATAGCTAAGTCGTTATGTACTGATTCATTTGCATTTTGCGCCATATTGTTCATTGCTATGGTAAACAAAGTCCCGCTTATTTTTTATCCTTGTGGACGCCATTTTGAAGCGTATGGCTGTCTGATAAATAATTTCCTATCCTAACCACAAATGACCTGTCTTTCAAAAATGAAGAAAATAAACTTAGATAAATTCCCCCTTAACACCCAGTTGTACAGTTGTAGAATATTTTGTTGCCATGTTGTGTCAAAAACCTTTTGCAAGCCAAAAAATACTCCAACAATGTTTTATATCAATGAAGGTATTTTGAACAGCGTTTTCTAATCTAACTAGGTGATCTAATGCAGAGCGTCGCTTCCTGAAACCTGCTTGGTAGGGTGCTATTAAATTATTTGTTTCTAGGAATCACGCTAGTCTGTTGTTAACTATTCCTTCCATTACTTTACTTAAGCGATATAGGTCGGTAGTTGCTTATCTTGTGGGTTTTGCCCGGATTTAAGACAGGAATTATAATTGCTTCTTTCCAACAATTTGGAAAAATGCCTTTCTCCCAAATGGTATTAAATAATGTTAGTATTTCAATTTTGCCTGATATTGGAATATTTTTTATGAAGTCGTAAACGATGTTACCTTTCCCAGGTGCCGATTTTCTTGATAGCTTAAGCGCAACATTCAGCTCGTTGAGGGTCAACGGGCTGTTATAATCTATACTATATTCCTAATGTGAAAAATCCAATTCAGTTTCTGCTGATAGTATAGTCTGCAAGAATCGCTGATCATAGTTACTGTTTGAGCTTGCACTCTCGTAGTATTTGGCAAGTGCTTCTGCCACTTCTGGTTCGCTTGTAGTAAACCTACCGTCAATTTCTACTTTAGGGAGCGAGAAGCAGCTTTTTCCTGATATGTTTTTTATCTTATTCCATACCTCGTTAACTGGACTGTCAAATGTAAGATTACTAACGTAGTCTTCCCAACACTTTTTTTTTGCTATAACGTACTAAGTGTCTAGCTTTTGCTCGATTCTTTTTAAACAATATTAGATTTTCATGGGTAAGACGTTTTTTGAAATTATTTAGGTAGTATTTCTTTTCTCTAATTTTTGCTTCTAAGTTTTTATTCCACCAGGGAGCAGAGTATCGACTAACTATACCCTTCGTTTGTTGAAAGCAAACTTGTGCAGTTTTTATCATGCTATCTGTTACTTCACGGACATCTGTGTCTATATTACCTGTTATCTGGGGTGTAATGTAGAGAGATTTGTATCTGTTCTAGTCTACGTCTTTTAGTAACCATTTCTTAGGAATAATACGATCTTTATAAAAAGTTCCTGACGATATACAAATGGGAAAATGGTCACTTCCAAATGGATCATCTAAAGGATGCCATTTGAATCTTGTTGCCAACGATGGAGAACATAATGATAAGTCTAGACATGAGAAGGAATTTGATCGAATGAAATGTAGGACTTCCATCATTTATAACAATTAATGTCGTTTGTTCTATGAACTGCTCTAACATCTTTCCTCTCGTGTCTTTATATGCAGAGCCCCATAAAGGGTTGTGAGAATTAAAATCTCCAAATAACATAAATGGTTTTGGTAGCTAGTCTATTATTTCTGCAAGTTGTTTTATGGTCCACGTTCTGCCGGTGAGGTATAGGTTGCATATTGTTAATGGATTAGGATTAAATATTTGTACCGAAATAACCTGCGGATCTGTCTTGATTGTTATATTTTTATAAGCTACATCGTTTCTGATTATAAAAGCCACTCCTCCGTGTGCACGAGTTCAACTACATTATCTTCGTATGTTAATATGCTGTTCAGGTTTAAAATTCGTTTCTTGAAGACATACCATTATTAGATTTTTTATATGTAGCAATGAATTTTATCCATTATAAGGTTATTGTTTACACACAGTTTGTAATAATTACGATGATATATGTGTTTATAAGTCAGACGATATACAACATTATCATTTAAATAAATATATAACAGACAAACAAATTTGACACAATAATATATATATATATATATATATATATATATATATATATATATATATATATATATATATTTTATGATTGTGGACCTGAACAGGCTAAATAAGGCCTATCGTGCTAAAGCACTCAGGAACACTTAGGAGGATGGATAGAGGGATAATGAATTGCCAATAGATACCTATGAACAGCTACCTTAAATTTTCTCATATCATAAGTGAGAGGAAAACAGGAACTAGGGAGATCATTCCAGAGTTTAGAAGCCGTGTAGAAAAATGTGGATTGCGCCCGTTTGGTACGACAAGTGGAGATTTGTACTGCATACTGATGATGTGAATGAGCGAACCGAGTGTTTCACGCAAAGATAGCCGGAGATGGTATCAAAGAATGTAATTCACCAGCACAGCCGTTGTAATAACGATAATACAAAGAAAGAACTGAAACCATCCTTCTATGCTCAAGGGACTGTATGTGAGAAGTTAAGGACGGGTCATTTATAAGCCTAATCGCTCTCTTTTGAATACGATCAACGATATCGAGGGCGTATTGGGAAGCACTAACCCAAAGGTGAGAATTTGGGCCTTATACAGCAGAAGGAGTTGTCGAGAGGTAAAGTACTGCTTAAATCTGTACAAAAAGCCTATTTTACGAGCAGCTGTTTTGGTAGCTGACAGAAGATGGTCAACCCATGAGAGATTTGAAGATACAGTCATACCCAACAGAGTAAGAGTCTGAAAACTTAAGAACTGAGCCATTCATACTTACAACAGGAAATGATCGACCTTTTTTTGGCGGACATAAGGCAACACTGAACCTTGTTTGCATTAAATTTAACTAGATTATTGCTTCCCCATTCGAGAATACGTTGAATGTCTTTGTTGATTGAATTTGCCATTTCAGCTTTAATTTCTTGATTTGACATAGAAGGTGGATTATCACTATGAGTAGACTGAGATGAACTACAGTGAAGAGTGTTATCGTCAGCAAAGCAATGGATGGGGTTAGTTGTTGAAGAAATAAGGTCGTTTATGTACAGCAGAAAAAGTGTAGGCGCTATAACGGATCCCTGTGGTACGCCCGCGTTAATGCTAATTTCCTTTGAAAAAAAGCCATCAACTACGACACGTATTCGTCTTGTATCAAGGAAACTAGAAACCCAGTTGATGAGCGTATCATTTAACCCAAACGAGGTGAGTTTGGCAAGTAAACACTTATGCCAAACTTGGTCAAATGCCTTTGAGATATCTAAAGCGACTACAACTGTTTCACCGGACTGCTCTACTGTATTGTTCAAACTTGGGTCACATATGAAAGAAGATCGACCTGTTGAACGACTTTGCCTAAACCCATATTGGTGGTCACTAAGGAGTTTGTTAGTTTCAAGGAACGTGAGCAGTTGCTGATTGATGGCTTTTCCATATTTTAGACAAAATGGAAGTGATGGCAATTGGTCTGTAATTTGAGGATCGGTCTTATCACCTTTTTGGGAATAGGTTGAACATTTGCTAACTTCCATGATGAAGAATTCCCAGAAGATATAGAGATCGTTAGAGCTTAGATAGGACTGGTACTAGTTCGGGGAACATTTCTTTAAGAAATAGCTGGGATACCGTCTGGGCCAGTCGCCTTATTGAGATCAAGCCTACTGATGATCGATTCCAAGAGCTTGTACCGAAAATGAATTGGTTTCATGACGTATGAAGAAGAGTTGACTAGGGCACATCTTTTCCAGAATCATTGAGACACGAGTTTGATGCAAACAAATCCACAAAACGTTGGCTTTGTCTACAGAATCAGCAACTACCGATCCGTCAATAGATGTCAGGGGGGGAAATGAAGATGTTCGAAAGTTTTTACTAATGGCTTTTGCTAAAGACCAAAATTTACTACTGCCTAAAGGAGATGTAGCTAGTTCATTGCATTTTCGTTGTTCGAACAACTTTTTAGTTTTAGTGATGACACTTTTGCAGATATTTCTAGCACCAACGTATTCTACATGACTGTCAACCGATTTATTAGATTTCCATTTAATGTAACATTTATTTTTAAAGATATTGCATCAGAACAAGCCTTATTGAACCAGGGTTGGGAAGTGAATACCTACACGGTACTGTTTTTCGGAATGTATAACTCCATTCCCATGAGGATGACTTCAGATACTGAAAGAGCGATGTCCGAAGAAGAGGACGACTTAAAACAATATTCACGCCATGGAAAGGTTGCAAAGAAATCCGTAAATCACTCCATCGAGCTGACTTAAAACACCACAAGGTTCTATCGGTTTTGCGAACAACAGTGGAATTAGGTACAGTAGAAATGATTTTTATTAGACAATGGTCGGAAAGACCTAAAGGCGAAAGAACGGAAGTTTTATAAACAAGAGGGTTTGATGTAAGAAAGAGATCTAGAAGATGTGGAGTATGGTTAGGGTTATCAGGGATCTTGTGGGTTCAGAAATCATTTGTATGAGATGACATGAAATAGCAAATGTTTCTGCACTATGACCAGCGGGATTTGTAGTAGATGAAAATTGAAGCCAATTAGAGTTATGAACATTGAAATCGCCTACAAATGAGATATCGCAAGATGGAAACTGAGAGAGGAGATAGTCAACTTTCATACTAAGGTAATCGAAGAAGTCTTGAAAGTTGCTGTCATTAGGAGACCTATAAATGCAACAGTAGAATTTCACAAAATTAGGGCCAGAATGTTTAAACCAAATCACGTCAAAATTTTTATTTTCTAAGGAAGAAACCCTCTTGCAAGCAATTCTGTCCTTGATGTACGCACATACGCCTCCTTTATATCGAAAGTTAGAGTGAAGATGGTATTGAGGAAATTGCAAGTCGGGTGACTCGGAACTTTCCGAGGAGACTTGTGTTCAGATAGAAACAATATATCAGGTTGTAATTGTTCAAGATGTTGGTGATAGCATTAAGATTAGACCTGATACCGCGGATGTTGCACTAGTGAATCAGAAAGTTGATACTTTCGATGACCGAGGTCGCTTGGGCCCTGCCCTCCCGAACATCCGAATGGGGCAGGATTTTACGTCCGGAATTTATAACCCTAGAAACCACAGCCATCTTATTTTTTAATTTGGGACTTTTAATCCGATAGGAAGACAGTGAGGGCGAGAAGGAAGAATAAAGATGAGAATAGATTAAGGATGATGGAAAAGGTAACCGGCAGCCCTTACCGAGCTCAGAAAATCGGAGACCCAATATTAAGGAGCCCATGGTAAGGGTGGTGGTACTATATATATATATATATATATATATATATATATATATATATATATATATATATATATATATATATATATATATATATATATGTTAATTTTAGGTTTCCACGAGTGTAGTATTAAACACAGTTGTTTATCCGGGCGTTGTCTCGCGTCTGCTGGTGATGCTTCTGACTCCTGCCAGTACAAAAACGACGAACAGAAGAAGAGGAACCACCAACAGCCAAGGTCACACTTCCTTATGTAAAGGGAACGACAGACAAGATTGCAAAAATCCTCAGCAAACACAACATAAAGACAACGTTCAACACGGACAGAAAAATATCATCAGTGCTCCCAACGCCTAACGACTTGGAGGACCAACGAGTCTACAGCATCCCCTGCGGGACATGTGACAAGGTGTACATAGGACAAACAAACAACAAACAAACAAACAGACGGATCAACGTTCGACGAGAGGAACACAAGAATGGTGTCGAGAAGAATATAGCTACATCATCGTTAGCCCAACACGCCAGTAGAACATCACACAACATCGCTTTTGAAAACACAAAGATGATAGCCAGCATTACTCATGCGGCAAAAAGAACTATTCGAGAGGCGATCGAGATTGAGAAACGGGAACAGAACCTTAACACATGAGACGATTCCCAAAGACTGCCTAATACATGGAAGATAACACTAGCAGAACATCGTCACACAAGGAAACGATGACCGGAACCAGAACCATCCATACCAACATCATGCACAGCAGCACCATCCAACACTGAGGAAGAGAAGGGAAAAGTGAAAGTCAGGAAAACGAAGTGACAAGTACAAACCAATATAAACAGGAGACAGGAAGCAACCTCAGTTCGATTCGAAACAACACGTGTCCGAAAAATCAGTTAAAAACTAAATGCAAATTGAGACTTTGCCGAAACGTCGTTTTGTACTGGCAGGAGTCAGCAATCTTCACCAGCAGACGTCGAACGTTGATCCGTCTGTTTGTTTGTCCTATGTACACCTTGTCACATGTCCCGCAGGGGATGCTGTAGACTCGTTGGTCCTCCAAGTCGTTAGGCGTTGGGAGCACTGATGATATTTTTCTGTCCGTGTTGAACGTTGTCTTTATGTTGTGCGTGCTGAGGATTTTTGCAATCTTGTCTGTCGTTCCCTTTTTCATAAGGAAGTGTGACCTTGGCTGTTGGTGGTTCCTCTTCTTCTGTTCGTCGTTTTTGTACTGGCAGGAGTCAGAAGCATCACCAGCAGACGCGAGACAACGCCCGGATAAACAACAGTGTTTCATATATATATATATATATATATATATATATATATATATATATATATATATATATACGAGGCATGTTTTTTAAGTAAGTACCGTTTTGGAATTAAAAAAAGACGTGCAAAGATATCGCAATAATTTTATTTTTACATCAAAGCCTGTACCTTAATCTACTTTTCTACATAATTTCCGTGAGTATTGAGGCACTTGTCATAACGTGGCACCAGTTTTGAATACCCTCCTCATAAAATTCTGCCGCCTGACTTGTTAACCACTGTATCACAAATGTTTTGACTTCGTTATCGTCTTGAAGACGCTGACCACCCAGGTGTTTCTTCAAGTGCAGGAACAAATGGTAGTCGCTGGGCGCCAGATCAGGGATGTATGGAGGATGATCTAGAGTTTCCCATTTAAAAGATTTGATGAGATCTTTGGTCCGATTAGCCACATGTGGACGGGCATTGTCATGCAGCAAAACGATACCCTTACTCAACTTGCCACGTCTTTTGTTCTGGATTGCACGACGCAGATTGTTCAATGTCTCACAATAAGACGCTGCATTGATTGTTTCATTACGAGGCAGAAACTCCACTAGCAATACTTCTTTTCTGTCCCAAAAAAACTGTGCACATGATTTTCCGGGCAGAAATTGTTTGCTTAAACGTCACTTTTTTGGGTGATGATGAATGTCGCCATTCCATGGATTGTTGTTTCGATTCTGGTGTGACGTAGGCCACCCATGTTTCGTCACCAGTAACAATTTGGTCTAAAAAATCTTCACCTTCATTGTGGTACCGCTCAAGGAAAGTCAATGCACTGCATAAACGTTGGGTTTGTGCAAATCCGTCAACATTTTGGAACCCAACGTGAACACAATTTCCGGTAATTCAAGTTCTCGGTCACAATGCGATACAAAACACTACGAGAATATTGAGGAAAGCAGTCGCACAATGATGAAATTGTAAAGCGTCTGTTTTCTCTCACCTTTTCGTCCACTTTCTGCACCAAATCTTCATTAACGACCGAAGGACGCCCACTCCGTTCTTTATCATGCACATTTGTGCGGCCATCTTTAAATGCTCTCACCCATTTCCTTACCATTCCATCACTCATAATGTTTTGTCCGTAAACTTCACAGATCTCACGATGAATATCGATCGGTTTTATGCCTTTAGCACTAAGGAATCGTATAACAGTCCGTACTTCACAATCGGCGGGACTCACGATTGTCGGAGGCATCTTAAACACTCAGTAAACAACGTATACAAGAAGAATTTCGAGACTGCTACTCATCGAGAAACTTGAATGCTACTATAATGTTAGAGTCTATTTTTCTAGCCTTAGGCAATCCATATTCACCATTAGATTTCTTCCAGTTAAGCGCCTAGGAATCTACGTTTTTATAACTTTGTGCCACCAGAAATGCTTCACAGTTTCTATCTTCTATTGCACTATTGTTTTAGATCGTAAAATTTCGAGATTGCTCCCACTGATGAATATCTTGATCTTTTATTGCTTTAATAATGTTGAATCTACCTCAAACGTGCGATCACTATTAGTCGTAGTATATGCTGTCATGTTAATGGAATCTAGTAAACAAGAACTATCACATTATCTTCTGAAGTTTAGTTTTAGATTTTCCATAGCAAGTATACAGAATAAAATATTATCTTTTGGTTTTAATGGTGTACTTTATAAATAACAAAACTTTCGATAACACTTAGTTATCTTCGTCAGTAGTAATGTTAGTTAAAAATTGTTAAAGATGTGTTAAACAATTTTGTCAAATTGCAAAAAATTCAAACATAAACATAACCTGCTATTAAAAGTGAGTGACGATAATAATTGTCTTACGTTCACTTAATTTTTCAAATTGTCTGATAAAGATCAGTCCTCCCATAAGGTTATGTTTCCTTCCATAATAATATTTGGAATTAAGGTTAAAATTAATACTTTCGTCCTTAATTAATCTTCTAGTCAATTTAAATATTAATATGTATACAATTTTGTCAATTAAATATTAAACATGATACAATTAAATGCTAAACGATTTTATCCTTACATTTTCTTGTACACGTAGTTTATAGGTTTAAAAATTGTATAGATTAACAAAATTTTTGTCAATTTGAAAATTCAAACTAATTACATACATTACAAGAGTAATTAAAAGTGTTACGATTTAATTTTGTCAAATTAAACATCTCATTAAAAATTCTTAAAAAAGACATAATATTTCATTTTTAATTTTCAAATTGTCTGATAAATATTTCAGTCCTTTATAGGAAACTTATCGTTTTATCAGACAATTTGAAATTAATTAAACGTAAAGACAATTTATTTATCTTACACATTATTTTAATCTTTAATATTAAAAATTTTTAAATCTTGACAATTAAATTATATCATAATACATTTAACAATTTATTAATAACAATTATACTACGAAGATAACGTGTTTTATAGTTTAATCGAAAGTTTAATTTTATAATTTAATAGATAATAACTTTATCGACATTTAAAATAAAGTAATTATTATCAGTAATTAAAGTTTAATCATTTCGTTTATAAGTGAATTTTTATTTGCATGTACTAATTTAAAATTTGAAGTATGCATTATACAACGATAACTTGTATGAATTTTATGTTAATTCTAAAGCCATTAGTAAAAAGACTAATCTTTACAATTAGCTAAGATTCTACGATCGTAGAGACAGTAAGTTGTATATCTTGATGGAACGTTAGATGAAGCAAGTATCGATATGTGCAAATAATCACCAGTGCATTCTATAGATGTTAGTTAATCGTGTAAGAATTGCTCGATGTCCACATATCCTGTCAAGGAGATTGAAGTATTTCCAATACAGAGAGTTGAAATTTACTAATTCACGATTGAGGAGGATGATATAAATACAGGTAAGTTACCTCTAAAGCCCCATTCGTGTAATTTTTGCATAATACCGTATCTCCATGTCACTTCAAACGCCTTCTCTACATCAAAAAAGACAGCAACCGCGTGACGTCTTTGTGCGAAGGCGTTAAGAACAGTATCTTGTAAATGTACCAAGTGGTCCACTAGGGATCTGAATTTTTCGATTTCTCGATAGTCCACATTAACCTGGTAGCGATCATACGTTCCAGTAATTTGGCTATACATGAAGTTAAGCTAATTACAATGAGAGGCAGCCAGGTATCTAAAGGGTTCCGTTAGCGACTAACTGCGCATAGCCATGCATCTCTCGGCACGGATCGCATAACACCTTAGATTTCGGTTTTGGTAATGAAGTTTACTCTCCAAGCACAAATAATAACAAAGGACAAAAGAACGAAATTACGACAAACAATTTGCGACAATCGTTAACGTTACCCGGGGAGTACCACGTGGAGGTGCTGATTCGACTTTACTCCCCTATTATTATTTTTTTTTTTGTTAAGTACTTCGACAACTAGGGCATTTGCACGCTTAGCAGTATATAGCGAATACGTACGTAAATTTTAACATTAGTGCGCTGATCAGTTCAAATTTTTCGTAGTAAACTGGTTTCATTTAAGAACTTGATTAAGTTGTGGATGTTCTGTACGTCATTATTTAAACATTGTTCTATAGTGTCACCTAACTTATTTTGAATTCTCTGCCTAGTGTAAAGTTTACATTTTATTAGTATATGGGTCACAGTAAGCAATTCATTACATTCATTGTAGAATGGGTTTTCTTCTCTTAAAAGCAAATATGTTGACGTAAGATTAGTATGCCCTATGCGTAATCGTGTTATTGCTACTTGTTCTCTTCGACAGACTGTTTCCGGAAATCTCCATATCGTAGAGTCTGTTGAGTATTTTACGAACTTAGAGAGTTTCTACAGATTAAAAACTTACTTTCTCTACATAAGTCACAATAATACAACGCTTGTAGTATTGCATACGATTCAGCAGTAAACACGGTCGAATATTTCGACATTGGACCCGCTATACGGTTTACTCTTTACATAAATAGCACTTCCAACTCCTGTTTGGCATTTAGAGCCATGTATGAAT
Source organism: Vesta saturnalis (assembly GCA_036346205.1). Lineage (NCBI taxonomy): Eukaryota > Metazoa > Arthropoda > Insecta > Coleoptera > Lampyridae > Vesta > Vesta saturnalis. The sequence goes on along the minus strand of JARFJB010001849.1, from coordinate 1,190,496 downwards.
ATTATAGTGGTACCATCGTGTTCAGCTAACATTTTGGCAAATGATTTTTTGGTTACTTCTATAACAGTTTCATCGCAAACACAACTACCTATGTGGATTCTCGGATTACTAATTAGCCATGGCGGTATTTCGCATGCATCATGGGAATACACTTGAAATGGATAGACCAGTTCAATGTCTTTGCTTATGCTTATGCCGGCTGGGCGCATGCCAGACCTTCTATTAGTAAATTGGTCGATCTCATGACAATTGATAAAGGAATTATAGCTAGGATGATTTGGTTGGCCGCTTGTTCTAAGAGCATGGGATGGGAATAGTATTAGATTCGAAGCAAATATCGTCTAATCTAGATGTTCGGAAAGCCCCGTTACATAACCTTAGTCCTGCGCAGTGAATCTTGTTCTGCTTTAGAATGTGTGACTTTCTGGCGCTCGACAGAACAACTCCACCGTAACTCAACTTTGACAGGATTAAGGACTGGTATATCCTAAGAAGGGCTTCTTTCTTAGCACCCCACGATGTATGCGCTAGGTATTTAAGGGTGTTAATGGTCGTCTTTATTCTCGTGGTCAAGTGTTCTATGTATTTTTTCCAATACCGCTTTTTATCAAACAGGACTCCTAAAAAACGTACTTCATTCCTAACTGCTAGGGTGTAATCCTCAATTTTAAACCTAGGATGGTCGTGTTGCGACCTTAGTCGACAAAAATGGACTGCATGCGATTTTGTCGAAGATAAAGTAAGACCCATTTCTTTAGCTGTTTTCACTAGTCGATTAATTTCGAATTGCAAAGGGTGAAGTAGGTCCTCTGTTATGGGACCTGACGTATAAAGTTTTACCGATATCTTGGGACAGGCACTCTACCAACTTATTCATTACGATTGTAAATAAAGTGACACTGAGTGTTGAGCCTTGTGGAATTCCGTTCGGCTGTACTCGCTCCTGGGATAGGCAATTGTTAACACGGACTCGAAATGTTCTATTTGCCAAAAAGTTTTTTATAAACTTTAATTCTCATACGTTGAAGTTCAAGAGGGATTTGATATCTATTCGTTCGGTCAAAAGCCTTTTCAATGTCAAAGAATATTGCGAACATATGGTGTCTTGCTGCAAAACAATTTAGAATGTCTGACTCGAGTTGCACTAAGCAGTCAGCTGTAGATCTAGAACGCCTGGCACCCATTTGATGCTTCGATAGTAGGCCGTTGCGTTCTAAAATCCGCATTAAGCGTGCATTAACCATCTTTTTCAGTAGTTTGCAGAGGCACGACATCAGAGAAATAGGTCTATAATTATCCACAAGTAAGGGGTCTTTATTTAGTTTCAAACACGGGATAATAATAGACTTTTTCCACATTTCAGGAAATTGGCCCTCTTTCCATGCTTTGTTAAAGATCGCTAATATGTGAAGTTTTCCTGCAATCGACAATTGTTTAATAAATTCGTAGTGAATAGTCAGGACCGGGAGTAGAGGGTCTGGTTCTTGATACTGCATTTTCTAAGTCTGAAACTGTAAAGGGTTGATTGTAAGGGACTTCTTCTAATAAACCTTCTACGCAGTCCCTTTCGAAGTTATAGACATCATCCGAATCAGAGAAATTAGCTTCAAAATGGCTGGCGAAATTCTCTGCAATATCCTATGGGTTATCTAAAACTTGCCCATTGGAAATTATATTATTGATTGAGAAAGCCTGAGTGATCGAATTCATTGACCGTATGTCAAGTTTGCCAAGACTGTTGCTTTGCAAGTTTTACGATTCTCCTTGCTTTGGCTCTTAATCATTTAAACATGATTGCGTTATTTATGGAGGGCTCGGATTTAAAAATTCGTAAAGCATTCTTTCGGTCACGAATAGCACACTTTATTTCATTGTTCCACCATGGAACGCACTTTTTTCGTGGTTTGCTACTTGATCTAGGAACACTTACTTCACATGCATGTAATGCACATGCGGTAATGTCATTAACTGATGTGCTAACGTCATCTATATTTGGATTGAAGTGTAATAAATTGTCCCTAAACATGCTCCAGTCAGCTTTTTTAATCAATCACCTTTTAGATAATGTGGTTGATGGACGAGGTGTTTGAAATGTAATTTGTATAGGAGCGTGATCCGAAAATATTTCATATTGCAACACCTTCTAGGCCATTTTTGGCGCCAAGGCAGGAGAACAGAGGGATAAATCTATTGCCGAAAAATTGTTGCTTCGTGCCCTGTGTTTAGTAGGTTCAGATTAACCTCATCTATAATTTCTTCCAGTGCTCGCCGCTGTCTATCTGAATGTGAAGAGCCCCATATACGGTTATGAGCATTGAAGTCTCCTGGTAGCATGAATGGAGTGGGTAATTGTTTGACAAGGTCAATGATTTGGTGTCTAGTCTATAAAGGATTTGGAAGGTATATACTACAAATTGTGAACTTGCCACGTGTCTAACCATCATATGGCATAAAAAAAGGAATGGGCTCGACTAAGCTCAGGCGTACGGTTGGAAGACCGCAGAACACTCGGATACGTGGTTGTTTTGGAGGTATAATTTAAAGTGATCGTAATATGGTTAATAGGAACCGGATATGAAAAGGCGCCACAGGCTTTAATAAGGAAATACTCAACAAGTGTTGAGAGGAGAGTAAACTCCGTAAAGCCTGAAACAGGATTTACCAAAAAAAAAAAAAGAAATAGAAATGAAGGAAGAAGTAGAAATGAGTTAACAATTCCCCCGATAAAGTAATTTTTATTATCGATATCCTGACAAAAGAATAAAAAAAATAAATTAAAAATTAAATTAACATTCCACTAAAGCCCACGATGGCAAGCAGTGAGCCTCAGCTTGTACCCCACGGCAATTATAATTTAAATTTCAATTAGAAAAAAAAAGTAAAATTATTATATGCCCCCTTCCGACCGCTGTAAGATCTTACTGTTCGTATTCGGAATTGGCTAATTTAACACATAATCCCATTGGGATGTTTAGTAAGATAAAAAAATAATTAAAAAAATTAATTAATGAACTTGCTTGCCTTACGCTTCACACAGTATACAGTAAATTGGAAAGCTTGTTCGGTCCACAGTAAATAACTACCGTAACAAACAAAGTAATCAAGAAATTTATAGGAACTAAACTGGCCCGAACAACCTTGCCCACAAGAAAAATTAATGTACATAACACATAAAAATTACGAGACAAAATTACAAATTCCTATGAAATTAAATGTTTAACATTTGCAGTAGTTCACGTAATACAGATAATCGTTACACCCGGTACATTGCAATCGTTGGGTGAATGTAGCCACAGAAGCTAAAATTAATTAAGTCAAAATGGAAGCTAAACTTGTTTGGGTGCGGTCTATCACGTCACTTTTAATGATTCAATCGAAGTTTTACTTACGATTGAGTGCAAAAATATTCAAAACTGAATTAGTGAATATATAAATACCGTTTTAGGATTTTGTGAAAGTGAACTGCTGGAAGCACCTTAAATATACAAATTTAATTAGGAGGTAACAATTGTCAATTCATTTGATTACAAAATTAATACTATCAGTCCATTTATTTTCGTTGTAGAAATTCACTAATAACCTCCTAGGTGTATTTGAAATTTGGAAACACAATCGTGTAACCAGGTGATAAGGAAAAAAAAGATCTGACCTTTATTGTTGAAACTACTACTTATTTGATCTTGCAAATTTCGGGTACTGTTCCAATGATCTAGCAGCCTTCACGTATATGGTCGTAGATGTCAGCAAGGCTCTTATGCCTTCCAGAGATAATCATGTACTTTGGATGTAACGTAACAGTAAAATGTGAGCAGAAAGTTTAAGAAGTAATGCCGTTAGAAATGTAGGTAGTACAGAGATGCTAAAAGAAGGTAAATATAAGTACGATGTTTAATTAATTATGACAGTTCATACCTCTTACAGGTGTCAAACGAGCCGGTAGTGAACATTCAACGTAATTTCGATTGAAGTGTCTATATATGTAAAGAATTAGTATTACATGTTTTTATATTCGAAAACCTGAAAACAATTTTAATTACCATGAGGTTATCGGAACATATGCCACTTACCGAAGATGTGGACGAATGAATAATTTCAATTATATCCGCCTTTCAAAAGTGTTAGTAATACTTTTACTTAACCAAGTGTTACTTTAAGTGAGAATTTTCCAAAAAAATGATGCTTCAGCATCCAGAACCAGAAACGAAAAATTCACTAGAAACTGAACATCCACCATCAAGGGCGTTCTTAAAAAGGAAGAAAAAAAAATTGGCCAACACCTTCAAAATCAATTTTACAAACTTGAGAAAATTTGTATTTAATCATTGTTGCCAAAAGCTAAAAATGTGTAGAAAAATGTATTTATTATATGTACATGTATTATTTGACCCTAATAGATCCCAGGTTCCTTTTTAACTGCTTCATATTAAATGATCCGAAATCTTAGAGATGTCGCTGAAGGTATTAAATTTGACTTATTTTAACTAAATAAGACATGTGTACGAAAGTTACATACGTTAATTTAAATGCAATTAGAGATGCGTAAAAATTTGCGAAATAGTGAATTGGAAGCATTCAACCTAAGAATAAAGTGCTGTTTTTAGTTAGTAAATTTGACCAAATGACGAACGTTATCAAAAAGAAACGTTTAAACACGTAACAAACTGGAACGGACACTTAACAATGATAGCGATTGCTTGTAAGGTGGTCGATAAAGCTATTGCAGTATGGTATATCTCGTTCCTTATACAGATTGCAGTGCCACCATGAGCCCGTAGTCCTGGGGCCAAATCTTTTCTGTGGGTATTATACCCTTTTAACACAACATTTTCATTTGGTTTGAATCTCGTTTCCTGCAGACAAATGCTGAAAGGGTTCTCCTTACATATTAGTAAATTTAACTCTGCTAAGTGACTTTTAGATCCATTAATGTTTAATTGAATTAATTTATCCATAATGGAATGAATTTATAGTAAATACATTAATAACTATAGCTATATGTGTAAAGAGACAAAGACAACGATAATTTATAACAATGAATAAATAAATAAATAAATAAGTAAATAAATAAATAAATAAGTAAATAAATAAATATAGCTCTATGTCTAAAGAGACAAAGACAATCAGATAAAAATTGACAAGACAAAACAGAAACAAAAACAATAAAACGGTAAGGTAAAATATCACAGATCAAATTATCACATAAATATCACAGGTTCTATATCACTTTTTAGGATCCAACAGCACAACTGAAGGCCGTCCAATCTTTCATTTTCAGCGCTAATATTTTTCTTGCGTGGAACGCCCTTGGGCCATCCCACCTTTTCCGTTTTCTGTTACCTAAGACAAGGATCAATAAACGTTTCATCTATTTCCCCAACTGAAGTTGGGGAAACGGGAGCAGTTCTCTTTGTGCCCTCAGAAAAGCTCTCGGTTTCCATTTCACTGCTGATATCTGTAGTGGTGCACGATACTGCAGGTATATACTCCTTCAGAGTAGATTTTAAATTGTTTATCTGAATTCGAATAGTACTTTGTAATACCGGCAGTTTAATCTTCGCTACTTCACTAACTACTTCCTTGTTATTGTCTTTAGATTGCGTAATTTGGGCAAGAGAAGTAGATGGTGTACCCACAGATGATTGCGCCATAGCTTTGGCCTCAATGAAGCTTACATTATGTATTACTCTGATGTCTTGCACTTTCAGATTTATAAACAGAGCAATCCTTAGACCTGGACGAATGCTTTTCCTTACAATTGGTGCATATAGGCTCCTCTATACAAGCAGTGCCTTCATGTACTGGATAGCCACATATACATATCGGATTATTTTTACAGTTTGACAAGGTATGGCCAAACTGCTGACATTTAAAGCAACTCATGGCCATATTGTTTCTATATGTAAAAAATCCCAAACCGGCAGTAATATAAGCTACCAAAATTTGAACAAAATCTAACGACCCGTTCTAAAGTTACAGGGGTTTACACCAGGTACATGCATGGTGGGATTGAGGATGGGTGTGGTCAGGATAGGATCAGAAGGAACGGAGTTAGGGTTTTGAGGGGAAAAACACTACCCCAGTATTCGTGTGCGTATATGCCGTTACATGTGTTTGAGGAAGAACCCCTAAAAAAAACTCATACAAGGTAGACGGTAACGGGAATCGAACCCATTATCTCCCGAATGCTAAGCAGGTCATGTCACCACTACGCTACTAGCTCGGTATTAATTTCACGCCGCGGTTCTCCGCGCTCTAACGTGATTGGACTAAAAAAATAATTAACAGATTCGCGGTCTGACGGGTTTGGACAAAAAAATAAGGTGATGTTTTGGTGGGGTTCTTGCGTTGAAATCTTAAACGATTTCTTGATTACGAAACAAGGGGTAAAATTTAATTATGTTAAGTACATCGGAGAATTTTCTGTAACATAAAGGAATAAATTAAAATAATTAATTAACGAATTTATGTAATGATTTCTAGAGCTTTACAAATGTATATTCCAAAAATTTGTCATTTTTAAAAATCCCACTGTTTAGGTGAGCACTATTTTTTTGACAATACCGTTTTCTTTCTGTAACGTCAAAATCCTTTTTAATAAGTCAATAAAACTAATATCAATGTAAAGTACATTTATAAAGGAATCAAAAAATGTAATAATATACAAGGTGTGCTATTAAAAAAATCGTACAATTTGTTGTCACGCATTTTAGACCACCCCGTATATTTTTGTACCCCAGTTTGCTAAGTCATTATTGTGGCAGATCTGATACACTACCGCAGAAGGATGGACTACTAAATGGACACCATGAATATTTATATATATATATATATATATATATATATATATATATATATAATAATAATAATTGAATGAATATTGATCTTGCAAAAATGATATTTTATTTTTTATTTTTTTTTGGTTTTATTAGATCAGCTGGATGTTTAATGAATGCTCTTTATTATGGCCTTTGAAAAAGCAAAGAATAAATTTCGAACATTTAGGCCATAATAAAGAGCATTCATTAAACATCCAGCTGATCTAATAAAAAAAATAATATATATATATATATATATATATATATATATATATATGTATAATAAGTATGTAATATATATATATATATATATATATATATATATATATATATATATATATATATATATACAGTATGTCCCGGATCGACTTTAAAAGAGGGAAAATTCTCTTATTTTTGATTGATGATTGAAAGAGGCTGGACAGCATTCCGTATCCTATTTTTCAATTGCTCTTCATCATTGTCTAATGGCTCACTGTACACAATTTGTTTTAAACGACCCGACAGATAAAAGTCCATTATTGTGAGATCAGGAACTCTGTATTGAGCCACTGGCGAATAGTACCGGCATAATGAGCAGGGCACCCATCGTGCTGGAAGAACATTTCAATTTGGTAGTTCAATGGCAATTTATCCAATTTATCAGTTAAAAAATTTTGCAACATTTCCAAATATGAATAACGGTTTAAATTTTGATCAAAAAATATGGGCCAATATTTCCATGGTACGAAACCGCACACCACACATTAACTTTTTTCAAACATTGTCTGCGACTAGCAATTCGGTAGTTTGGATTCGTCCTACTCCAGTAACGGCAATGTTCGGAGGAAACGACTCCGTTAGTTGAAAAGGTCGATTCATCGGAGAACATTATTCGTTTATGAAAATTTGAATCTTCCAAAACTCTATAGCCAATTTCCAAACAAAAATCCAGACGTTTGGCTTCATCACCGTTCTCTAAAGTTTGCCTAAATAGCGGCTTAAATGGTAAAATTTTGTTCTCATTGAAGATTCTTTGTAAATGAGATTTACCTATCCCAATTCGTAGTGCCCTCCTTCTTAAAGACAACCTTCGAACTTCTGTTGCGGAATGAACGGCGAGAACAGTAGCAGCATCTTCTTGATCGAACAACTTCTTTGGCTTCTTTAGGTTTAAAACCGAGCCTGTTTGAAGGAATTTAGTTACCAAGTTTTTTGCTCCGGCATTCGAAATGGCAACCTCCGGGTATTTTTGGTTGAATTTTCTGATAACAACTCGGTAGCACTCTTCCCCAGTTCCGTAACATTGAATTAGATAAATTCTTTGTTGTAAAGTCAACAGTATAGCATACAATTCAAATTAGCATGAATTAATTTGCAGTTCAACAGAATTATCACATTTGACAATTTCTGTCAGTGGTGTTTTTCAATGAAATCCGCCTACTAAAGTTACTTCTAAAAATTAGGAAAAACATTTCAAGAAAAATGATATTATCTCGAGAACCGTACGAGTAAAATAGAAAGTAATTTGTGTTTCGGGGGTTTGAAAACAAGCAGGGCAAGTCATCAAGAATTAAATTTTCTGAGAAATCAAAAGAGAATTTTCCCTTTTTAAAGTTGATCCGGGGCCATACTGTATATATATTATATATATATATATATATATATATATATATATATATATATATATATAATATATATATATATAACAGGTGAATCTTATCTAATCCGCCAAAATTAAAGAATTACTAGAACTCATCATTCTAAGCAAAAAGTTCATATATACATGGGTCCGGAAATGCTTCGTTTCGAGATACAGGTGTCAAAGTTGAAAAAATCGCGTTTTCTTCAATATCTTTCGACTGTTTCGAAATAGTTTCATGAAATTTCGTATACGGGGTTTTTGGGATGACAAATTCAAATTTGTGGTCCATTTAGTTGTGGTTTCTAGAGGCGCCAGCGAACCATTTCGACTCCTTTAAATCGTAGCAATTTTTTGCTACACTGTATGCCATTTTGGACTAGAAAAATCGATTCTCCTATCTTTCTTCTAAAAAGGTATATTTTAGTGATGTCGCTAGAGCACGCCTATATATATATATATATATATATATATATATATATATATATATATATATATATATATATATATATATATATATATATATATATATATATATATATAATCAATGGTACTATCTAACACGTGGGCATACCTCCTCGCCATTAATGTATGAAGCAGGGCAAACTGTACTCTTTAATATTTCTGTTGATTTTTATTCACGATGTGTTTCATTTCCGTCGATGGTATTCATATGACGTGAATCTGTCCTTTTTATGAAAAACTTTATGTACGCCTATGCCTTTTTATCGCTACTTTCATAAACTAAAACTCTGTTGCTAACTTTATGCCAAAATGTTCAAGATGTCGGTATGTCGTAATTGTAAGTTTATTATACCGGTTGTTTTTTAAAGAAAACCGTATCAAATAAACCCAATTGTCGAAATGTGATCTTTATAATAACTATTTTCCAACAAACTTATTTAAAACATGCGTAATCTAAACGAAACACAAAGCTATAAGTTATGTTTGATATTTACAATAATGTGAGATTAAAAAAATCTAAATAATTAAACTTTATACAGAGGTAAGCGTAATTTTACTAATTTGTACTAATATATACACAAAACTATTAATACATTGTAATTTATAGGTGGTTGTTATGATGTATGTTGCTTGGTTACGGTTGAACTACTTCCTTTTACATTTCCTTCAAATGTCCTGTTTTAATCATTTTTAACGTGTTATAAAAATTACTATTTTTGGGTCACTTGATGGTAACTGGGTCAATCACTAAAAGTGATTGTTACACAAATTCATTCTTTTTTGTTATTTCATACTTTTACATTTTCTCAGCTGTGTTGCTGAATGCAATTGTTTTTTTCTCTAATTATTTATAAATACAAAAAAATACCATTTAGTAACTGATGACGTCACTTATTATGTGATTGGTTACACTATATTTCTACTAAAAAATCATTGGTGTTTAACTTTGTGGCAATATTTAAATTGTGCATTTTCTAAACAAATAGAATGATATTTGATATATCATAAAGTTTATAGTTGATAGGATTTATTTTTATTTTAATCACTTAATTAAATAGGTTTTACAAATTTCTAAAAATAAATATTGTTTAATGTTTATAAGGAAAATTTCTTTTTCTGGATGATGATGGTATTTTATAGGTATTAGATATAATGATTGCAGACTACATTAAGTCAAGGGCAATTATAAACAGACTTGAGGAAATTGTGAAGGTCAGCTTCTTTAACTATAATAAATATCAGTACTAAAACTTTCTTTACAATGTTATGAACTACTTTCTATACTTGCTAATTTCATTATCATTATAGACAAATATGTCGTCATTTATCCTAGTGATAATTACATATATAAATGTTAGATAATCCTCTCAATTTGCTATATCCACTGACTGTTAATCAGAGTTGGAATTGATAAGATAACAAGCATGTACTTAAAATATCTATCTAATAAAAACTTATAGGTGTTAATATTTATAAATTATAGATTTAAATTGAATCAATTCAAAATGGATCATTCTGACTTAATACAAGAAATGCCTCATATTGAGCAATTATCAACACAGGAACGTTTGGCATTAGCTAAAAGGCGTAGAGGTAATCAATTAAAGATATGGATACAAAAGGAGAAAGAGTATACTCGTAAACCACCTAAAGCGTACAAATCTGTTAAACGTAATATACAATTTAGAGATAGTGTTGTTTTATTAGAGGCAGCTGCCAGAAATGATATAGATGAAGTCAGAAATTTATTGATGAAGGGTGTAAGTCCAGATTCATGTAATGAAGATGGTTTAACAGCATTGCATCAATGCTGTATAGACGACAACGAACCTATGTTATTATTACTTCTTGAATATGGTGCTAATGTAAATGCAGAAGATAGTGAGAAGTGGACACCTTTACATGCTGCCGCGACTTGTGGGCATCTGCAATTAGTTAGGTATTTTGGTAGTGTGTAAAAGTGTTCACGGTTTTGTAATAATGATTGTAGTATATTAATAGCTCACGGAGCAAATTTATTAGCTGTTAATGCAGATGGTAATATGCCTTACGATATTTGTGAAGATGAAGCTGCTCTAGATTATATTGAAGGAGAGATGGCTAAGAGAGGTGTTACACAGATGTTAATTGATGATACGAGAGCTCTTACGGAAAAGCAAATGTTAATTGATTTGCAGAAAATTGTGTCAGCTGGTGCAGATGTAGAGAAATATGATAATCAAGGTGCTACACCTGTAAGTTGTTTATTTTATATCACTACATATTGTAAATCTTTGGTTAGCTTCATATAGCATCTGCAAATGGTTATACATCTGTAGTTGAATTTCTTCTCGATCATAATGTTCGTACTGATGTCAAAGATCGAGACGATTGGCAACCAGTACATGCTGCAGCGTGTTGGGGTCATGTAAGCCTTTTATTACATTTGGTTTATGATAATTATTTTTTTTTTTTTTTAGTTGGAGGTTTTAGAACTTTTAGCACAATATGGCGCCGATCTTAATGCAAAAAATAAAAATGATGAAACACCTGCTGGTTAGTGTTTATAAATGATATTTTTCTTATTTTGTGTTTTCTGATTACTTATTTTCGAAATATGATTATTTTATTTGTTGTAGTTGGTGACATTTGCTCAATTCTGCACTTCTCTTGACTTTGTAGAATGTTTAAAAAAATTGTTATTGGCAATAGTAATTAATGTTGTTGGTCTTGCTTGTTTTCATTAAGAAATAGGAATAATGCACTTATTCATTTGACCACCAGATTGGGAGGGTTTTAATTTCTACCTCCAATAGTAAATGTACAAAATTAGACGGGCCTCGTTTTCTCATAAACCACAGAGTGCACATAGGGTATTGTTATAGAATATCAAAAACATTAGGCTCAAATTAGTGGTTAACGAAAATATAACCTAATTTAAATTTAATTTGCCACATAGTACTACTTTTGTGATACATTTTTTATACAGGGTGATTCCTAAGTTGGAGTTATTAATATAATATCAACATCACCGGAGATACAGGGTGTCAAGTTTTATTTAAAGAATTAAAATTTATTAATAACTGCTCAGGTGAGATAATTAAATAAAGTTTTGTAGGTGTCAATAGCTACGTGGGGAGAGAAATTCTTCAATGAATAAAATATTTTTGGGTTTACCAGTGGCGCAGGTATAAAAAGTATAAAAATAGTACGCCATTGATTTTCCTAAAAATAGAAATTATTGAATTCCTTGTTCAATTCTAAAAAGAAAAGCTCTTTGATTAGTTTTTGATATGACGCCCGTTTTTGAGTAAAAAAATAAAAACCGTTTTGATGCATGCCTAAATTTAAATGCGGTTTCAATTTAAAATTTCAAATGATTGAACGTTTGATCAAATTCTGCTGGAAAATTACGTTTTTGTTGATCTCTGTTGTCAAGAAACAACCTGTCGATTAGTTTTTCTTCTTAATTTTATTAACTCTATTGATACAACAATGGCTCATGTTTATGAAAATAATGAATTAGTGGATATGCTGATTATTTACGGAGAGTGTCGTACAAATTCCGTAGCCGCTTCTCACTTATAAGGGGAACGATTTCCTTTGCGAGTTCATCCTTCATATCATAGCATAATGCGGTGGTCATGCAGGAAGGCCCCAACAAAATGAGAATGTTCAAAATGAAGAAGTAGATTTACATCTTCTGGCAGAAGATCCAACAAGAAGTACCCTGGAAATTGCAAGCCAGATTATTATTTAATTTAATTTATTAAAGTAAGTGATTAGTTTACATTATAATATAAGATAAAAATAAAAACATTAGGGTATAAAGGTAGAATGAAAGCTCTTGCACCGGAGTGGAAGCCTGGTATAAGATCATACTTTGTAACATCAGACATCCTTAACCACTAACATTTATTAAATTTAGTCATATGGATTGCACTTTTTAACTTTTTTTGTTTATTTCACTCATAACTTGCTCATATATTGGTGCAGTTTGTGTTTGAATTTTCCTAAACTGATGCTATCTTTAATATCTTTTGGTAGAGAGTTATAGTCTTTGATTGCTTTACACTGATTTTTTCCACTGTTTGTCCTTACAGAGTTTATATGTAGATGATTTGCAGATCTTGTCCCATATTGGTGAATATCACTATTTTGTATTAGTTGCAGGTTTTGTTTTTTTTTTTTCGAGTAGACATGTCTATAGATAACATTGCTTTTGAAGATAAGCTCTTCTAGTTGGAAATTTGTTGTTATTTCATAAACTGTTTGTGTTTTTGTCCTAATGTTGAGATTGTAGAGTATTTTGAGGCTTTTAGTGAGTAACCTTGCTAATAAGGATCTATATAAGGAACAACACTTTGACCAGATCGTGATACAATATTTAACATGCAGAAGGATGAATGAGTTGTATATTAATTTATTTGCTTTCTCTAGAAGATGGTTACATCTTCTCAGTGCTCCTATTATAGGGATGAGTTTTTATATTATTTGTGTATTCTTTCCAATGCATATTTTCATCTAACGTTATACCAAGGTATGTTGTGCTTGTTACTTTATTGATCTTTTTATCTGTAATATTTAGATGTCAATGTCTGTTTTACCCTTTTGTTTGAAGATTGTGTAGGATTTATGGTTAGCCTACTTGAGGTCAACCAATTATCGAGTCGTCTCATGTCTTTGTTTATTTTGGTATTATTTTTGGTAGTATTTCTGAGGTTATTTGCTTGATTATATTTACAGTAATATTATCAATGCCTGGGGCACTATTGTTGTTGTTCTTCATCATCAGTTGAATACATAAATCATATTTTTTGTTGTATGGTATTCTTCACATTCATATACATTTTATTTTTCTGACAATTGAGAAGTTTCTGTTCCATGTCACCTGCCACTGATGCAAAATAAGTATTCATGGTGTTTGCTATTTCTTTTGGATTTGTAATTTCCTGGTTATTTTTGTTATGCATTGTGTTAACTGTATTTCTCTTGCATGGCTGACTTTCGGTTTTAATAGCATAGTTAATTGTTCTCCAAAATCTCTTTGTGTCATTTTCCGATCTTATAAATTTGGCTTGTTTAATCTGTATATTGACTTTGTTTTTCATTTCTTTGTATTTATTATCTAATTTGGTGTTATTGCCTAATTTTTTTGTACAATTTGTTTTTCATTTTGATCGCCTCCAGTAATGCCATAGTGAGCCAATAGTGACCTCATGTTCTGATTTTTTCAGAACCGGTTGGATTACTGCAATTAGGTCGCTTATATTTTCTTTCTGGGCTATATTTCTTGAGACTTCTCTTCTAAGCATGGTGTAATTAATATTCTTCAGTGTCTGATATTCCATATTTCTTAGTTGATTATCTAAATCAATCTTGATTATTAGTGGACTGTGTTTTTTGTATTAGATATGACATGGTCTATTATAGTAGCTGTCGTGTTTGTTCTTCTTGTTGCAGATTCTGGTGTTATATTGTCAAGTATTGTATAGCCACTGGCAGTAATTAAATTTCCGTATTCATTGACCAGTAAAGTATCCAATAGATTTATGTTTGTGTCACCAATTACTAAATGATTATTTCTGAAAGTATCTAATAATGTTTCAAAATAACTGTAAAAAAGATTTAAGCTTCCAGATAGTGATCTATAGACCACGCTAATTTTAAGTGTTGGTGTTACATTATTTCAATCGTAAGTGATTCAATTAGTTCCATGGTACAGATATTTTCGTAAAAATTTAGGTGATTTTTGATGTAGATTGCAACTCCGCCACCTCTGTTGTCATTTCTACATTTGTATACTCTTGTAAAATTTGGGATGTTCATATATTTGGCTTCATTGCTATATATCCATGTTTCCGTTAATAAAATAATATAAACTTTGTTTTCTAATTCTTGGAGTAAGGTCTCTAGAATATCTATTTTATTTCCTAAGCTACGTATATTTAAATAGAGTATTGCTAATTCCTTTTGTTTTGTTTCCGTGTATTTAGTTTGATTATTCAATGGGCGTTTCAATTCTGTAATTTATGTATACCCTTACCCTTCTCATTTGTCTTTGATGTAGTGTACATTCTGATGAGTTAGCTTCGTGGTCATCCTCGAGATTGTTACCATATCTTTCATTTGAGTATTTGCAGTTAGAGTAGATTTTCTGTTGGTTTTCACAGTTTTGATGGTGGTGATATTGTGCACATCTTTTGCAGCTAAGTTCCTTCGTGCAGTCTCTTGCTTTATGTCCATAGGCATTGCATTTCGTACATGTTTGGATATCCCGGGTGTAAATCAAATAGGGACCACCCCTGTAACTTTAGATTTTGTTCAAGTTTGGATGGGTTATATAAGAGCCAGTTTGAGATCTTTTACTTAAAAAACCAATATGACCAACTTCTGGTTTCACCGGAAATGACACAAACGCTGAAAGTTTAAATGGAACAATCTGTATATTTTTACATGTTTGGATTCTACAGCTTCAAATACATACAGTTCATCTGCCAAATGTCAACTCAAACGCCATTTTACTTTGACAGAATCGGCTTCAGGAGCATGTTGTGTTAATAAAAATTAAAAATGACTGCTTTTTTAGGAACTAAGAAAATTACATGTTTATCGTTTTACTAGTATTTGCAAGAGCCATTTAATATACAGGGTGGCCTATGTTTGTTTCTATTGGGAACAGTGAGTTGTAGTTAAAAAACTGTAATTTTTAAATTTGATCGTTAACAAACTTCACAAAAATTAATTATTAGGAAAAATAATATTGTGCGTCAATTATGTATAATTTAGATGACGTCATAATGATCTAAAATGTTCAAAAAAATAAAATTAAAATGGCGTCTGAGTTGACATTTGACAGATGAAATGTATGTATTTGAAGCCCTAGAATTCAAATATGTAAATATATACATTTAAATTTTCGCTTTTGCGTCATTTTCGGTGAAACCGGAAGTCGGCCATATTGTTTTTTTATGTCAAAAATCCCAAACTGGCACTAATATAACCCAACTTTGAACAAAATCTAACGACCTGTTCAAAAGCTACAGCCGGTATAAATCTTCAAATATTTTACTTGTTGACCATCCCACATTTACATATCCTTTTCCATTAACTTGTAGAATGTTTGTGGTGCCATTTCAGCAAATACAATCCACTTCTTGTTTTTCATTTTGGTTTGATATTCAATTTTAATCTTATTGGTGTCCTGCATAAAACAATTTTGTTGTATTAAGTCATCTAGTAATTCTTCATCTTCATATTTTTTGTTTAATCCTACAATTTTTACTCGTGGATTACTTTGCTTAGGTATTATTATTTCATAGTTGTTCTTTAATTTGTTAATTAAATCATTCTGAAAATCCGTCGATTCCGAATTTCTTATAGTTTTGATAGTTATTCCCCCATGACTGATGTTTTTAATTGCAGTTATTATGGTCCTCGTGTTTGCAGGATTAATTACTTTCTGAATATTAGTTTTTGTATGTTCGCTGGTTGTATTTGAGTCCTTTGGCTTACTAAGTTGATAATTTTTGATTTTTCAGTTTATAGTATTTTGCAGTTTCCTTACGCGCTTCTAACGACATCTGCATACGATCTATTTGAACTAATTGTGAGCGCCGTTGCTGCGCCATTACAGATTTCTTTAATTTCTTCTAACTTTCTACTTTCAATGCGATCTAACTTTTAATTTTTTAAATAAAACTTTGATACCCTGTAAATATTTTTTGAAGCCCTATTCGCTGGTGAAAGGCTAACTCCAACTTTGGAATGACCCTGTATATGCAGATTATGAAATGAAAACATAAAAATACGAAAGAACTGCGATAATACAACCACAAGAAAAACAATGCAACAATTATGAATAGATATTTTTAGAAAAGCTTGGTCACATTAGATTATCTCATTTTCATTAACAGCACCACAGTTCATAAGAAATTGATACCACTACAGTTACCTTATCGGAATCAAATTTAACTATTGATTACACCCACAAGACAGAAATTACTATAGTTCATAAAATAAATAACTTTCAGTTACGGATTAGCGCTCATATTTACACATTCATCAAACTATATACCTTTCTCATTTTAACACTTGCGATTTGAGGTAGAATGTAGAGAGCCGGTGGTAGCGTAAAATGTTTAATTACTGCATTCTACCTCAAATGGCATGTATTAGAATGGGAAGGATATACAGTCTGACAAGTAGTATAAATATAAGTGCTAATCCGAAATCGAAAGCTTTTCATTTTACAAGCTATGTTTGTAGTATAAACTACTGAGTATCGACGCACAGAAGGTATGTGCTACAGTCCCGAAATGAAGTCTCACAAACTCACATTAGTTTACACACCTGCCATGTCATAATATCTAATGTTATGATATTTTCCGTACACGTTAATTGTCATTCTGATCTGTAAATGCATGGAATATTACCAATGAACGTTTTAACCATTTTGGTAAAAGTGATAATGCAAGGCATTTTCAACTTGTTCTGTAGCCTTTTGTATTTAATAACACATGTAGGTGGCAAATAAATATGTAACTGTCTAACAGAAATGTAATTTAGTGCTTTGGTATCAATCCTCAGGTTTTAGCCCTCTTCCCAAAATTAAATCGTGCATACACTGCAGGTTTACTAACATGTAATTCTACTTCAAAAAATGGGGACTTGTGAAATAACAATCTATAGAGATTGTATTAAAGAAAACCAAAAAGTTCATTGTTCAATCAGCAGACATTTTTATCGTAAATTTATTGTACTTAACGATAGTTTATGTCGTATATATGGTAATGTAGTTACAAAGTAAAAAAATTATGACAACCTATTGAATGTGTTCCTAAAGTAACACAGTTGAACTTTTGCTATGGAAAATTGCCTACTATTACAAAAATAACATACCATAAGGCATATGGAGTGGACACTCAATGTTAAATTTGATGGATATAGCAGAGCCCTTATAAAACTTGTAAGGAAGTATTTTCTATGCGAAATTCAATTTTGATGTTGGTTCTATTTTGAGATCGTCCTACTTCAAATCATGTATCTTAGTTCGAAATTGTAATTTATATACATGAAACATTTAACACGTGTATTGTATAACGTTTTTAAGTTAACGTATTTCAAGCAAGGTACAATTATTTTTAACTACAATAATAATATATTTTCACGTCATTAAATGTAGGTACACAAAATTGTTCAAACATCAATAACTTTGACAGCATGATTATTTCGATTGGGTATTATCAGTTTTACAATGTAAACAGCACAAAAGGAGACTGAAAGTTGCAATAAAATTAAAAAATTCACAAAGAAAACATGAAACTTCCAATCGCCAAAATGTCAAACATCATGTACGCGCATTCAACAAAAATTAGTAAATTACATATACCGTTAACGGCTAAATTATGGAATAAGATCGTTACTTCGAAAACGATTGAATTTTTACATTACACATGATTTTTGTGGACTTTAAACAAACTTTTGTTAGTGTGGGCAGTAAGGAACTGATACAATTCCTGAAAGATGATAGAATTCCGCAGAAGCTAATAGACTAGTAGAGGAAACATTAATAAATACATATGCAATAATAAGAACACTAGAAGGAGATCCAGATAGGGTTAGTTTCAATAAAGGAATAAGACAGGGGGACTCCCTATCAACTACGCAATTTAATGTAGCAATGGAAAATGTGATAAAGCTAAACTGTGATGGAACAATAATTAACAAAGAAAGGCAAATAATAGCATACGCGGACGATTTAGATGAAAGGGCAAACAAAGAAGAAAATGAAATAAGAGAAAGAATACAGGCAGGTCTAAAAGCATATTATGCAAACAGAGTATGGCTCAAAAGCAACAGGATAATCGTAAGTACAAAAATGCGAATATATAAGACATTAATTATACCAGTGACGACCTATGCTATGGAACCTATGTGCGTAACACGGCAAGAAGAAGAGCAGATGAGAAGAACGGAGAGAAAAATACTAGGAACAATTCTAGGACTAATGAATGTGAAAGTAGACAAAGAATGAATCATGAAATGGTTGCAGAAATGGACGGTGAGGACATAATAAAGTACATCAAGTCTAGAAGAATAGAATGGTTAGGACACATAAGCAGAAAAGAAGAGGATGATACACTAAAGAGATTATTAAATGGAAACCAATCAAGGATAAATCAAGGGGGAGGCCAAGGTTGAGATTGATGGATGAGGTCAAAAAAGATTTAAGTGCAATGGAAATCACAAACTGGAAAGAAAAGACAAAACACAAAAAGGAAATTGTTAAAGTGGCCAGGGCACACTCAGGGTTATAGTGATATAGTGATAGTGTTTACAACTAATTTAGGTTAAACAGTGAAATTGTAAAAAACAACAAGGGAGCGAATCTCCCCAGAACAGATTTGGAAAGCTCCATAAGGACGGTTAAATTCTTTTTGGTAATGTAAAGCCAATTTTAGATTAGATGCATGACGTCACCGGTGTTTGTGTAGTCACGTAAGTGTTAATTTTTTTTAATTTAAATCGATGTCATGTGATACATCATTTGAAAGGGATTTTAATTCTCTATTTAACGACATTACATTTTTAATTAAATTATTTTGTACAGGGTGCGAAAAAAATTTATTTTATTTAAATTCAACCAAATTACAATTAAAGGGGTTTTCACGGTAAGCTACAACTCTCGAAGTGTGATTTTTAGAAGGTTTGATACACAATTGCAAGATAGTTTATAACCTCAAGCTTGCACGCGATTGGTCATGCATCAAGTTGTCGCACGTCGATCTAGTCAACGTGGATCGGTATCTAAAGTCTGTAAAATTAATATTTTCAGTTTTTGGATTAGCGTTTTATATATACACTATTGCCGTTTCTTTCCTACATATATGATTTCAACAAATCAAGCAAGAACGTGCAGTAGTTATCTGAATTTACATTATGCATTTGAAAATATTCCTCATAACATCCGTCAGGAAAGAAATAGAAAATAACGCAACCATGCGTTTTTCACATTTCGAACTTCTGCACTGTCCTTGTAGAATACAATGTAGAAATATGTAGGTATTGAGCACTAACGAAAATAATTATACTAGTCTACTAAAAATCATACAATTCCTCCTACTATAATCAACAAAATATTTATACAGTGAGCAGAAATTAAAAATGCGAATGGGGCTTAGGTAGAAAACGCTCGGTCGCGTCGATATTTATTTTCAATTTCGAATTTTCTTAGCAAGTGAAATATACAGGGTGCCAAGAAAAGATATAACGTCATCGACATTTTTTTTAAATGTCAACCCCCATTTTTTATTGCAGAATTAGAAAGGGTTCATCTTGTTACGTACGAAAAGGTACATGTGGATGATGTTAATACAGGGTGTCCCAAACTTGCGTCCGCGGGTAATACATCCTTTATTCGATGGTATAGGAGAACAAAATTTTGAAGTGTGGTAGAAAGAACTGAGCCCCATATTTTAAAATTATGTTAGGTTATACAGGGTGTTTCATTTATCCAGGGTGTTTCATTTATACAGGGTGAACCAAATCCCGGTAATTAGTAAATTCATTTTTAATTTTTTTAAGTGTAAGCGGTTTTTCTTGATTTTTTCTTAAGTAACCTATTCAAAATTTTAAATCGTTTCAAAAAAAAATAAAAAATGTATTGTTACTTTATTCATGACGTCACAACTTACAAAACAATTGATGGAAACTTCTGAAAACATTTTTCATATGCGCCATAATTTAAATCGCTACAACATTTTTACACCACTGATTGCCAACTGGCCTTGTACTTGATTATAATATTTATCCTGTTTTTTCAGTTTATAGGTGCCATCCTTACATTCCTCCAAAAATTTAATTTTTTTGGGCAACATCTGGCGAAATGTGTCTACTGCAGTAAGGACATTTTATCTCTATAATTTCTCCTCCAGGTAATCGTCCATCTGGACTGGCCCCTAAATGTGGAAATTCGGGATGCACGAAGAGACCACATTCACTAATTTCGTCAGAAATGCCAAGTTTTTCTTTAAATTTATTTCGTGCAATGGGTTCATGATTTATACCCCATCTGGTAGCAGCCGATCCGGTAAATGCAGAATTCAAAATTCGTTTTGCTAACGTTGTCGGATCCGTGCTTGCCCTGAGTTTAAGCAATTTGTTGCTCAAGCGTTCCTTCTTCTTTGCGTCGATACAGTATTGCTTTTTTATACCAATTCTTAACCTCTGAATGTTGGCCCTTAAAACGGTTCTAAATTGAGGAGCAACAATTTGATTAGTGCTACTTGGTGCACAGCTCGCGTAGTTTGATACAGTAGTTTCGCAGAAGGTGGTTAGTGTATTCTATTTTGCTAATGTGAACATTACCACCATAAGGTCTCTCAGTGCAAAGCTTCTTATATACACTACAATCTCCATCACCGACAATTTTGACATATTTCAATTTATGCATTTCAATGCTGGATTTGAAACCCTCTAGTACTATGTCGGATTCCATTCCAGTTGAAGTGCTTTGCCAGTTTTTATAACAACGATGGTCTGTAGCTGTCACATTTTTCGTGCTAGCGCAGATTGCACAGTACTTATTTCTGGAGGCAATGAACAGTAGTTTTCCAGTTGGAGCTCCAACTATACATGCCTAAAATATTGAATAATTGTGATATTGATACTAACGTATTCTATGCAATTTACTATCCCAGAAGATGCATCGTAATTAACCTTATACGATCGCTTCGACCAAGCCCCGTCGGCTATCACTGTTATGAGACCATTACCAGCGGCATCTACATCTCCAATTTCCCTAGCTAACCGCAATTCTTCCTGTCCAGCTTCTTCCATTGCCACCCATGAAGTATCTGAAATGGTTTGCGAAACTAATTCGGTGATATTTTGAATACTGTCGTGTAGTCATCGAAGGGATATTTAAAATAGTATGTTGTTGAGACAGTTGTGAATGCCCACATCCAGTAGATATTGCAGCTAATACAGATGCAGAGTTTGCATCCATAGATGTTACACTTCCATGTGAAGGCTCTATCGACACTCGTTTTTCTATATTGCACATATTACACTTAAAGACAAATGAACTTATTAAACCCTTTCTGATCTCGCGAATAAATTTCATGTTAGAAAAATGGCAATCAAACGGCTTATGGTCATCAAGATCTGTAATATTGTGCAAAAAATGTTGTATATCTACTACTCTTCTCCCCTCTGGAAATGGCTCAAAAGCTTGTTCTTTAATTTGCAGCGTTTCTGTTATCGTTACTGGGTAATCAACGTCTTTAGATGTCGAAGTCCTGCAAATATGTATTCACAATATTGATTTCCTTAATATCTTATAGTCAAAATAATAAATAAACCTGGGCGAATCAGGACTTCTACTGTTGCTCGCGTCAGACTTCAGTTGAGGATCTTCTCGATATATGCCTGTGTCTGAGGATGCTTTTGTTTCTCCCCTAAATCACATGCTACTAAATATATTCCATTTTACAAAATGTATAGATACATACGTGAACATGGCTGTAGATGATTCAACATGAGTATCAGAAGTGTGAACTGTCGCTTCTTCCAAATCGTGAGGATCAACCCTTACTTCAGTTCTAAGTTTTTTTCTTACTTCAACGCCCAGTTGCGATAATCTTATTTTAAAATTGTAATTAAAAGGTGCCCACCTCACTTTTTAAGGTCGCAAAATGTACAGGGTGACTTTAAAATGTGTGCAGGTATTTTACGTGATGATAGACGAGAATAAAAGATTACGATTCAGCTAATAATGCCCTATCCGAATGTTAATAGTTTGCGAGAAAAATGAAAGTCACTTTTTTTGTTTTATTTAGCGCCCAGAAGAAGCATTGGCAATAAGTTATCTTGACAACGTTCGTTTCAAGTGGGGCAATGCCAGGTGCCGCAGCTTTTGGCAGCACTAGATCTGGTGGCTTCTATCGTGACGCGAAACGCTGCCCATTGGAATTTATTTTAGAACAGACATGCGCACAAAATATCTCTGTGTTCTGCAGACATGCGTTATCTATAAAACCAAGTTTACAGAAGGTTTGTATATCTATTTTAGATTAGATAAAAAATACTAGTGTAACTTAACAAAAAAAATTGCATGTGTCGGGATTCGAACCCGCACCAATCACGTAGCATGCGACCGCTAATGCTGAACTACTAACGCTCTAGCACTTTACATTAAAGCAAGTCTGTTCTAAAATAAAATCCGATGGCTACTCATTTCCACAAGACAGATTGTTTTGTCACTTGTCATACTGGTCATTCATTTTTCGTTATCCGAATCTTGCTATTTATTATGTCGTTGTTTATAAAACAACCAAAAACCCTACTTCATTCAACATTGTCGCAACCGAAATCTTTCACATGTTGCACCAGATTAGTGAAAGAGTGTGCGAGCCTCACCATAAAGCAGTACAGTGTCCGTTTACTGAATGTGAATGTGACAAAAACTGAAGTTTTATTTAAAAAATGAAAAGGAATGAAACAATGAAATATACAGCTTTCTATGAATTTTTATACTCTTTTTTCTGAAATTCCAGGGCACCCAAAACAATTTTTAGAAAAATTTAAACACTTTTTGGTAAACTATCAACATTTACATAAGGTAATAGTGGTCGGATCATCTCATTCTGTGGGTATTCATCGCCGGTTTTGTAAGTCACCCTGTACATACATAATTATTAATTTTTAAGAATGTAGGTATTTGGAATAATCTTTACTACGCAATCACGTATCAGCTTGAAAGTGACAAGTGGCATACCTTTTATATCGCTTTTTCGGACTTGGTTTATATTTCCTTTTTGGTGGCATTTTAAAAGTTTATTCTATGTCCCACAATCCCTTATATACAAACACGCATACACATAGACAACCACACTGATGAATATAAAAATACGTTTCTAGGTATACTTAGATAATACCATACAGGCACAACATACTATAAAAACTGTACAGTACGTACGTACCACTAATATCAAGAGCGTGAGTACTAAGGATGTCCGTCCGCATCGCGATGATCTCAAATACCTACGCCCTAAGATGTGAAAGCCGGTACTAACAACTGAGATGGAGCTGAAACAGCACGATTTGGTGGTGGTTTCCTCGACCGCTACGACTTAACTATTTTTACGAGTATAGTTTTATTCGTTTTGATGTATAATTGCAGTAATTCAATTCCACTATCATTGTAGCACTTACTCATAATAATTCTCACAATCCCATCAGTAATCATAATAATTCTCTTACCTGATTCTGTGTTACAAATATTACAGTAATAAATAAAACAGCAAATAGGTAATAAAGAAACTTGAACCAACTACTCTAGTGCAAGTGCACTTAACAGTAGGCGGATTTAACGCAATACTGCATACACGCCTTAGATCAGTGGTTCTCAAAGTCAAGTGAGTCACGGACCCCCACCTAAAGACCTACAGTCTTCGAGGACTCCCAATCTCCAAAAAAACGCATTATGCTAATTATCCTTAGTTTTGCCCATATCATTATGTGTAAATATATAGTTTTGTGTTTAATTTAATTTTGAATTTGATGAAACACCAGAGATAAAAAATATTCGTTTTGATTTGTTTTTGTATCAGGACTTGAAATTAAAAAAATCGTTACATGTACTCAAATATGTTTATTAACTGTTATTAACATAGTAAGACAAACATAAAACATCTTGACAAACATATAAAAATTCATCACTATCAATGGGAGGAATGCATTTGTTTCTTAAACTTTATAATGTCCGAAGTTTTGGGAACAATTGTTGAAATTTTCAACCTCAAGGCTGGTTCAACGTCCTTCAGTCGATTTCTCTCGACACTTTTTATGTTACAAAGTGTAGAAAATGTCTGTTCACAGAAATAAGTCGTACAAAAAGGCACAAGTTGTTTGAGGGCTTTGTTTGCTAAATCTGTGAATTCCGATCGGGCAAGAAACCAAAAATGACATAAATCATTTTCTTCTTTGAAGATTACTTCCCAAGCCATACTGCAAGACAAATCTACCAGTTGATCTTGTTCATTTTCAGAGAGGTTAGTAAGGCTGGCAACATCTTGTTGTTTGAAAGGGTGTCTCATCCAGTCACTGTTTCTATCTGGTGCAGGAAAGTAGTTCCTCAAAGCACTCGCTAAGTCTCTCATATGTTCGATAATCATGTCTTGAACCTCAACAGGTAGATTTTCTTCAGATTTGGTTAGAAATGTTTAACACAGGCAATGATGTAAGACTTTCTTTCAACTCGATTTACCCATTACCAGCGGCATCTACATCTCCAATTTCCCTAGCTAACCGCAATTCTTCCTGTCCAGCTTCTTCCATTGCCACCCATGAAGTATCTGAAATGGTTTGCGAAACTAATTCGGTGATATTTTGAATACTGTCGTGTAGTCATCGAAGGGATATTTAAAATAGTATGTTGTTGAGACAGTTGTGAATGCCCACATCCAGTAGATATTGCAGCTAATACAGATGCAGAGTTTGCATCCATAGATGTTACACTTGCATGTGAAGGCTCTATCGACACTCGTTTTCTATATTGCACATATTACACTTAAAGACAAATGAACTTATTAAACCCTTTTGATCTCGCAAATAAATTTCATGTTAGAAAAATGGCAATCAAACGGCTTATGGTCATCAAGATCTGTAATATTGTGCAAAAATGTTGTATATCTACTACTCTTCTCCCTCTGGAAATGGCTCAAAAGCTTGTTCTTTAATTTGCAGCGTTTCTGTTATCGTTACTGGGTAATCAACGTCTTTAGATGTCAAAGTCCTGCAAATATGTATTCACAATATTAATTTCCTTAATATCCTATAGTCAAAATAATAAATAAACGTGGGCGAATCAGGACTTCTACTGTTGCTCGCGTCAGACTTCAGTTGAGGATCTTGTCGATATATGCCGGTGTCTGAGGATGCTTCTGTTTCTCCCCTAAATCACATGCTACTAAATATAATCCATTTTACAAAATGTATAGATACATACGTGAACATGGCTGTAGAAGATTCAACATGAGTATCAGAAGTGTGAACTGTCGCTTCTTCCAAATCGTGAGGATCAACCCTTACTTCAGTTCTAAGTTTTTTCTTACTTCAACGCCCAGTTGCGATAATCTTATTTTAAAATTGTAATTGGTACCCACCTCACTTTTTAAGGTCGCAAAATGTACAGGGTGACTTTAAAATGTGTGCAGGTATTTTACGTGATGATAGACGAGAATAAAAGATTACGATTCAGCTAATAATGCCCTATCCGAATATTAATAGTTTGCGTGAAAATGAAAGTCACTTTTTTGAGAACTGTTTTGTTTTATTTAGCGCCCAGAAGAAGCATTGGCAATAAGTTATCTTGACAACGTTCGTTTCAAGTGGGGCAATGCCAGGTGCCGCAGCTTTTGGCAGCACTAGATCTGGTGACTTCTATGGTGACGCGAAACGTTGCCCATTGGAATTATTTTAGAACAGACATGCGCACAAAACATCTCTGTGTTCTGCAGACATGCGTTATCTATAAAACCAAGTTTACAGAAGGTTTGTATATCTATTTTAGATTAGATAAAAAATACTAGTGTAACTTAACAAAAAATTGCATGTGTCGGGATTCGAACCCGCACCAACCACGTAGCATGCGACTGCTAACGCGGAACTACTAGCGCTCTAGCACTTTACATTGAAGCACGTCTGTTCTAAAATAAAATCCGATGGCTACTCATTTCCACAAGACAGATTGTTTTGTCACTTGTCATACTGGTCATTAATTTTCGTTATCCGAATCTTGCTATTTATTATGTCATTGTTTATAAAACAACCAAAAACCCTACTTCATTCAACATGGTCGCAACCGAAATCTTTCACATGTTGCACCAGGTTAGTGGAAAGAGTGCGAGCCTCACCATAAAGCAGTACAGTGTCCGTTTACTGAATGTGAATGTGACAAAAGTTTTATTTAAAAATGAAAAGGAATGAAACAATGAAATAACAGCCTTCTATGAATTTTTATGCTCTTTTTCTGAAATTCCAGGGCACCCAAAACAATTTTTAGAAAAATTTAAACACTTTTTCTAGTAAACTATCAACATTTACATAAGGTAATAGTGGTCGGATCATCTCATTTTGTGGGTATTCATCGCAGGTTTTGTAAGCACCCTGTACATACATAATTATTAATTTTGAAGAATGTAGGTATTTGGAATAATCTTTACTACGCAATAACGTATCAGCTTGAAAGTGACAAGTGGCATACCTTTTATATCGCTTTTTCGGACTTGGTTTATACTTCCTTTTCGTGGCATTTTAAAAGTTATTCTATGTCCCACAATCCCTTATATACAAACACGCATACACATAGACAACCACACTGATGAATATTAAAATACGTTTCTAGGTATACTTAGATAATACCATACAGGCACAACACACTATAAAACTGTACAGTACGTACGTACCACTAATATCAAGAGTGTGAGTACTAAGGATGTCAGTCCGCATCGCGATGATCTCAAATACCTACGCCCTAAGATGTGAAAGCCGGTACTAACAACTGAGATGGAGCTGAAACAGCACGATTTGGTGGTGGTTTCCTCAACCGCTACGACTTAACTATTTTTAGGAGTATAGTTTTATTCGTTTTGATATATAATTGCAGTAATTCAATTCCACTATCATTGTAGCACTTACTCATTATAATAATTCTCACAATCCCATCAGTAATCATAATAATTCTCTTACCTGATTCTGTGTTACAAATATTACAATAACAAATAAAACAGCAAATAGGTAGTAAAGAAACTTGAACCAACTACTCTAGTGCATGTGCACTCAACAGTAGGCGGAGTTAACGCAATACTGCATACACGCCTTAGATGACAAAATTTAAGACTTTTGTCTAAAAATTACTCATCTATTTTGAAAAAGGCGTTTCTTTACCTTCGCTTTAAAAAGTAATTTTGAAGGTAACCGTTGTTTTAAATTTTTGATTTCGTAAATTTTTATGTTTTTTTTCGTTTTGCACTAATATTTTCAAAAATCTAGAACAACCAATCGACAGATGCGGCACTAAAACGTATATCTTCCAAATTTCAAATCTGTTGATCAAAAACTAAGCTCAGGAAATATATCCCAACTTTTCAAGCGCTTTATAGAACGCGAATGTCCCCTTAATGCTTAAATCTGTTACTTTCTGAAGTAAATAAAATAAAAATAAATTTTATGCACAATTTGTTTACTTTAAAGTACATTATTGATTAAAACATTAATTGTAATTTGGTTGAATTTAAATAATAATAATAAATATATGTATTGAATGCTGTATAAAAATAAGCAAAATAAAAGAGACATACACAAATAAAAATGAACAATTATAAAAATAAACTGGACATAACTAAATAAATGAAATAAATGCATTCAACGGGAAAACAATCGGTAAAGCCGTTTTTACATTTCCCCTTCCGTTTGTTCACAGTAACGTAGATGAAGTTACACACTGTTTTGTTGGAGATTCATCCGGTAGTTTCTGTAGTTACACTTAAATGTAGAAAATGAATTAGTTCTGAACATATTTACACAGTTGTTTAATAGCTCTGGCGCAGTATATAAAAAACAAGATTTAAATTTATTACATTTATGTTGCGGTATTTGGAATAAGTCAGCATTTCTCAGAATCCGAAACGAGTAACGCATACAACATTTTTGGAGTATTTGCAATTTACGTTTTGGGGCACTAGTTAAGAAATTAAAGTACACTAAACTGCAGTAATTAAGGTGACTCAGATCCCTTTCAAATGAAGTGTCACTTGACATCGATTTCTATTTAAAAAAATTAACGATTACGTCACTACACCAACAGCGGTGACGTCATTCCTGCTCTATGTAAATTATAACATGAGTATTTTACAACAAAAATCGACCTGTGATTTTCCTAAAAATTCCACCGTTTACGAAATAACGATCTTATTCCATAATTTAGCGGTTCACGATATAAATATCTTACAACCAAGTATGCATTGTGCAGTAATGTGTTATTAACTTATCTCAATATTGTCTATATGAGTGTCTACTCTCCTCACCCTCTTTGGTCTTATGAATGTGTAGACTTAAAATTAAAAAAATGTAAATACAACTAAATGGCTAAGTTACAACATGGTCACAAGCCACATCAAAATTTTACTAGAATTTAAATTGTATTTTCTTATGTTTTTTAGCTTGCATTATATTGAATAGAAAAATATATAAAAATGATTTTATAAGATGGGTTTTTACCACACTCTTCTGCTTTCATCTGTCTTATTTTTTACACTTTGCTTTGTACAGAAAAAATCTTTCTTATGAAAGTTTTGTATTGTACTATTTGGGCTGTTTTTTCATAATAGATATTTGTGAGGATCCCGAATTGAAAGATCGGATACTTCAGTTAAGGACAGAGCAGGAGAATAAACGATTCACCCTCTTTGGTCTTATGAATGTGTAGACTCAAAATTAAAAAAATGTAAATACAAGTAAAAATGGCAAAGTTACAACATGGTCAGAAGCCACATCAAAATTTTACTAGAATTTAAATTTTATTTTTTTTTGTTTTTTGCTTGCATTATATTGAATAGAAAAATATATAAAAATCATTTCATAAGATAGGTTTTTACCACACTCTTCTGCTTTCATCTGTCTTATTTTCTACACTTTGCTTTGTACAGAAAAAATCTTTCTTATGAAAGTTTTGTAGTGTACTATTTGGGCTGTTTTTTCATGATAGATATTTGTGAGGATCCCGAATTGAAAGATCGGATACTTCAGTTAAGGACAGAGCAGGAGAATAAACGATTGGCAGAAAATAAAAGACAAAGGGTTCGACGATCTCAAAGTAACACACGAGCGCAGTCTGTACGCAGGACATCGTTACGTGATAAAGGATTAACTGCAAGACGAGATGCTGTAGAAGAAGCAAGGTTACGAATGCAAGCAGAAAATAAAAAGGTGGGTTTGTATGACTATAACCTGTGTTTTTTGCTCAGTTTTCATTGAAGACTCTCATTATTTTATGTAACATTGAGAAAATTACATACTATATTATATTGCAATTATACTGAGGTAAATTTTGTATGGTTTATCTTAATAGGTTTTTGAACCATTGGAGTATTTTGATTAACAAAATTGTCGATTGCATAAAAATTAACCAACTTAAGTTAATCTAGAGTTTCATCAGAGAATTTGTTAAATAAACAAGTTTTTTAAACTTAACCTAATGGATATCATGATGCATGACTCAAAATAATTCTTATGGAATGCATAAAAAATATTCTTTTGAATCATTTAGTAACATTGATATTCATACTAGACAATTATGTTTACTGTAATGAAATTATAGTTATTAGTCATAACTATGATTAATGATTTATATGTAATTATTTGTAAAATCGTGTTAATGAACGAATGACTCGCTTATTACCTGTCTTTTAATAGTGTTTAAATTGTTATTAATGCAAAGCATTGTAAAAAAAATCGAAAGTTCTAGCGGTAATAATGAAATAGAGAAATAGCCAGCACGCTTTATTAAGAAAACTAGAAAATAATTGGGAAGAACTCGGAAAATAAAATTCAAATGTAATTTAGAAAAGTGATGTAAATGAAAGAATAAATGGTTACAAATGCTTGGATAGTTCCATTATGCATACAAGTGACGGCTTTTAAATGACATGGTCAGTGGAGCCAATCTGATCATGCCTTTTTGTTTTAATATTGGAAATATTTTGCTTTTGTATTATTGTAAAATAGCAATATTTAAAATCTTTATATGCATTACTTACTGAAATATTTCAAACTCACAATTTCCTTTGAATTTTGTGATGAATTCAAAATTCCAACTTTTTTTTAACTGTGTTTAAATTAGTAATTAAAAAAATATGGTGTTGATTTTTTTTAGATGGTGTCATGTCCGTTTTGCTCTATAGTGAGACACCTGATATTGTATTCACATTGATTGTGCAGAATATAATTATTAAAATTAACAAGGTTTTGGGTTAATTATCTCTAATTTCTAAATTCGCTTTATATTACGCTGTTAGGAGATAAATCTGCACTAGAACGATGATAATATGAACATATTGAGTATTGACTAACAAACAGCATGTAATTGAAGGCCGTTATTAATATCAGCTTTATCTCATAAACATCATAAAGTCAAGCAAGGTACAATATAAAGACGCCATCAGTTCTCAATTTGTTAATAATTATTCAGTTGTTAATTTATGTAAACTGAAATACAAGAACATTTTTCCTATTATTTAATAAACTCATTTTGAGAATGGATAACTTAACTAATTGTCCATTATAAATTTAATACTTTAAATTCAAATTATTCTACAAATTATATACTCTAAACAATAACAAATACGTTTTACTTCACTAGTAATTTAATTAAATCAAAGTAATCATCTTGAAAACTATTCTTTATTAATAAATGATTATATTCACAAATGCAAATGTTATTCAGTATGAAAAATGTTTAAGTTGCATCAAAACTCACTAAATTAGTTCTGAAAATTTGTTCCTAATATTTTAACACACTGTTTTGACTAAATAAATGGTGACTCATCTTAACTGTGTCTCGAGTATCCCAACCAAGTTAACCATAAAAATTGGAAACGTATGCCAAAATCGGTATGATATATGTTAAAAATAAAAAAAACATATTACACCCTGCACATGAATTCAGTTCTTAGTTTTTTATTATCATTTTTTGTATATTTTTGACTAAAAACAAGAAAAACATTAATATTCTGCTTATTTACAATTCGGAAAGTAGCCGTAAATTGGAATAATTAATTTTGACTTCAACATAAATTCAAAGTTCAAATCTTTTGTGTGACACTTCCATCGGGAATATTTTTATAAAGCAAACAGTAAATGACAAATATACACACAGAAAGAAGTTTTCATTAACGTCATACCAGAAACGCATAATTAAAAAACTGGTTACAATTTATCTGACTTTACAATTTTTAACATAACAAAAAAGACTTAATTGTTTGAACAGGGCCGCTTAAGTCAAAAGTTAATAATTCAAGTGAATTTTAAATCTACATAATATAATTATTGTTAAAATGCCTAACCTGTCCAAATTATTAATTTCAATACAAAACGCCTCGAATTTCTTGCTTAAATTTAAATTGCGTTATTCCATTCCTATGGAGCGTAAACTCAAATTATTGTTTAACTGAAAAATATCTTCCATATAATGCAGCATTCTGCTACAGTGGCATAATATAGATTGCGTAGAACGAAATTTTGTGTAGTATTAACATTCAAAATGTTTCCCACAGTGAATCAAGGCAGCTATCATTAAAGACTGACTACCAATTTTTCACTGCGCTAATAAAATTTAAATAATGAAAATATGCGAATTGGGTCGAAACAGTATATTATGAAAAATATCTTCATGTTAATTTCATGGCCTTAGCACAGTCTCTGTAATATTCTGTCGTTTACTCTGAGCAACAATCTGTCACCACGAACGACGCCTTTTGCACTCAGTTACATTTTGTTGAGTTGATACCTTGAGGAGACGATTCGGATTTGTTTTAACTATTACAGTTAATTTACATATTAAATGAGGGTGACGTTGAGCAAACCGGTTCAAATAAGACTCATTAAGACTAAAAAAAACAAATGTGCGTAAACGAATGAATTGACTGGTCAATGTAATAGATTGAATACCAAAATGGACAGAATTTGTTTTGCTTATCTAATTTTTTATCAATAAATAATTTTGAAGTGACAGATATTTTTAATATATTTTTCACTGTTTGTTTCAACCGGGATACTTAAACAAGGTACGCCATATAAGGACATAAATCGGCACTAGATCGAAGGTAATATAAATAGATGGCGTGCAGCAAGGAAAATCAAACAACGGTAAATGTTAAAGTAAGGATTAATAGTTACAAGGCGCCACCAGTTCCTAATTTGTGGATAAATATTTGGAAGCGAGATGTTAAACTTACATGAATTGAAATATAATAAGCTCTCTCAATAATGTTGTTATAAATTCAAACCACGAAATCTAGCAATTTCGTGACTGATATGTCCATTATACATTTTAATTTCTCCAATTTAAATATTGAACGAATCTTAAAATTCAAACACCAATTCACTGAAATTTGAATTTCAGTGAATTAACAATTGTGACAAGTATTAAACGTTTACAGTTACAGTTAAAAATAAGCTAGTGGGCCCAGAAGTACTTGACTTTCCAAGTATTAATTATTGTACTGATGCTGAATTTAAAATTAGCTAAATAATTTTGGAAAATAACAATCCTTTGTTTTAACAGAAGATGACGAAAGATAAGTTTAATTAAACCAAGTCACAAAATCCGAAACGTTAGTTAAACTAAAATATGACACGTTGATACGATAATTTATTACACGTATAGATGTGAAAATTTTATAATTTTATATAACACTCGAATCGGAATCTTTTCAATTGAAAACATAACACTTTTAAATATAAATATTCAAAATAATCGTTAATTGAATTGAATATTGACTTCAATATAAATTCAATTGTCGAAATATTTTTATTTAATACACTATCATATGTTTGATTAAATAAATCATAAACAACTGCCACTTCATTTTATTTACATACAAGGAAAAGAAATTTTAGGTGATACTTAACCACTTCACTACTTCTAAGCAGACAAATGAAATTATTGATAAATGAATCTATTTGTATAAAAATCATTTAGTTCGAGGTTTTGATATTAATCACAAAAATTATCTTATAAACGTCTTATTTAATGTTGTAAATTCTTCTGTCCTTGTTAATCCGAAAAAAAACTGTTCAGGTACTGTAGTCGATAAATATAATCTCTGATTGTATTCTAATAGTTAAGATTAGCTACGTTATAATGATATTATACAAATTTAAGAAATTGCCTTGATAGCAATAATTTATTCGCAGTACTTTTAATTCAAAAATAAATGTTTTATCACTAAAAGTTTTGTCACATTTTGTTACAAATATGTGTTAATTATTTTATAAACAAACTTCTTTATAATACTAATCCAGTGTGACTTACTTTTACTAACGATGGATCGTATAATAATAATTTTATCTTTTCTGAATGTAATTTTGGGTGTAACTTTAATTAGAAACTATAAAACACAGTTTACACTTGACACCACAATGTTCGAAATAGTTTGAATTTTAATTTTCACTTATCTAACAAAAACAAAATGCTGCGCGAACTGCATTGATCACATCTTGGTTAGCTTCAGAGACCTGCTATCTGGCCTAGGGTTTATTTTTAACGCATTTTCTCTATGGAAAGCTTGAATTTGCACGTGGTACATTGTCATCTTCATAACGAAGAACACTCAAGACAAACGGGAATTTACGCTAAGATTGTTCTCATCGACAGAGTTTAATAAATAATATATTAAATAATATAAGAATTGAAACTTTCACCATTTGACATGTTAAGTAACGTTTTACTTGGGGAAAAATGATGTAAATTATTTATATATTTTATTATTAATTTTATTAAATACATAAATAAAAAGTTTACCTCGAGTAGGAAGCTACGACCTGTACTTTGCTAGAGTACCGCGTTAACCAACTGCGCATTCGAGATACAAGCCCCAATCGATGTAAACTTTGTCTTTATGTATAATATATATAATAAATATTTATATATGTATTTATTGCAAGCTTTCAGGTAGGTACTCTGTCCATCGTTAGACGTAATATCAAAGTGACATATTATCAATGTTTGTCACTTTGATATTACGCCTGACGAAGGTCAAGTATCTGCCTGAAAGCTGAATAAATAAATATATAAATAATTTACTCCGTTTTCCAAATAAACTTTGACAAAATTGTTTACATCTTTAACAATTTTTACAAATATTACTACTGACGAAGATAACTGTAAGTGTTATCGAAACGTTTAGATTGTATAATTTAAATACACCATTAAAAAACCCAAAAGATAAGTATTTTATTAAAAGTAAACAAAACTATCTTCAGCTTTTTTTTTATTTCATATCAGTAAAAAGGAACGTTGAAATGGTTTTTGCTTGCTTTCTCATTACCAAGACCTAAATTGGAAATACGTATTGAGTGTGTTGTAGTAAAGTTCTGTAATCAAATAATTTTCTTTTGTTAATGTTAATTTTTGCAATAAATGTGAAAACATATTTCCGAAACAGTTGAAGATAGGTATAGGACATCGTACCCGAAATATGTCCAGAATTTTCTGAAGAATCTAAAAATTGAATAATATACAGGGTGTTGTATATAAAATAAGAAAGTTGGTATTGGCCACTGTTACATGACACAAAAAAAGTTTTTGTTGAAAATAATGCTCAACTAAAAATACCAATCGACGTGTCCGAGCGTTTTTTCGAACACGCCCCCATTTGTTTATTACCGCATTTAATTTATTCCATTTGGCTGATACACACTGTATACGGCGCAATCAAAAATACCCGACACATCCGCTCTTATGAAACGTGACGTTAGTAACCATTTGCTGCACCGTAATCTCTAATGATTCTCCTCTTTCGTCTGCTTATTGTTTTTTTACCACGATTATTTCCCATTTTTTTACTTTTTTCAAGACCACCAATCTTTATCAAACAATTACATGGTGGGTAAACAACAAATTCATGTTTTATAATTTCAGAGTGCAACATAGGTGAGACATGCTTTTTCTCTAGAAGAGAATAAATTTATTTTGCAATCGTATTTCCATAATGCAAATAAAGACGAAAATGGAGCTTGGGTATATTCAATTCGCTTAGTTATAGAAGAATTTCGAGAAACGTATCATGACAACGATGCAGATTGCGATATTATACACCGCCATGTTTATCGCGTAATTGAGTGGTTTAATAATACAGGAAACGTTACTTCTGGAAAATCACCTCCCCACACTTGCTAATGAGGAGGTTGTAGACGATGTTCGTGCTCGTCTTGAATAAAGTGCACAAAAGCCACTGCAACAATTGTTGCAACAAACTGGCTTGTCATATAGAACATGTCACAATTGTTAAGAGAAAATTACATTTCTATCCGTACAAAATAAGAGTATTACAAGAACTTCATCTACCTGACATTCAAAAGCGTATAAATTATTGCAATTGGTTCAATGCATATCTACGAGACAACTTGTTATTTTTCCGACGAGGCATGGTTTCACTTAAGTGGCTAGGTCAATTCTGAAAACTATCGAACTTGGAGTGCAGAAAACCCGCATGTCTATTAGGAAGCTCCGCTCCATCCTTTTAAAGTTGGAGTGTGGGTAGCGATGTCGAGGACAATTGTTCGACCAATATTCTTTAACGATACTGTTAATGCTGAACGTTATCGTGCTATGCTACAAGTTTTGTATTGATCAACTTTATGATGACGAATTGCAAGAGGGTTTCTTTCGGCATGACAATGTAACTCCACATACAGCTGCAGAAACAAGATTTGTACAGCAGTACTTTGATGACCGAATGATTGGAAGAAACCTTTGGGCTCCAAGACTACTGTATCTAATGCCTTTGGGCTACTTTTTAGTTGTTCAGCTGAAAAATTTAATTTATAGAAATCGTTTGCATACACTTGCCGAATTACGTGCAACTGTAGAAGCGGCTGTACGCAACATAACGTAACAACGTTTTTGAAAACATGAAAAGGAGAGTGGATGGATACCTGTCTCGATAATGGTGGTGATCACTTTGAACATTTATTATAATATGCGGCTGACGACTGTTACCTAGTACACTATTATAAAAGAAACTTAACCACGTTTCAATTACCAAATTGGTTCGTTGTGTAATTTCGAATAAATTTAGCAGTATTTAAACATTAAAAGGAGTGTTAATTTTATTTAATATTTGTAAGGTTATATTTGTATTGTGTAGCATTGTGCAGTACCATATGAGAGGCGGCAAAGGTACTAACATCATGTTTCATAAGAGCGGCTGTGTCAATGATTATTGACACGTGTGTCTATATATATATATATATATATATATATATATATATATATATATATATATATATATATATATATATATATATATATATATATATATATATATATATATAATGGAATTATATGATATTTAAAACATTGCTATTAAATTGATGATTTGATAGAAGATGCGTTTCTTTAAACGGTAAATTACAATAGGCCGCGAAATATAACAATCACGTCCGTCGATAAAAGATTCACAAAATTATTTTGATTAACGTACTTTTGAAGATCCCTGCTTCCGTTTTGTGCTCACATTTGCCCTGCTCTGTAAGTAAAGAAAATAAAAACTAGTAGGACATTACTGGAATTGAATTGAATGACTCAATGCTAATGTAATGGTCACAAAAGAAGTCGACAAAGCAACTACCAATCATGTTCCTTACTCAGATAGGACACATCTGGTACAGATATAAAACAAACCTTTTAACATCAATATTATTCAGATGTACGCGCCAGCGACAAAAAAAAGATCAGGTGGTAGAAGTATTTTACGAAGAAATTGATTATTTAATGAAAAGTATACGTTCAGAAGATATTAACATTATAATGGGCGACCTAAATGCCAAGGTCGGCAAAGGGGAACACGGAGTAGCAGCAGGAAAATTTGGATTGGGTAAACGTAACGATAGAGGGGATAGACTCATCGATTTTCGGTGAAGAAAATAAATATATTATCACTAACACCAGGTTTTCATCATCAGTCTAGAAGAATATATACTTGGACCAAACCGAAAAAAGAAGGTACACCAAAAAAACGGAATCAAATAGATTACGTTTTCGTGAATGAAAGATACACAAACAGCGTAAAGAATGTTAAGACATACCCAGGAACTGATATAAGATCGGATCATAACCCAGTCGTAGCATCATTGTGTTTGCGTCTAAAAAAGATAATTAGGAATAAAGACAGTAATAGAAATAAATTAAGCGTAACCATTAACGAAGAAATAGTAGGGATGCTACAAAACACAGTGTCCGGAGGAGACATAGAGAACACATGGATAAAAATAAAAGAGAAAATTCACGGTGCAACCAGAGATACCCTAAAGTTGCAAGCTCAACAACAGCAGCGAAAGATCAGAAATCCTAGAATTAATGAATGAAACAAGAAAGATTAAAAATACAAATGATATCAAATATCGAGAAATCAATAATATTATAATGAAAAGCATTCGCGAAACAAAAGAAAAATATCAAAAATATGACTAGAAACGTCCACAAAAAGAGTGAAGAAATATGTAGTAACAAGAAAAATAGTCACTATAGACTTCTCACAGACAAAGGATGGGAAGGTAATTATTAGCGTAGAAAAAAAGCTTGCTCGACGAAAGGAATACGTGGAAGAACTATGATGATAATAGAACGAAAGCTACGTATACAAGAAACACAAAAATGGCAACAATGGGATAACAAAAGAAGAGATTGTACATGCAATACGAAAGTCAAAAAATAATAAAGCGGGGGACCTGACGAAATTCCTGCAGAGTTAATAAAACTTATACATGGAGACAAGATTGTAGTACTTCTAGATGTATTTAATGCGATATATCGATCTGGTAATATTCTTAAAGACTGGCTAAAATCTACATTTGTAACGTTACCTAAAACAACTCATCCACGAAAATGCGAAGAATATCGAAATATTAGTTTAATGAGCCATGTTTTGAAAATCTTCCTAAAAATACGCGCCCGAATATACAGGGTGTCCCAAAATTAATGGAACACAGAGCACCACTAAATTCCTTACAAGAAAATAAGTCGATTACACCCAACATGCTTTAGTCCAAAAGTTGATATTTACTGAGATACAGGGTGTTTGTTAGTTGTAATGAAAAACAATGAAAAAATTATAATTATTATTAAAACATTATAACATATTAAATTACAAGGTAAACTACTAAAACAAATTCTCAACATGGCCTCCATTTACATTCATACACTTTGTTAAGCGTTTAATGAGTGATCGTCTTATATTAAAAAATATTTCTTCTTTCATGGCAAAAACATGTGCAGCGTTTACGATTGTTTGCCATAGTTCAGCCCGTGTATTTATCACGGCGTCATAAACTTTTGTTTTGAGGTCGCTTCAAACACAAAAATCCGACGGATTCAAATCAGGACTACGTGCGGGCCAGGGGAACGGACTGCCACGTCCTATCCATCGTTATGGAAATTCATTTAGAAAATTGCGAACTGCTATGAAGAAATGAAGTTTTCTTTTGCATAAATGCATACCATATCCCGCATCTCTTCGTAAGAGAATAATTTTATGTCGCTTCATCTTTTAAGTATATTTATAATAGTCATACTATACACAATCTAATTACATACAGCAAATTAAATCGATAAATGTCATCAGTACTTAACGATTTTGTTTCATAAAACACCATACTACTATGTTTTTTTTACGTTGTTCTATTCATTACGTTTTTCATTACACCCTGTATCTCAGTAAATATCAACTTTTGGACTAAAGCATGTTGTGTTCAATCGACTTATTTTCTTGTAAGGAATTTACTGGTGCTGTGTGTCCCATTAATTTTGGGAGACTCTGTATACCAAATGTGAATTCATTATGTCAAACACTGAGATTTAGAAATGGATATGGGACACGTGAAGCACTATTTGCTTTAAATATAATAATTGAACGTTGCTTAGATGTAAACATAGATATATATGTGTATATATATATATATATATATATATATATATATATATATATATATATATATATATATATATAAATGTGCTGTTTTAATGGCTTTAATATTTAAAATGTGCGACTTATACAAATGTGGGTAAATTATTATAATTATATTTATATTTAAAGTTTGGTTTGGGAATAATATTTAAATGTTTATTATTATTTTATATTGATAAATTTATGATTGTAATTGAAAGTAATAATTAACTTTATTATTTTGTATATTGTTGCACCGGACTAGCTCAGGGATCTCAATATGGGGATAGGGATCAAGGACTTTAGTTGAAGATAAAATTTTTTGAGTATAAGAAATATCCTATATGTAATTGAATTTAAAGTATAAAAGTTGCTCTGAATACAATTTGCTTTCAAACGCATGCGTTAATGAACTTAAGTGAAAATAAGTAACTGTCAAAGTTGTCAAATGATTAATTTAGAAAATTTAATGTTTGGATCAAAATGAAAATTTAGAAAAAGAAAAGGAAATTATTAGCTTTACAGGTGTTTACACAAGTAAATAATTTTTAAAATTCTTAACCACAAACAAATAACAAACATAAATTGCAGGAAAATAACAATGTATAGGGTTATAAAATTTGACTCACATATACAGTCCTTCCTATTGATAGAATGATGTCTTCAAAACTTCAGCTGGATGCAGGCAATGTTCACTCGGCTACAGTTGTTACCAATACCCAACTGCTATCTCGGTTCTCGAAGACACCAACTTCCAGGCTTCAAGTTGTTTTCTTTTCAAAAACGGCAAACTCCAAACACTTATTTATTAACGGTAACTTTTTATTTTAATGATTTTATGGCTCAATGAGTGGTATCGTTTAAAATATTTGTTTAAATATCCAAGATTTTTGTTGACGACACTTTTATTTTAGTTACCGAAAATAATTTTTATTTAAAAGGAATTGTCCGGAGAAATAAAACAAACTTTGACCAAATAAAAATGGAATTTAATTTGGTAAATAAGAATTATTTTAAATTGGAAAACACGTAAACAAATCTTCACAAAATCGTAACATCAATTAATCGAACAGAATTATTTTTATTAAAAACGACAGGTATCGGTGACCGAACTATTTATTTTTAACCGACAATACAAAAACAAGTGCTCTCGAAAATTATTCGTAACGTAAACTTTCTTGACGATAAAAAATTAGGTTATGTACGCACAAATTTTACAACACTGTTTTAACCTTTTTCACTTTTGAACAAATTCTAGAGAGAGAGTGATTTCCTGAGCGCTTGCTTTTATATGTTTCTGGTTGCTACAGAAATTTCAATTTTTTTACAGCCATATTGCAAAATTAACAATGGATGTGATTGGAGGATCAAAATTACAAATTGTACATAAATGAAATTTTGGCCGTAACTTTCTTATACATGGTCGGAAATGAAAATTAAAAATGAAAATGAAAACTACGTAAAATTTTGAATAAAAGGACACCTAACAAGCTATAATTCCTAACACTAATAAACGAAATAACTTAATCTAATCAAAATGACCTTTTAACTATTTACACTTACAATCTAAACTAAAATTACTTGCAAAAATGGAATTCTGAGGACATTTTACATAAGAAAACATATCTTTTATGTTCGAAACATTTAATTTAATGAAAATTTTAAGCTTTTGTAAATTTGTCTAGAATTCACCTCACATTTAGCATAATTTTGCGGATAAAAACGCTGTATCCTTATAAAAACTTATTCATATTGAGAAAGAACATCTATTCTTTGCTTTAAGAGCAAAAACTAAATCTAATAATGTGGAAAAAGTATAAAATTATGTGAAAAACCTAAAATTTACAACGTAACCAAACTTAAATCTAAAAATGAAATTAATTCATATTAAAAAATGTTTTTAACACTTAAAATGTTATGTTTAAGGTTTGTACTACTTGTCTTTATTGTTCTCACTACTTATTTGCAATGCCTAAAGTTATATAGTCTTGCATTGAAAAAGTCTCATCGTCTAACACTCTTTTAGAAATTTTTCACTATAAAATGTACGGCACTATAAATGTTTGTATGCCATAATGTTCTAAATGTTTTTCTTCTTGTGAATCATGTATTATAATTTTTGTCACTAATTCGCTACCAAAAATATGTGCGAAAATTGTCTATACTGTCCATATTATAACCCTTTTACTAAATTTTGTATTTCCTGCCTTTAAAAACTAAACATACACTATCCCTAACATAATCCTAACTATGTAGTCCATGTTTAAACACCTGTAAAAGTCCACTTGCCAAATTACCTTTGAAAAATTGAGTTTTATTGCAATAAATGCAATACTAAAATGACTCTACGAAAATGGTTATATTTAACATCCTTGACAATTTTGTTAGCAGCAAATTGCTTTTATGATGAAACCAAACTAAGCAAATGATATTCAGATTAATTTATACCAAATAAATTTATTTTAAACACATCGTGAACCAGATTTATATAAAATAGTGTCTCGCACTTGTATCGAGCTAGAAATCACCCCTTTTTATTACCCAAATGTCATGTAAGCTGTCCGATACTTCTATTACCTCTTTCTAAACATCTCAATATATATATATATATATATATATATATATATATATATATGTATATATATATATATACAGGGTGTTCCAGTTTTTGTAGCAGGACTTTAATAGTTGATAGAGCTTTCAAAATTAAGACAAAAAGGTTATATAAACATAGGTTGCCAAACGCTTAGTTTTGGAGATACAGTGTTTCAGTTTTAATTTTTTTTCAGTTCTTTTAATTTATCTTCCAAACTATTTAAAATAATAAATCCAAATTTAGTACACATATTACACTTCTTAAACTCAATATTAAGAGTAGTTTAACGTTTATCAATATCTACAGGGTAGTACATTTTCTGGGGTGGTACACCCTTTATCCCCCCGAACTTTTTCATGCGACGCCTCTAACTCTTAAAAACTAAAAATTTAGATTGCCCATTTGATTTAGGAACTTTTTTGTCCTCTGCTTTTTTT
Organism: Vesta saturnalis; assembly: GCA_036346205.1. Taxonomy (NCBI): domain Eukaryota; kingdom Metazoa; phylum Arthropoda; class Insecta; order Coleoptera; family Lampyridae; genus Vesta; species Vesta saturnalis. Next base: position 1,147,855 of record JARFJB010001849.1, on the reverse strand, counting down.
TTCGAAAAATGCATAGTTTTTGACATAAATTAGCTGTAACCCATGAACAGCTTTCAAATGCTAAGTAAAGAACGTCTGATGCTCCCGCAAAAAATAGTGTGCCATGAAAAGAACAATAAAAAAAAGAATCAAATTATGTCAATTCTCACGTTTTTTTTGTCTCTTAATAAAAAGTAGTACTCCACTGATTTTTTCCTAACTTTTCAGTTGAATTAAATAAAGGAAAATAAAAGTAAAACAACAAAATAAATATTAAAAAATACGTATTTATTGGAAAAATTGGAAAGAATTTCTATTTAAGATTTTAACAAGAACGAAACGAACGAAATAAATAAATTAAACAAATAAACTTAACCTATAACAACAAAACAAAACGCTATCGTAATAATAAATAAATTTAAAGAAACTGTTCAAAATGTGAACCATTTTGTTGAATACATAATTCACACCGACGAATGGAATATTAACTAAAAATTGTCTTATTTCATTACACGCATACACCCTTTATTTTAAATACCCCACACAAAAATCTAAGGGATTTAGGTCTGAGACCTTGGTGGCCAGGTAACTGGGCCTGCACAACCGATCCATCTTCCTGGATAATTTTTGTAAATTTAGGAATATAAAATATATTTTATTTTTAATGTATTTAAATTATAAATCTAGTTGCACTTCAGTTACCGCAGTAGTAATGGTTGTTAAAATTGTTAAAGATCTTTAGAATTTTAACAAACATTACTACAAGATAACTGTAGTGTATCAAACGTTAGATTGTAATGACACCATCAAATGATAAGTATTTTATTATAGGAATGGTGAAAGTTTACATTTTCATATTAAGGAATATGTTCCACATATTCCCATGTTCATTCTCTAAGAATTCCAAGAAATCTGCAGCATTCATCCGAGGTGGTAAAAAGTAGGGCCCAAAAAGGTGATTATTGTAAATACCTATCCAGATGTTCACTCTAAATTCTTGTTGGAAATGTCTCGGACGAACTACATGTGGATTTTCATGTGCCCAAACGTGCTGGTTGTGAAAATTTACTACACCACGGCGAGTAAAGCAGGATTCATCTGTCCATAAAACATTTTTTAAAAAACCTAGATTGTTATTATTTTCAGCAAGAATCCATCGACAATACGCAACTCTATGTTCTGCATCCCCTGGTTGTAGCCCTTGAACAGGTTGTAGATGGTAAGGATATCGGTGTTCCCGTCTTAATGTTCGGTGAATAGTAGTACTTGAGACTCCACCTAAAGCTACGGATACTCTTCTAATGCTAGTTGTGGGATCTCTGTCGAATTTACGCAAAATTCGTCGTGCAATATTTATTTGCTGCCTATGATTATTATTTTGACGACCATGCACATTATTTAACCCCTGACTTATAATTTGTTGGTGAACTCTTACAAATACTGAAGGATGTGGAGCTCTTCTAAATGGAAATCTTCGCCTATATTCACGGGCTGCTGTTGCATTTACAAACCATAAATAAAATGGATATCCACTATTACTGGATTAGAAAACAAAAATGGCATTTTAAAAGATCACTTTTGCAATAAAAATTAACACAATAAAATATGTAAATAAATTTCATTCTTTCTTATGCACAAGTCGTATTTAAAATAAAACGTGAGATTTGACATAATTTGATTCTTTTTTTTATTGTTCTTTTCATGGCACACTATTTTTTGCGGGAGCATCAGTCGTTTTTTACTTATCATTTGGAAGCTGTTCATGGATTACAGCTAATTTATCTCAAAAACTATGAATTTTTCGAAAAAAAAGCAGAAGACAAAAAAGTTCTTAAATCAAATGGGCAATCTAAATATTTGGTTTTTAAGAGTTAAGAGGCGTCGCATAAAAAAGTTCGGGGGGGATAAAGGGTGTACTACCCCAGAAAATGTACTACCCTGTAGATATTGATAAACGTTAAACTACTCTTAATATTGAGTTTAAGGAGTGTAATATGTGTACTAAATTTGGATTTATTATTTTAAATAGTTTTGAAGATAAATTAAAAGAACTGAAAAAAAATTAAAACTTTGAAACCCTGTATCTCCAAAACTAACCGTTTGGCAACTTATGTTTATATGACCTTTTTGTCTTAATTTTGAAAGCTCTATCGACTATTAAAGTCCTGCTACAAAAAACTGGAACACCCTGTATATATGATTTATAGATTATACTAAAGTATTCGACAGAATACAACACAATAAATTATTTGAAATACTACAACAACTGAACTTAGATTACCAAGTCCTACGGCTTATAACAAACTTATTCTGGAAACAGACAGCATGCTTTCGGACAAAAGAGGGCATCACTGAGAAATAAATATAAAGCGTGGTGTGAGACAGGGTTGTATTCTGTCACCACTCTTATTCAACGTATACTCAGAGATCATATTCAAAACAGCATTAAACAAAGAAGCAGAGGATATTAAGATAAACGGAACGGCCATAAATAATCAAGATATACCGATGACTCTGTGCTTATAGCGGAAAACAACAGGATCGCCAAAACTTGTTTAACCGTGTATATGAAAGCAGCACAGCATATGGATTAGACAAGTATCTAAAAAAAGACCAAATATATGGTAATAACTAAAAAATAACCATCAATATATTGTAATAAACAATAAAATCATCCAATGAATATCTGATTATATATATATTTGGGCACGATAATAAATTATGAAGGAAGACAAACTGCTGCTATATGGGGTAGAAGCCTACACGTTGATGCAACAAAATCAGTGCATTTGAAATGTGGGTATACAGATGCATTCTACATGTTTCATGGGTGAATAGAGTAACCAATGTAGAAATTGTAGAAAAAATTAATTGCTCCTTGGAACTTATGGCCACTATAAAACGACGGAAGCTAAAGTACCTGGGACATGTGATGAGAGGCGAAAAGTACCAATTACTACAATTCAGTTCACAAGGTTGTATAGAAGGGAAAAGAGGTCTTTCGAGTTGCAGCTTCCAAGGTGCAAGTAGTAAGAAGAAGTTAATGTAAATAAAGACACTGGTAATCTGAAGAGATTGCTGATAAACAGTTGTGTATAAAATGGCAGTTTTAAGAGCAACGCTTGTGTAATAAAAATTAGTTGCTAAGTATGTGCCGAAAACACCTTTAGTAATGATAGTATCCACAAGTGTGATCTTATAATTCGTCATACTTCAATATTGTACATTTTTGTATGAAACCATCTAAACCAAATTGTCATAACTAAGGAATTGATAGACATTTAGAAAGCAATAATAATTTGGATAAAGATATTTAAAATTTTAAGTATGTAGTGTTTTATCCTTGGATTTAATTGTTTTTTTTTTTCAATAGATTTGTTGTATTAAAACGTACGTTTTATGAATTATTGAGTTTTATTTTTGTTAAATGGAAATTTGTTCTAGATTAGTCTCATATATTAAGACACTTGTTTAAATTTTAATGGGGTAATTTGAAGTATATGATTTGGTTATCTTTTAAAATATACCTACATACGTTTATGGTATAATATTTTAATTGTGTGCACTTTGTTTGCCTGGTTTTAATAAAGTTGGAAGCTTATTTTTTATGAATATTATTGACCTATGTATTTAATATTGAAGACTGGAATGTTTATTTTAACTAATCTTCACTGTGAAACTTTATATTTGATGTTGACCTACCATTTTGTAAATTTAATACTTATATTTGATTTTTAGCTGAGAAATTATGACGATAAGAAATTTAAATAGAATTTTGGAATTTAAAGGTGACTTGTTTAAATAAACTTACTTTGGTGAGATGACCATTATTGAGTTAAATAAGGATTGGATTATGTTAATAATTATCACTTTGAGGATTTAGTTGAAAAAAGTGAAGTGAATTTTTAAGTGTTTAATACCTTTTCTGTTGTAAACTTTAAATTGGCGCAATTAAGGGTTTAGCGGATTGGGATATTTTTATAAAATTTTTACTTGGAATTGAGTTATTGACGAGTAATATGTTTATAAAATTTATTAAATAATTAAATGTTTTGAAGAAATACGAATATTCCGTAATTGAAGTGCCAATATTATAATGGTATAAATTTATTAATGTTTTATGATTTATTTTCAAGAAAAAAAATTTCACTTTTGAATTTTAAATTATAGCTTATTGTAAGTTTAATACATCAAATCTGCATAAAAAAAATGAACAATCTGAGCTACCGTTTATGGATTTTTTATTTGTAGTCTTACAAAATTTTCTCAGGAAGCATCTTGTGTTCCAGTCTATATAAGTGTGACACTATCGAACTTTTGATGCATTACCAACAAATTTAGATAATTATATATCTGTACCAATAGTGAATATGTAGGTAAGTTGACAAAACTGGTTTTTACAGGAAAGGCATATGAAAGTTGTGGGCGTTCTCCAAAATCGAGATATTGATTTGAAAGTGTTTCATACCTACTGAATGACCATCAGTATTATTCATCATAATACCAGAAGGTTATTGCAGTAGCTACAGTGAATAAGATTATGTATATCAAAAAAGAAACTATTCATGTCAGTTTTTGTTGGAAGAAATTTTAATAATAGTTTGGAAATAACATTCCCTAATACTTGTAAAATGTTAAACAGCAATTTCATCTGCATCTATAACCCTAAGATTGGGATCTTCGTCCTCACCCTCGTTGTTTGTCTGGGGGCCTTTATAAAAATCGTAGAATGTCCCATACTATCTTCAAGTGGTAATAATTTTAGGTAATTATCCTTTTGTTTTCTTGGAAATTCGTACCTGGCTGTTTGTGATAAGGGTAGCAAACTTCGTACGAGGGATAAACCATTATTATTGAGAATACAAGAATCAGTGCAACTTTTTCAAAATTTTATTTTAGATATGTTCAGAGTAGTTGCCTTCTGTTGTAATGCACTTAGGCATTCTTTCCTTCCACTGCTTAAATGCTCCAAGCCAAGCAGCTTTAGGAATGCTATTAAAATAACAACCAACAGCAGCATCGATCTCTTCCTCTGAAAAAAGCTTTCTTCCTCATAAGTTCTTTTTAGCCCAAAAAACAGCCAAAAGTCGCACATTGCCAGATCCGGTGAGTAGGGAGGGTGTTCGATTACATTAATCTTGTTTGCAGCCAAATACTGCCAAGTTAGCCCTGCAGTGTAGGAAGAACCATTATCATGATGTTGCATAATTCCCTTCTTTGGCACTTTATTTAACACTTCCGGAAAACAATGTTCGACGTACCATTTAGCTGTGACAGTCTTCTGCTCCTCTAGCTTAATAGCGCTCACTAGAGCGGTACTTTTAAAGAACAGCGTACATTACTTTCTTCATTTCTCGCCGCTTTCTGATTATTGTGGGTGTTGGCATCTCGAAAAACGATACGTAAGTTTCATCGCCTGTTACAATTTTCGACAAAATTTGTTGTCCACCATTCTTAAGCAATGTTAGAGTTTCGTGGCAAATTCGTACTCGTTCTGCTTTTTGAAAGTCTGTAAGATGATCGTAAAGAGTTGCTCTTACTGAGGCTGCATTTTTTGTTTTCCATGACCTGCCTAATTTCTTCATATATATATATATATATATATATATATATATATATATATATATATATATATATATATAAATTGGAAAGCTTAACGACTATTTAAACTTCGCGCGTTTGATAGTTCGCGCGTTTGACAGTTCGCGCGCCGCAAATGTCATTTAACAGTTGCATCGGTCGGGATTTATCGATCGAGGGTGTGTTCTTTGTGAAGTGTAGGTATTGACCCAAAAATTGGTAAACATATTCTTCAATTAAAATTATGAGTCACGTGTATCACAAAATTTTAATATCGCCTCCCCCCCATTCTTAAATCGCAGCAACGCACGACGGGTACGGCTAGTTCTCAATAATAATGGCTTATCCCTCGTATTTTACTACACCAAAATCTCGTGTGTACTGAAATCACTGGACTGGTTGCCATAGAAATGCCTCCGTGTTTTCATTCACTTTTTTTGTCATCAGAAAACCTTTATAAAACCATGTTGATCCACTGATTGATCACCTTCAAGTTCGGGCATATCTTCATCACATAACTGAACATGAAGGCGACAGTGTTTTTTTTTGATACCACAGATGTCCGAATAGAAGGTGATCATCTGTCAACTTCAATATAAATTCATACAAACATGGCGCGGTCTGGTTACCACCTGTCCCAGAGACGACCTCATCCCACATATTTCCTTATTCGATACCAAATCATGGATTGTGAGATTAAACGTTCAAAGCTGACGCAAATAAAAAATTTTGTTGCGTGTCAGATATGGTGTTGGTAGACACTGCTAAAGGTCGAAGGCGAGAGCTTTTCTTCGTTTGTCATGGAGTGCTATTTCCTTATCTTTTTTTTCGAATCATTGGCGTTCTTCGCCAGTTTATGATGAAATTGCTGTTCAGCCATCAATTCTAGTCTTACGTTTTCAGTAATCACTTTGAGTTTACTATTAAATACATCACATTTATAACATGTGTCTTGCTTTGGATTCTTGAAAGCTAGGTTCATTTGGTGAAAGGATTTAGAATATAATATTCAAGAGAAACAAAATTTTCAGTAGCTTCCTTATACATTTCGTGCGTACATGAAATTGTTAGATCTGTGGATAGTATATTTGTTCCTACAGTGCTGACTTTGGTATCGGGGAAATGCAAGAATATTATTTTTCACTGTCTCCATGTCTGGGTCTGTTCTTTTTTTTTGCAAAACGCCAGTCCAGGGTTATCACATGCAATAATGCCTGATGATGAATCCTTCCTCTGGTCAGGAACCAGTTCTACGAAACCCTTACGTTCTTCTAATTTTCTACAGAAGCATTCTTTGCACGTGGATTGTTTTACTTTATTGATAATTATTTCATAAGTATATGAATACTCCCGGTGCTGCATTTTAATATTCTTATTAGATGCAACATTGAATGACTTCCGTTTCTGATACGTCACTTTTATCAGTATTTCTCAACCTCATACCATCTTCGCTCTATTTTCTGTTTCGTTCTCTTTTTTTCTGCCCTTGCTGTTCTCTATTCACATTTTGATTGATAATGCGAGAGATTGTTCCTTCCTGTCATCACCAGTAAACTCCAAACCATCGTGGTTTGGTTCTTTATAAACATATTCAGAGTGTTTATATCTGATATTTCATCAATTCGTTCGTATTGCTAGTTCTATCCTCTACAGAATGCTCATCTTCATAGTTTTGCATTTGTTCAATTTCCTGAATGTATTCACTGGGGCCTGCCATTTTATTCGATCTTTTACGAATGAGTATAAATACGCCTGTGTTACAATTTTTGTGAACTGATCAATCATCAACACAAGTACCTCAAAAGAAGTAACTAAAATAATCAAGCTTCGCTAATTACTACAAAATTTGCAGTAATATTTATTACCGTTTAATGATTATCATTAAATTATTTATTTAACGATGATTTATGCTAACTGGGACAAACGCACTGACTTGTAGAGATGCATGTCACCGTTTAATAATGATATACGAGAATGTATGAAAAGTTCTTAGCCTACTATAGAAGCAAACAGAATTTGAAAGCTAACGTATTTTTTTATTCAACATACTCTCTCTTAATTGGATATATTTATTACAACGAACCCGCAACGCCTTTCAAAAAAAAATTATCCAGCTCTGCAAACCAGGCCTCCATAGCTTTTATCACCTCTTCGTTGGAAGAATGGAAGAAGATTTACGACCTTTTAGACTTTTTCAGTTGAGAAAAGCCATGATAGTGGGACGGAGCCAAATATAGTGAATAAAGGGGGTGTTCGAGTAATTCGAACCCTAAATCACGAATTGCTTGCATGGCAACATGCCATTTGTATGCAGGGGCATTGTCCTGCAAAAACAAAATACCTTTGGGTAACTTTACGCGTCTTCTCTCCATCATTTTTTTCTCGTAGAGGGGTCAGTAACGTCTAATAGTAATACCTCGTTATTGTTCTACCCTGATCCAGAAAATCAATCATGATTACTCCTTGGCAATCTCAAAAAACTGAAGCAAGAACTTTTCAGCAGATTTTTGAACACGAAATTTTTAGGCCTTGGAGCACCAGAGTGTCTCCATTCACTCGATTGCTGCTTTGTTTCCATAGTAACACGCCGGCTTAAAAATTTGCATGTCAACATTCATACATTTGGGGATCCGTTTTGCAGAAATTTTTCTGATGTCCAAATAATGTGAACTATATGACCTGTTTATATGAAATATTTAGTGCCTCAGATATTCCTGTTAGCCCAATACGACGGTCTGATAAAATAAAATCATGAACTGCATCGATATTTACGGAGATGGACACACAAACTGGCCTTCTCGATCGGTGTTCTTCTTCAGTGGAAAATTTGCCTCTTTTGAAGCTTGCAATCCAATTTTTCACGGTCGCATGCGGAAGACATTGATCGCCAAGGGTATTTTAAGCATTCTTCGTAAATCTGCTTTCCTCTTAACTCCTTCAAATACTGGTACTTGATGGTGGCTCGATTTTTAAATTTTCACAATTTCGGTCCACATCCTTTTTTTCAAATTTTATTTCGCAACTCTGGGTGGACTTTTTGACGTGAAACTTTACACTGACACTTCTAATAAATTATTCTTCGTTGCTATGGTAACGCAATATTTTCTTTATCCACGGAACCGGTCTAACCTAACTAGATATCAATATATCCTTATAGCAAAATAACCACTTACTGTTACTATCAATTTCGCCAGTTCGTTTTGTATGCAGATGATCACATTCCGTTATATTGAACCACATTTGTTTGATTTTCAACGCACATCTCACTGATAGCACTGATAACTGAATTAACTTACTACGTGTAGACATCATTTAACTGGAAATGGTCACTGATATTCTACAATAACTTCCCACGCACTTGTGCTAAATGACGTTTAACCTCAAATTACCATCTGCAAATGTAAAACTCACCTATATGCTCGAAAATGCAAGTGAGAATAAAAAGATATGTCCACTTACTAATGTCTTCGAAAATCCTTTAAGTACATTCAGCCCTTGTGTCTTATGGTAACTCAACTTACTTATTCACATAATATATAAATAGTGACTGTATAGGCAACTTGAGATACCCTATTTCGTTTGCTCACATATACGAGATTCTTATCTATTCACAATGTTATACACAGAAGCATATTATGAATTACAGTTACCCACTTATTCGTAGTGAACAGGTGCTTCTGAAGTGTGTAAAAATCAACATGACTTCGACTTCTCTACATATTCATGGTTGGTACAGATACTTTAACAACGATCTACGCTCATAAGCTGATTGTATTCATAATTTACGTATAAAATCATTAGCAAATGACGTCTCAAATTGTCTTTATTTTTAGTCATTAACACTAGCTGCCATCAAGTTTGAAACATAGATCCCCTCATGTTTCTTTGGAATGACCTTCAACGCTTCCATATAATAATTAATTTTGACACCACAATATTCAGTTTAGCTTTTTCATCAAATTTACCAAAAAGCAAATGATTTGGTATTACCTAAATTAAAATCCTAATAGTTTTTTATTTAAGCAATACCATAAATATTTTAAAGTAAATTTATGTCACCAACCATTATTTAACCTTAATAATAATGCGTTACAAATGTGTGAATAGACATACATTAAAATGTTAATAAGAAGAGGGGAGGCTCTAACATTTTTTCTCACGTGTTCATTGTGTAATGATTGAAAGAGAATTGCATATCCTTATTCTACTTATGAATAAATATGAATTAATGAAGATATGTATATGTATATGTATATGTATATATATATATATATATATATATATATATATATATATATATATATATATATATATATATATATATATATATATATATGTATATTGTATGTAAAATTAAAATTGTACAAATGAAAAGAAAGTTGGAATGTGATTTCTAATGGAAACTAAAATATTTGTATTTATAAAAAATTTAATGTGATGGAGTTCGACCATAAACTATTTCATGTGAAACTCATTTAGTTAAAAGCAATGAACTTTACATTTAAGTAAAATGGAATTTGATTAATTAGTAGGTAGAAAATAAAATTATGAATATTAATAATGTTGTATTAAATTAAAATGCACATAATAGTTGTAATAGTAAAAGAAACAGTAATTATTTCCAATCAGTGAGTAAGTGGAATAGACTTAAATGAGAAGTGATTTTGAAAGTATTGAATTTTTTTTTTTTGATTCTATTGTAATCTACAAACTATCACAGTTGGTGTTTATGTTTCATAAAAAAAGTTGTTGGGAAATTAATAATACATTAAATACTTTCTTTATCACTTTTTCTTAAGATAAATGAAATTTCGGAAAAGACATAATGTTGTTTGTTTGTCATATAAAGTGAGTATTTCATTAAAAAAAACTGTTTTAAATTTATTTAAAAGAATTTTATGTTATTGTAGGGTGTCAATAGTGTTGATGGAGTAGTACAAAATAATAAAAAATTAAGTGATATGAGTAATGGAGGAGAGCCTTATGAAAATGGTGAGCATAAAAATTCCGAATCATTGGCAGTGGCTGTGTTGGAAAGCAGAAAAGCTCCGGAAGGGAAGGATAATGATTCATTAGATAATGCCGAAGTTATCGATACAAGAAACGAAACAAGTTATACGACTGAAAATGGTAAAGTTACAGTGGTGCATGTTGTTGTTACAATTAATGGTAATGGAACTTTAGCAGATTTAAAAAAACAGAGAATGCAAATTAGAAATAGTACGTCAGATGTTAATAGCTTGACATCACCGATTAGTGGTCTTCCTGATAGTGAATCCATTCCTACGTCAACTTCCAATGATATTCCTAGATTTACGGGTGATACGGATGACATTGTCGGTTATTCCAAGTCAAAACGTTGTTGTATTATACAATAATTATCACTCATTGCTCATTTTTGTGATTTTTTTTCAATATTATCATTCCTTTTTTCATATTTAGAGCATATCGTCGTTAAACACTGTTCTATTAAGGGATTTAATTTTAATACTACCATTACATTACTTTCAATTTCGTTATATACATCACAAAGTCTAGTTTTTCAAAAACACTGCCAGGTAAGACAAAATTCTTAAATCTTAAGTGATTTTTCGGACTCGCAATTTAATATACATTTCTTCATCCGTCCATTCATAATTTTTAAAGTCTGTGTAATTCGTTTCTACTACTGAAGCTTTCACAGCATGACTTTAGAATGTGAAGAGTTTAAATTATTGCTAAGTAAGCATGAATGTCCATTATTTATTTTAAATTAATAAAAGAGTCTATTTACATTCCATTTTAAATGACTAACATCACTTATCACAATTAGGAGATTTAATATTTACTTATACATAGATAATTAATTTATAAGGCAATTATCGAAAAAAATTAGCACTTCTATAAGGTAACATTTATAGATTTTTTGTTTAGTCGATCTTCATAATACATTTTTTGTTATATAGTAAAATTTATTTTGGTATCGTTTACGATTTTGGCTTCTTTTTCCACTTTGTTTTTAATATTGGGGGTTTTTGTTGATCATCTTTTGTTCTTATTTATTTTAGTATAGTGCATGCGTGCACATTTTAAATTCTTACGCTCAAACTGTAATAAATTGCTTCCTATATTAAATTTTCAGTATTACATACTATAGTACTAATTATCATAGTCTACCTCTTATACTTTTTTATTAATTGTAATTTTATGTCATTTACAACTTAAGTGCCTATTTTTTTATTACAATTGTGTGTATTATAATATTGAGGCCTTAAAACTTTGCCTCTTTTATGATGATTATCAAATACAAGAAAAAAAAATTAATATAGCAGTGTTGTCATAAACATCACATATTTCAATCATCACCAATAGTTTTAAAATACCGAATTAACACATTTAGTAAAATTAACATACATTACTTTCCGTACTTAAATATAAATATTTGTTGTTATGTGATGTATACACATGCAATATCTACTTATGTCAATTAAGTATAATAGAAGTATTGAGAAATAGCCGATTTTATTTTATTTATCGTATACTCACAATATCATTATATGTTTATTGTTTTAATAAAGCAATAAGTGCTGTATAAGAGGCTGAATCTTATATACTTCTAAAATTTCTTAATCTTTTTCCAATGTAATATATATTTATTTGTATTTAGTTTTGTATATAATTGCGCTTATCATTGCCATTTTATAGATTAGGTTGAGGTTCATTAGTATTATTTTTTTATGGGGATTGTTAACTTTTGTCCCATATGTTGGCTGTTGTCTGAGTTATATAATTATATATATATTTTTATTTATTTTTAACAGATTATTTGTATTATACAAAATATGATGTTATGTTCAAAAACTTAAACAATTTGTAAATTTTAAGAAAAACACCATAGTTATTTAACAAATATGTTAAATTTTTATAAAATAAAATCGATATCATGTTCATATTGAGTAATATGAATATATTGTCTTTGTTATAGAAGGAGAATGAATTATGCTCATTTAATACCTTTATTATCAACAAATTTTTGAATTCTTCCTTATTGTTTAAGAAACTACACATGGTGTCTAATAGATCGTGGCTGCATTGCATTCTTGGAAATGGTAAGAGTTAGTAATTTAGCTATTATAAATGGAACAATATGCTGATTTCTGATGATGTTTGTATATAGTACCTGTAGTGGATGTCGCATATGGACGACATAATGCATAAGCTCATTGGTCAGTCTGTTTTCAGGAGTACGTTATAGTACATGAAAATGGTTTCTGACATAGAGAAGTATAGATTGATAAATACTTAGATGTGTAATATGTAGTCATCGTTTAGTGCAAGCTTGTGGATGTGGCAGAAAGATGGCAGTTGTGTTAATAACGAGTCTCAACATATGGAACTTAATTAAATTACACCGTCGGTGCACCAAGTGAAATAACACATATGATTTGTCTCTTTGTGGTTACTAAAGCTGAAATACTTTCGGAATGACACAGTGCGCACAAACCAATATTGGTCACAATTCGACAATTTGCCGTTGCGTAAACAATTCACAGCCGTAGAAATTTTAAGTAATTTATTTACATTTTGGTGAACGCTTGAGTTATAGGTTATATTTCTGATTTTTACATTTTCTTTTAATAAACAGTTCTTTTCAGAGCTCTTTTTGACCCTTTGTGTGTATATTTTGGTAAGTTCTCAATATCTGTGCTTTAAGCATAATTTACAAGTATGTTTTTTGTCTTTTTACAGTCACCAAACAATGGCAAACAAATCGAAACATCAGCGTTCGTGGAAAGATTCTACACAGTCAAACTCGAGAAATTATTGCAGTTGTCATAGAATTCATGACAAAAGAAGCCAAGGAGGGAGTGACAATCCCTTTGTCAAACTTTAAGGAGAGAATTTTAGCTGCTACGAAGATAGGTGGATTCACTTATCGTGAAGTTACATCAGAAATGAAGGAAATTTCCCAAGGCAAAGTAACAAAGTTTTCTTCACCTAGAATAAACCCTACAAGTAACCTGTATCAGGGAGAATTGGAGTAGATAAAATCAATTATACATAATTTTTATATTATTGAAAAGAGAGTGACTACGTTAAAAGGTAATGAAACAGTTTTTACATGGTAAATATAATTACATTTAAATTAACAGGTATCCACAATAAAATTCTACAAAGAGGTATTGATTTTAAAGGTGGACTTTCGACTTTGGGAAAGACTATTTAAAAATTGGGTTTTCGGTAAGTCATATAACTATTTGTGACATTCACTCATATTAACTTATTGTATAAATTTGTAGATGGTGCAATACTGTTGATAAAAGGAAGGTTCTGATGGAATCATATCACATACGCTTAAAGCGTATCCAAGCATGACCGAGCACAGAATAAAATAATTTATTAGGGAATATTTACAATTTACACACATTATAGGTACTTTGCAACTTGTTCAGTTCCCACAATGAAACACCTTATATCGTGATCTATATAATGTTTAAACAAAATGTATCATTTCTTAATTGTTTTTGTATGTATGTATGTATGTATGATCTTAACCTATTTACCCAAATTTTACATTATACAAAAAATAAACTTTAGCAATTGTAATTTCCTGTGATTACATTTTTGTCATAAGTTGCTTTGTGGCGTAATTTTAGTGAAAGATTTAATTATAATTCTCAATTCATTTTTGTGAGTTAGCATTTTATATTTCTGTGATTATTTAGTGTTCATTTTATATTCCGTTTGTGAATAAATAAATTTAAAAAAAAATTTTAAATAATTTACTCCTAAACCAAAATAATAAGTAATCGCATTCAAACTAATAAGAACCCTGTTACATTATGGTAAGTACTTTATTTACTTTGATATCTGGTGCAATTACACATTGTTCTTTTACTACAACATGTTGTTGTGTTATTAATTCGAAAGCTTTTTAATGAATGTGTAGGACTATCGACTTGCCATTTTAGATTTGACATAGTAAAGTAATGTCACACACATGAATTCATTTACATAGTTTTCTAAAATACAATATGCCTTCTTGGGGGCGTTTCAAATCGTATATTTAGTTTATTAAGTTTCAACACATTCGACATACTATTAAACTGTCCCTCAAAGAGCCAGATATTAAGGTTTTCTTTCATGCTTTGCGGGTACATGTATCATTTTACAGTAGATAAATTATAAGATTGGATTTTTGTATAGATCGTTTTGTTATTCCGTAAATAAAGTTAGTTATTCAGCAGACATTGTTGATGACTCAAGTATTTCACAAAACATAGCCTTATTAATTATAAATTATTGCTTGATTTTACTTCAATTTGTAACATTTCTGTTTAACCCCATAACCCATTTATGAAATTTTGGTGCAATGCTACTGGCGAACCAGCTGATTTTCAAGCAGCTTTTCATGACTCATTGTGTTGTTCTGAAAGTATTTGTACTTTAAAAGCATCTAATGCACCTGAGGTATTATAGCCGTCATTTAGTAAGTACAATGACAAGAACCCACAAAACTAATTTGGTGAACATCTATTTTATAAAAATAATAATATTTAAATTGCAAGTAAGTTTCATGTAATACAAACTATTTTAATCACAGTCTAAAGGAGATCATTATGATTTATTGCTTCACTATTAGATACACAATTTACTTTATCCTATATATTAAAATAATCGTGTCATGTAGTTCATGCAGATTGTAAGACAACCGCTTGACAGATACTAATATTGTTGTCCATTTACATGTATATGTTTGTATTTAATTTATTATGAATTTTATTATCATTATTAAATTTAATTTTAAACGCAAAATTTTGCGGAGGAAAGGCTAGTTTTCATTAAAAATACAAAATGGGTTTATATTTTTGTATTACTTTGCTCTGTATTTCTTTCAGAAACGAGGTGGTATTGATAGACATAATTTATTATGTCCCTTAATATCTGCTTGGCTTGAATGTTATTTTTCTTTTAACATCACTATTGTTATAATAAGAGTTGATGTAATTCTATTATTATTCATCATAATGAATGAACCGTTTAAGCAAGAATTTTTAAAAATATGAATTTTTTTTTCATAATTTTATAGAATTATAAGTATATCAATTCAATAATCTCTTATCCTGGATTACTCGTAATTTGTGCTCATTGACTGATTTCATACAAAACAATGTTGGTTGGAACTGGTAGGTGCATCCTAAGAATAGCCTTTGGACTTCCTGTTTAACCTTTTTAGTCTATGCCCTAATAAATAACAAAAGAAAACATCTAAAGCTTTTCATTTTAAGACTATTATTATATGTCAAGTGAATTTCTTTGGCAAAAATAATGTAACCCCATAACCATTCTCACTTAATCATTTACTTTAGTTACTTTGTTCTAGTAGTTCATTTCTTTTAATGCAGTGAGTGTTGTTTCTTTATTCGATTGTGTGTTAAAGTTGACAACTTGCGAGGACTGGACTTTGATTTTGGATACTAAATAAGTTTTCGTCTCCTTTTATGTTTGGAAACAAGTGTGTTTACAAAGACTGTGGAAAATGTAATAGACCTCATCCAGGATTCTGCTTGTTCACTTTTTCATTTAAAGATAAAAGGTGTACACAGTGGGTGCTAAATTTAAAAGGTAAGTTCATGATCTGATGTATTTAATGATGTTAAAAATAATACTTCGTTTCTAGGCAAAACTTCGTTAGTGGATAAGCTTCCATGTGAACTGAAACATCAATATGTTTGTGAAGACTATTTTGAGGATGGTGTTTTGTAAATGCTTTCAAGCAGCGTTTAGTTTATAATGCGGTTCTTAAACTGTTTGTGGATGGTGTTATTATACAACCGATGGAATCATCTACAACCGAGCTTATTTTACAATCAACATTTCTGAAAACCGTTCAAGTACCAAGATGTCTAACTGCCATTGAGAAGGAAGCTACATTAGCGCTTAATAAAAATTTCCTTTTGAAGACCTACAAAGGAATGCAGGTGCCTCAACGTGTGACCCTGGATATTAATGTTATTTCTTTTTCAAGCGATATTACTCCAACGTTATCGCCTACTTTGCAAGCCAGTTTAGCTTCTGATTGTGATTATGGAACTATAGGCGAATATAAAGTTAAAGAATCATGTAGCACACCATCTTCAACTTCTGTGCATAAATTATTAAAATCAAACACCAGAAAAACTGAAAAACTAAAGAAGTTATGTATTGAACTCCTACGCTTGTGAAGAAAAATAAAGAAAGTGTTATCTGAAACAGAAAAAGGTTGAATAATATAATGCAGGTACAATTTTCGCTTAAAAAATGCAAGCGTTGGGATCTCAATGTTATGAATCTCGCCTTCGATGTATATTTCACATCTTCAGCTGCCTATAAACAACTGAAACAGCATGGTATCCTTCCTTCGGTTTTATTTAAATAACGTCAATATTCGCCTAGGATTTTGTAAAGAAGTATTTTTGAAGCTAAAGACAAAAATAACATAGTGGCTAGACCGGAAACGTTTGTGTGTAATAATGTTTGACCTAATTGCGATGAGAAAACATCTTGATTATTATATAAAGGACGGCTTGATGAGGGTTTTTTGAAGATTAGGTAGGTTAAATAGAAGTGAAGGGTATGCTTCAGAATGTTTAGTTTTTATGGTTTTAGGCTTGTTTTTGGGAAAATTACGGTTTCATACTTTTTGGGTGCGAATAACATGAAATCACAGGACTTACAAAAATGATTACTTACTTGTATAAGAAAAGTGGTGGAGTGTGGACTAATAGTGAAAGCGGCTGTGTGTGATCAGAGTCGTAATAATAGATCGGCGATAGCTGGTTTTAAAATTTCTGCAGAAAATCATACTTTTAAAATTGACGATAAGCTTATTTATTTTTTTTATGATATTTAATTAAAAGCATATGAAATCATCTTCTGAAACAAAGATTTTATTTTCCGTCGCAAAGTGGTATCATGGAAAGGAATTTTTAATACGTATATGCTAGATAAAAAATGTGAAACTGCACGATCTTTACCCAAGTTAAGTGACCATTGTTTAAACCCAAACCATTTTCAGAAAATGAATGTAAATTAGTATTTCTGGTGTTTAACTGTTCAGTGACAACTGCAATACGTAACGGAATTCCCGGTCAGTTAACATCATCATATTCTGATAGTGCAGATTTTGCATAATTTATGAATAATTTAATGGACAGTTAAAATAGCTTTTGTAAACACTTTTTTAACATTACTAATTAAAATATTTACAAGTGGAAATTGTATTCTTATTTCTTCTGCTACTCTATTAATCACGTGGGCTAAACATGTATGAATTAAATTTTTATAGAATATTTTTAGGTTTTTTGCTGTTTTAATCATATACGTAGCTGCATCCGATAACATCAATACGATTTTTTCGGAAGGAACCGCTTCAGGAAGAAAAACATTTGTTAAGCTGTTGTTTACAAATCTAGTTATTGTTGAATTATCTACTTTATCGATTTCTTTGCAGCTAATTAAATAACAGGGGCTAGGATGTTCCCCATCTAAGATCCCAAGCATTAGATTAACGATGGCATGCCCACAAATATCGGTGGTTTCATGTACAATAAAATAAATATGGTTTTCACCTACACGGTTTCGTGTTGTTTTCATTGTACTAATATAAACATCATTAATATATTTTTTTCTTAATGTACTTTCGTCTGGAATTGACATTTTACAGAAAAAAAGACTTAAAACCTTCGTTTCGTAACTTTGATAATGGTGTGTGTGAATTAACAAGCGCCTGACACTTCTGAATTGAAAGTTTCCCTTCCATTATTTGTAGAACTTGCAACCACTGATTCCTTTAGGGATAGCCTTTCTTCAATCTAACTTGATGTAAGGGGTTCCAATGTGTTGTGTTATTTGAAATTTTTTCCACAGGATATCTGTGAAAATTACAAGGAATATCCAATTAAGATCTCGCAATTTAAAATAATAAAATTGTAGGCAATTATTTTTAAAATCAAAAAGCCACTACTGAAAATCCAATTAATAAAAAATACTACTTGCTATTTTGCTGCATGTCTTACAAAACACTTTTTCGCCATCGAGTATAAGCTCTGGAAAGTCCTTTATCTAAACCGAAACCAAACAATTAATTTTTGCCATTATTTAATTAACAATCAAATAATCACGCTGCGCCGATTTTGTAGTTTAATGCTCGCCACGTACTTTCCAATCAATGTTCACTACAGCAAATACAGCATTACTTAAATTTAAAATCTGAGTACTAACCACTTTTACACATATCCGTTCCAAGGACAAGTCAAATATTGCGGACAACTCAGGGATTAAGAATGGAACACCCTAAAAAGAAATGTCGGCAAACAACCACAATAATAGTTAATAGCATTTAAGCAGGTAAACCTGCATTTCGGAAAATCCCTTAATCTGCTTAAAATATTTCTGAGCAAGTTAGTCAAGAAAACAATGGGAAGGAATTAGTGATGGGAATAATCGAGACATTTCCATAATCGGTCATTTTAGTGTAGTTTGAAAATTTCTAAACTAAAGGATCATAAAAAAGGTACCAAAGGAATGCAAATTATTTAAACGAGCTTTTCCCCCGCAAAATTTTGCGGTAAACATATGATTTGAAATTGTTTCTTTGAAAACAAACTTAAAATGTTAGCGTAGGGTGCTAGACTTTTGCAAAATTTAAATCAAATTTGTAAAAAAATTAAAACCTTAAAATCAAATTCTGGCTGTTATTTCTTTCTACAAATTTATCTTTATATCAAAAAATCGCCGAAATCCATGAAGCGGTTGTCTCGCAATCTGCGTGAACTAAATGACCCGATTTTTTCATATATAGGATTATATAATTTCATTTTCATTTAATTTGTCTGAGGAAGTTAAAAAAACATCTTTTAAACTTCTGATAATAAGCATTACGCATATTGCAATTGCTTATTAACATTAGAGTATCTGGTCTATTCACCCATTCATAGAAATAATCTCAGTAAATTGCTATTTGGAATTTGGATAACAAATGTAATTAGTCAAACGAACAATAATAGTAACTTATTGCCAATGGCCCTCAGAACAATAACCTATTGAAAATTTGAAACTGAAAGATTTATTGCATTCTACCTTAATGAGTTTCTTGTAGATAAATAAATATGCAAGAATACATATAATTTAATATAATTCCATTGAATCTCCAAAATGGGAAGAAGAAAAATACGGCAAAAACCACGAATGTATAGAATAAATGTAATTTTTCATTTTCATTATAAAAAAAATTTAAATTGAAAAAATATGCAATAAGTGAAATATGCAAAATAAAGTTGGTGTCAATCGAATTTAAATTATGCGATTCGTGTATAAATAAAATATTTTTGATGGCTTATTTATATTATAGAATATTCATTTTGCATATAATCCGAGCTCTAGTTATTATATCTATGTACCAGATGTAAGTTGCAAATAAGAAATCTTTTTTATTTAACCATCTAACTTACCTAGTTATAATTTATATTAAAAATTTCCTTAAAAAAAAGCAAATTAAAAAGAATAAATTTTTAAAACTGAAAAAGCAGTAAAAACTGGTTTTTAGGTACGTATTTAGAAAAACTACCCTGCATACCTGTGCACCTTAAGTTAGTTCAGGCCGGCATTTATTCATAAATGCAAAGTAAATATAGTTGTCCAGTTGAGTAGTAAACATCATTTCAAGTAATATTTGGGTTTGTGGAATGTAACTCAAAAGTCTTTAAATACATGTGTGTACCACCGACATCCAAAGCTAAAGTCCTGCAACGCACAAGTCCGTTTAACTTAGGCATCTAAGTATTTATTAATCTATGATAGAAGTTCACTAACACACACCCTCCTCACAAAAACTTTCGTAGCACATTTTTTCTCTTTTGTGTCTTGACACATGAATACCGAAACTTCGTCCTGAGAATGGTATAGTATCTCAATAAAAATAGCGGCAATTCAATGAACATTAAAGCTAAATTATCTCGATTCAGTCTGTAGAAAGTAGTATATAGAGTTACTGCACTATTCCTTGGAAATTTATTTGGAAAACTGGTACAAGTGAATTATAACATTATAGGTTGTGTTCCAAATTTATTTCAGATTCTTGTAGATTGGACACCAAAAATAATCTTGTTTATTATAATAATAATATATAATAATCATACCACAGAGAACTAAATGAATGTAGTATAGGATTAGTAAACGGTAATATAAAACATAGTGCAGGTAAGTTATTGCTATTATTTTTATTAGTGTTTACCAAAAATGTTTTATGAAAGCTGCAAACTACACAGTTGGAGAGGTTGATAGCAAACCTAGTAATTCAGAAATTCTGAAAAGTACTTCTACGTGAGATACAGTAAGAGCATATTGCAATAACAATGGAAGAACATACTGTACATTTTTAGTAATTTAAAAATTTGACGGTACACTAACATTAAGACTAATTAAAAAAAATTACTACATTAATTGGTTGATGTACCTGTATGATAATAATTTTGAATGAGTTATAGAATGAAATTACATTACAACGTAAACAAAATGCTTAACAATAAATTACAAATCACATTTAACACAAAATTTGAGCTTGCTTTTTTTTGATAATATTTGGACATAAAAATGATATTGCCACTAATTTTAATTTGTAAGGTTTGTTTTAGTTCATTTACACGCAAAATAATTTTTATTATGTGGATTTGTAAAATTGGGCCGTGTACTTTAAGAATCATGGCATTGATTGAAATCACTGATGATAACAAAGACAATTGATGCTAAATCCGATTTAAGTTGTTATGGTGGTGTATTGCTACTTTCTGTTGCGTTTGGTTGTAGACACTGAAAATGGAATTCACGATTCCGATAATGTTGAAGCTGCTGAGAATTTATTTTCTGGTGAAGATTCAAATTACGTTGCATCAGAAAGGGCATCCATACACGAAAATATGAATAGATCTGATAACGAGAGGCTAAATTTCTCATTTAATAGAGATCTTGACCAAAGATAAGGTTACCCCTGCATAGACGATGAAGGGCTCTTGTAGGAAACTTGGGTCTAGATCATAACGACTGATGACCACAACCCTCCCCCAACTTGGTGTTAGACTTAACACAACCTCAACGCCAAAGTTTGGCCATAACGCCTTACTTGTCCACAACCTCCAACTTTAAGAATGACAACACCAAACGACGCTTGTATTAAAAATCGGTCTACGACGCCTTATCAATATCATCTCGACCATAACTCCGAACTATATGTTTGACTAGAACGCCCAAGACGACCACAATCCCAACGTTGGGAACGACCAGAATGCACAACACGAACACAACCCCCAATTTTACGAATGACCATAACGCCTAATTTTAAGAATGACCACAACCCACAAAGTTAAAATGATCACAACTTTAATGATTCATGAAATGCCATTAGGTAAGTAACTTGATTAATGCATTAATAGGAATGAATAGCCAATGTGTACATGTACAATATCATTGAATAATAATAACCAATGACAATATTCAGTAATGTGTAGGTATAGTTACCTACGTTAACAATTAATCGTATAGGTATATTAAAATACTTCAGTTACCGATTATTAAGTAATTGCATTTTTGATCGGTATATTTTGAAGACTTTCATCTCCAATAAGTAGATATTTCGTTACCAACCTTATGTATCGCTATCGTATACCTACTTTTAGTACACTTTTTTGTACTCGGGTCCTCCGTTGACATTTTTATAAATCCGCCACTTCTATTGCGTATATCGTTCCAGTTTTCCTCAATACATCTTCAAATTTTAATAATGCTCTGTCTACAAAATCAACCTTTTCGATTTCGTAATTTCATAAAATAAAATCGCGATAATTAGGTACTATGAGGTTCCGTTTCGCATTTCGTGCGGATCCAAGGCGGCTGTTAAAATGACTTTCCATTTGATTTAATTCTTCATTTTAGAACAACGGCTATCTCGACTAGGGCCGAACCCGCGTCACTTTAAGCGTTCGACCACCGAAGCAGATAAATAATATAATTATTGTAAATGTTACAGGATAGACATGTTTAGAATTTCTTTGTAAGTTAGATAGCATAACGGACATTACTTTTTTAAATGCGCTCTATCTTTTTAGAGGTAGTTGTTAATATATAGAAATTAAGTTGGGGAGTGGGTGCAGTTTCTTTGCAAATTCACTGCTTTCCTTAATAATAAAATAACTACATTCTTTCACTCATTTTCTAAACAACTACATTCAATTTATTTATTTCTATTATCTGCCTATCTTACAAATGTTGATCAATTTCATTAACAAACTAAAAGTAAGTATGCTCTTACCGCATTTTCAAACAGGGAACAACTACAGTTTCCCCGATATTAACTTATGACGTTTTGTATTTGATATCTTAGATCCAGCCGTAGCACCTGAAGAACAAAAACCGTACACATGCGTGATGTGATTTTTACAATTTTTGATGTTCGTATAGAAAACCTATTTTAGTAAGGAAGACCTTGGTGACTCGGAATTCTGAGAAATACTGAATAAATTTAGGATCCAGCAGAATCTAAAATGATACAGATCCGCTCGAATTTATAAAATTGAGTATAATAACGAGTAAGCATGGTTTGATTATGTTCAACGACGACTGCACTGGATCACATGTAATGATGGAAGTTCGTTCCAATTCGACTATACGTCAATTTGCCAAAATTGCACTTAACTAACAATTTTAATATATTTTTTGCACGATCGAGCATTTTTGTGTATTTACAATATTTGTTTCCGAGACGGTAGGATATGTTTACTGATTGATAGGCCCAACACGTCGGTAAGTGAATACTTACCTACTAACGTCTAAACGAACGCTATTAAATGATATTTGAATTACTATACTATTGCTAAAACTTCAGATCAATAAATTTATTTGTCACACTATTTTGAAAATATAGGAAGTTATCTCCCTAATAACGTCATTAGGACGTTAGGAGTTATGGTCATTTTGTAAAGTTGGGCGTTGTGGCCAAACCCGGTAAACTTGCAGATATACTGCAATAATAAATTGGATTTTCAAGCTAGAAAAGTCATTTATGGTGAGTTATTGATTTTCTTGCAGTGTGCCATAAAAAAAAAATAGCGACTTACTGTCAAAAATAAAAATTCTAGCAGGATTTTTCCTTGCAAATATAAATTTATTATTGGCAATGATGAGAAACAAATTTGCAAGACAATGTTTTTGAATGTCGTGCCCTTTCTGAAAAGTACCGCATTGCAAATTGGTGAAAGTAAAAATATAAGAGAGGGAAACAATACTAGACTGTCTAAGAACCTAAAAGGTTTCAGAGAAAACGTGGAGCACATAAAACTGTTTCCACTTGTTTCTTCTTCAAGTATACAGAAAAAAAGTTGATTTTGCTAGCTTTCAAGGTATTCATAAAATGTACTCTAGTGCACACACAAAATGGCCCAGGTGGTTTTAAATGCCGAAAACGTAAATCCTCGACATCAATTTCACTGAGTTAATTATAATTATAAAATAGTAATTTTTGAATCCAAATGTATTTACCATATAAAAAATGCATTTAAAGAAATAACTGATTTCTACAAATAAGAATAGGGATATGAACCACATCACTTAATTCAGTCGTAGGTGGATGTTTATTACTAAAAATAAAATCTATTTTTTTATTTGCTCCCTAGGTTTGGGAGTTATTTTTACAAAGTTGGTATAATATTTTTCAGTAACGTCAAATTTGATTAATTTATTTTCACATGATTGATATGCTGCTTTTTTTTAAGTATTAAAATGAGGATTTTTTTTAACATCCGTTTCCATAACAACGTACAGAGCAGTTTGAAAGTTTATTGTCACTTTAAAACTTCAAAATGGCTAAAAAAATCAATGAAAATCTTTTATTGCAATTGAATAAATTTATGGGTAAGTTATAATACGGTGGAACCCTACTTCTTCACTGGTTACTATTCATTTTAATTAAATGTGGCAACTGTTAAATTAATTTTGACATATAATCTGATTTGAGGTTAGTGAGAACGGGCTAATACCAGTATACTTTTGGTGTAATAATAAAACACCTCAAATCTAGGGGCCAAATAAAAAATAGATTATAATATAACGAAGTGAACTGTAAAAGTATACACTGATACCATGAGGTATGATACCAATTAATTGCAAAAAATTAAATGGCCTGTAAGGTCAATTTGATACCAGCAATAAAACATTGTTTAAAAATTCTCTGTCACCTGAGGTCATTCCCCATGAAGAAAGATCTACTGGCACCTTCTGCTGCCATTATTTTGTAACGTCACAAGCCCCGCTCCCTGGAACACCTTTCGCCGACATTTTTTTTGTGACACCATAGGCCACGTCCACTTTCACCACGTGACCCCGCCCATTTCCCACCTCTTTTTTGATGGCTTCTTTTCGGGGGCCATTTTCAACCCCTTGACGGAATTTTCACCCCTAATTAGGGCCCTTTTGGCTGTATTAAGAGTCTTTTAGACAGGCCAGCCTTGGGTAGGAAAATGCGTGTGCATACAGCGTTCTGATTGGTGGTCCTAAGGCCAGACCAGACCACGCCCCTTTTACCTGATTGGTCGTGCGTGCGTCCGCCTCTCTGGTTTCCGATTGGTCCTTAGCTCCCACCCAGCCTCTGAGCTCTGATTGGAGGCCTAAGGCTCTGCATTCTGATTGGTTACGGCGGAAAATTTGTATTCTAGTAAGGGGCCCTAACATCTCAAAAGCCAGGTAAGGGGGCCCTCATACCATCTCATAAATCAAGTATCTGAATATGTGTTAGGGTCTGCACCCCTCTTGTCGTGGCCTCTCGTCGCGACATTTGAATTTGTGGAGCCACCTAATGGTGTGTGGACTAATGAATGTATACTGTAATAGGCGTGGCTCTACCTAGCGCTGTATTTTAAAAGTACATTACATATAGTTTCCTATAATCGGTATGGCGGAAAATTTGAAATTGTATTCTAATAAGGGTCCTAACATTAGCTTGTTAGACAGGTATAGAAACTTGTTCTTAGGTCTTCACAGCTTGTTTGTGTGCATGGATCCATGTGCTGATTTATGTTTAAAACGTAGATGTAGATTTCAGTCATTATTATTATGGTGCGCAAACTTAAAGTTAAAACTAGCATTCTGATAATACTAGGGCCTCCATACCAACTCATAAGACAGCATTACGTCTTTAAAAGCTGAGTCATACTTACATTGCACGGACCGCCGTTCTCACAGCTGATATAACGAAGATCCAATACTACAATATTACTATTACTACAATTAGTAACACTGTGACTTTTATTTCCAATTTTGATAATGGCTTCTACCAACCTTATTCGATTTTAACACAAAACAAAAACAATGTCCAAGTCAAGGATTTGAAAGCAGCTTTGACCAACCTTATTCGAATTAAAAACAAATAAAAACAAGATGAAAGTCTAGGATGTTGATTTGAAATCTGCTTTTGTCAACCTTATTGTCGCATATATGTAGTACAATCTGTCTCTTAATTCTCTATTTGAACACCGCATAATATACAGGATGTTGCATTTACAAACAAAAATTTTGCACTAGCCACAGCTGAGAACACTGTAATGCGATTCATGCATTGTAAATTGACTTCTATCAGAGTTAGTTGTACAAGACACAAGTACAGACACAGGTGCAAATACAGCCACAGACACTTGTAAAACACGAAAACGCCCAAACTCGAAATCATACAAACGCTAAAACGTTCAAACACGCAAACGCGAAGACACGCACAAGCGAGAACACACAAACACGCACACGCGAAAACACGCACAAAAGCGAAAACACGAAAGCTTGTACGCGCGTACACTCACGGACGCACGTACGTACGTACACACGCACACACACATAATAACATTATACAGACACGTATTTGTGGGTTTAAACTTTGTAGTTATTGATTCGCATATAATAATAAACAATTAAAACCTTTTTATCTTTTTTCTCTCCGCTATATCAACTGTGAGAAAGACCTAATACTGTCTTATGAGTTGGTATGGGGGCCCTAGCATTATTAGAATGCTATTTTTAACTGTAAGTTTTCGTACTATAATAATAATAATGGCTGAAATCTACATCTACGTTTTAAATATAAATCAGTAGATGAAGCTATGCACACAGACAAGCGGGGGCGAAGACCTAAGAACAAGTTCTTATATCTATCTTACAAGCTAGTGTTAGGACCCTTATTAGAATACAAATTCAAAAATTCAGAGCCTCCAATCGCAGGTCAGAGGATGGGTGGGGGCTAAGGACCAATCAAAAACCAATGTGGCGGACGCACGCACGACCAATCAGGTAAAAGGGGCGTGGTGTGGTTTGTCCTTAGGACCACCAATCAGAACACTGTGTGCGCACGCATTTGCCTACCCTGTAGGGGTTGAACTGCCTAAAAGGCTCGTAATCCAGCCAAAGGGGCCCTAATTCGGGGTGAAAATTCCATCAAGGGTTTGAAAATGCCTCCGGAAAAGAAGCCGTCAAAACAGAGGTGGGAAATTGGCGGGGTCACGTGGTGAAAGTGGACGTGGCCTATAACGTCACAAAAATAACAAAATGGCGGCAATTAATTTCCGGGACTGAAGCTTTAAAAATGAAACAATTTTTTTCGTATCTTTCTTTTTCTTTATTCAAAGTATTCTCCTCCTGATTCAATGCGCTTTATACAGCGACTCAATAGTGATTCAAATGTCTTCTCGAGCTCATCTTTCGGTATTGCCTCCAAGGTGCGCATCTTCGCTTTTCGGATGGTATCAATGTCATCAAAAACGCGCCCTTTCAACTACATTTTCATTTTTAGGAATAGTGTGAAGTCACATGGTGATAAATCAGGTGAATACGGTAAACATCAGGATCGCGATATTCTGGTCGAATTCGACGAATTCTCCCTAACAAACGTTGTAAAACTTCCAAATAGAAAGCAGCAGTAACTGTTTGACCAACCGGGACGAATTCGCGATGGATGGTGCTCTTGCTATCGATGAAAACAATGAACATTGTCTTGATTTTTGATGAAATCTTTCGTGTTTCTTTTGCTTGCTTTGACGCTTTGTTTACAGGTCATACTGAACACACCATGGCTCATCGGCGGTGACAATTGATTTCAGGAAGTTTGGGTTGTTATTTGCTGCTCATACAATCTCTCTGGAACGTTGCACTCTCATCAATTTTTGCTCTTCGGTTAGTGTGTGTGGAACAAATTTAGCACAGGCCTTTCTTTTGCCCAAATGCTCCTTCAGAACTTGACAAAATGTTTGTTTTTTTGTGTTTAATGCCTCTACCATCGTTCTCAGTGTCGCATTGCGATCGTTAAATACGAATTCTTGCATTTTTCGAATCGGCTCTGCAGTTCGAATTGATGTTGGCCTCCCCGCTCATTCATCGTCTTTATTGCTTTAACAATCAATTATAATTGAGGTATAGTTAATATATAGTTAATTATATAGTTAATAATTGAGTGTAGTAGGTTGACAAAATAAGCATGATATATCAGTCATAACCGATGGGTACGCATATCATTATTTTATGGTTTGATATTTTGTTAAAATCGGGTGGTAATTAATCGAAGCAAATTGAGTTTCTTGTTTTTTCTTACGATAAAGGTAACTACTTACCTATCTGCTAATACTATTGCATGTTCAATTTTGATTCAAATAAGTAGCTAAGGAAGTGGTATCCCAAAGAATCGAAAGCAGTAATTACTCCATAAAGCAAAACAGTTCGAAAATACACTTAAAATCCAGAACAAAATCAGGAGAGTATAACCTTAAAGCCAGCTAAACTAGTTAAACTTAATTGTTCTAAAAGTAATGCCCATCTTTACAAACAAAATTATGTATAAATAAATATTACGGATATAGTTGACCCCAATGATAACCAGCACTGTAAAACTGTTGATGTAAACCGCAGCAATGCGTTTGACCACGTAAATTTGTGAACAGTTTTTCGAAATTTTTGGCTCCATATGATAACCAAAGGCGTAAAATTATAAAGTCTTGTTCTTGCCCATCCATACTATGCGATTGGTCATTTTCTTAACGAAGTTCGTAAATAAATAATATGTTTAGTCGTTTTTACCGTAAAACCATGTTCTTGTCTATCCAGGCAATTCGTTTGGTCGTGTTTCCAAGGAAATTAGTGAAACAATAAGGGTTTTTGGCATCTTTAACCCTACATGATGACAAATCGTAACGATATTTCTTGTGTATCTATAAAAGCGATACAAAATGAAAATATAGGAGTGGTATCGAACCTTATATTGCAGGAAATTTTGAATGAAACAAAAGCATGTGGATTTTTTTTAGTGTGGACGAGGCCAGACGTTTTAAAGAGGAGCAGTTTTTTATAATCATCAGATATGCAATCGACTTGGATATCGAAGAAAGATTCGTAGGTGTTGTTAATTGCTCATTTAGAAATGCAAAAAGCTATTTCTCTCATTTTGGAGGCTTTAAATAAATAACAGTTGTGCGACGTTCTAATTCTTGCACACGCTTATGGTGGTGGCAGAGTGATATCTCTAGGAAACACCAAGGCTTGCAAGCTCTTATCAAACAAGTGCACCCTGAAGCAATTTACATCCACTGTTTGGCGCACAAACTTAATATGGTGGTTGTAGATTCATGCTCAAATGTTTCATCAGCAAAAACATTTTTTAACGGGATGAATGCTTTATACGTTCACTTGTTCCAACGTGGACGCCATGCAAATCCCCAAAAACTACAATATACTCTCGGAATAAAATCTAACCGTGAAATGGGAAGTTTGAGCACCATCAGATGGAATTGTCGCTATGAAAACTGCAAAGTAGTACTTACAAATTATGAATTTATTTAAAAAAACCTTACAAAAACAATACCTACTTTCAATATATGCAGAAATCAGTTTAAAATTTGGAAAGTAACTGAACAATTTTTCGATAAACGGGAAATTTTATTGGAACCTATAAGAGTTTCGAAAAGGAGACTTGAACAATTGGACATTTATACCGAATCAACTCTAGGAAAAATCAGTCCTTTAGATTTATCAACTGATACAACTTGAAAAATACTAAAAGATTAACGTTTACTACCAAGTAATGGAGACAGTGTCATTGTTAATCTGAAACGCTGATTTAAAAATGCGCCATTGGTAAGAGATGTCGACGCATTTTTTAAATTGGATATAGTAAACGCGGAGAAATTCATCAACAACTATAAAAATATCTTAAAAATTGATACTTCCATCTTAGATGCTGTAGCATTTATCTATCAAAACATCGTTTAGTCCATAAATGAAGGAAGTAATATTGAAAGTTTCAAGAAAAATATCAAAAATGGGTATTGTCCTAATGTATACAAGCATTACCAAGCAGCGACAACTCTCCCAGTGACCTCTGCTGGATGTGAGAGAAGTTTTGCTGCCATAAGACGTATAAAAACTTGGCTAAAAAGCACAATGGTACTCAATACCGTTTTTTCTCTTCATCACGGTTACACATCGAGAATGATATTGTAAAAACTAAATTTCAGCAAACCAAGTGTTGGATCGATTTGCTGAACAAAAAAATAAAATTGAAAATTGTTTAATTTCGTTTTAAGTTATTTCATTTTTGTATTTTTTTATGGGTTTTCCTAATTTTTACAGAAAATTAATAAAATATTTCGAAATAAAAGATATATTTTTTTGGCTAAGAAACTGGTCACGTCAATGCTATTGAGTATTAGTACTTTAGTAGTAGTATTATTAGCATGGTATAATAGGTTTAATGGCGAGAGGAGAAGTTTACCGGTGAGCCGTTAGGCAAGCATGTAATCTCCTCGAGCCAGTAAGAATTGTTACCGTGCGTATAATGTAAATATATTTTAATTGTTACTCATTCATAAATTATATTAAAAATATAAATTTATGATGTAAATTTTGTTTAAAATGACATTCCGTGGGCCCAAGTATGAATTACTATGACAACTGGTTAATAATTATCAAATTGCGGTCACAAATATACATGCCGCTAATGACAGTTGACTTGTAAATTTTTTTATGCGCAATCATACTGTAATCTGTCAATTTCATGACATGACAACAGCTGGGAACTA
This sequence comes from Vesta saturnalis, assembly GCA_036346205.1. Classification (NCBI taxonomy): domain Eukaryota; kingdom Metazoa; phylum Arthropoda; class Insecta; order Coleoptera; family Lampyridae; genus Vesta; species Vesta saturnalis. Next base: position 1,117,184 of record JARFJB010001849.1, on the reverse strand, counting down.
GATTATTACTGAAACTAGCCGAGAATAATAAAACTAGCCGGGAATAATTATTATAAACTCCGAAAATGATTACATACTTGTGGTGAGGGTTGCATAACTATCATGAACCTTATAATATTACAATTAATTAAATTATGTGTTGTTATTTGATATTCTTTATTAAGCAACGGATGTACAACGTGTTTAAAAACTAACTAAAAAAAGCATTAAGAACCTTTTTTTAGATTTTCATAGTTAAAACTTTTTACAATTTGACAGTTATACAGTCCGCGCGGCCAAAGAATGCCTGAACGTTGGATGCGCATTCGTCCGCTTCAAGTCTCTTAAGCGCGGCATGTCAGTGGCGTCGCCACCAAAAGCGCGTTCCGTTTATTGTCATGTATTACACTAATTAATTATTTATTTCTGTTATTAATTTACATACGTACTTGTTAATTTAACTTTATTACAATTATTGCAACAAAACGACAGTGAACCATTTTGTGTCTTATGTGAATTTTAAAGCTCATAATACTTAAATTCTCATTAAAGAAATCCTAGTGGTTGACATTCCTTAGTATCATTAACAACAGATTAGCAAATATTCAAAAATGTTCTTATTAGTTAGTTCGTTTTCAACTGTGATTTAAAAGCGAGTGTAGAAATATGAGTATCGATGATTGTGTGACTTATTTGTTAGTAGTATTTAATAATATTATAGTAGATAATTATCGCCGTTTGAGTAACTTTTCCCCAAAGTGTATGGAAATATAAAAATTGATTACCTAAGAAATATCATAATTTTTTTAAATCCTGAATAATACTCTTAAAATACAGCCTATTCTGTTTGTATAATTAAAAATCGAACTTATACTTTTTTGATTTTCATAAACGATTAAACTGGTGTGTTCATTTGTAATTCAAATATAAAGTTTATTACTTGTCAACATGGTTATTTTTTTATTTTATAAATGTTTAAACTGTTACTGTTCATATGTAATTCATATAAATAAAATATTGTAAAATTTCTTGTGGTTTGGTGACGAATAATTGAAAACGCGACACCGACGCCACTGGTAATGCCTTAAGTCGTTATTGCGTTAACGAGTGCGGCCGAATGCACGAACATCCATGCGCGACACGAGGCATTCTTTGGCCGCGCGGACTGTAAATATGTACAAATCTTGCAGGAAGGCTTCATTACTGCAGCGCGTTTTAACTGATCGAGAACGAAGCAACGCTCGGCTGTAATGAAGCTATTCCTTGCGTGTTTTGTAATATAATATTACACGTTAGCAGCCTTTAAGGGTGATTTTACATAGCTTAAGTTTAGTTAGGTTAATGCAGGTTTACTATTAATAATAAATAAAATATATTACATTATATGCAAGGTAACAGGTTTCAGTGGCTCGCGGAGATTACAGGTTTGCCTAACGGCTCGTCAATAAAACTATGCCAACACGTTGGGAGACAAATTTGTAGTGTAACTTTCCAAAAATTATATAACGTATTGAATAAAAGAAATTACTATCTACGCAGGCTAGCTCTTTAATGTCTGGGTACAATGTAATCATAAATTACATTCACTATAAATTATATAAATTTTAACCAATAAACAGAAAAATAAATAATCTTATTTTTAGTTTTAGCATGCTCGAAGCTTTTTTTCAGTGTCAAGTATTGATATAACTAGTTGGAAATGTTCATAGAAATTAAACTTTATCTACTCCAGGTAAGATGCCTCAATATCAATTTATGCAAACCTACTTTAAATATAATTTCAAAGGTCAAATCTACGTACTATTAACGTTTAATATTGTTATTGAATGTGTGGATAATGTGCTAAATGTGAATAAAACCAGTTTTATGATTTGTTTCTAAAATCCTCCGATATAATAGCATCACAAAGTCTCTCAAACCTAACTATTCCAGAAAAGTTCTGTTTAACTTAACTTTATTTATTTTGTTTATTTAAATTGATTTCTGACCTATAATTATAAATATCAATTCAATTGGAATTAAAAATTATTATTAATTTTATTAAATACATAAATAAAAAGGTTACCTCGAGTAGGATTTGAACCTACGACTTGTACTTTGCTAGAGTACCGCGCCAACCAACTGCGCCATCGAGGTTCAAGCCCCAATCGATGTAAACTTTGTCTTTATGTATGTGGAACTGATGTAAATTCTAAATATTCGTTCATAAGAAAAACTTATAATAGTTGAAAATTGGTGAGTTTTATTTATTTTTAAATTTATGTTTAGATACAAATGCTGAACAAAAATATATTTCATTGATCATTTGTTTTGTGCATGTTAATGTTAAGAAAAATACTAACCCAGAATTAGAATCTTTTTTATATAGTACTGTGAGCGGAACAGTCGGCATATAGGATTTGACGTAATTAGATGTCATCACTTTTGATTAATTTTTATTATTGACTGTTACAAATCTCAAAAGCTTATACAAACACTGCATGCGTAAATACTGAAGAAAGCAAGGTCAATTAATTGCAAAGTACAGATAATTAATAACATCAGATTGAGAGTTAATGAATGTTATCTTTATAAATTAAAATCGTTTTGTTGACGTTGAATCGTTTCACATTTTCATAAAAACAATGTAAAATTTTTACTTACTGATTTTGAAAATTGTAAAAAACAATAGTTTGTAATGTAGGTAGCGGACCGAGAAAATTTTTAAATCGCAATTGTTACCGCAATAGAAAGGATAATTTACGGGTTTAAATATCTTGATAATAAGTCGTAATTCTGCTAATGTTTTCCGTGATATTTTATTTTATGTTTTATGTAAGAAATGTGGAAATGTATGTAATTGATATTTGAGTAAGGGTTGAACAGAAAAAGGAAGCACATATTAGGGTAGAGAAACAGGTGTTCTACCGAAACTGGCGTGACGAATTGTTGAAAATTTCTATACGCGCGCTCTTGATGTAAAAATGTCACTAATTTAATAATTAATTACGGCGGAGCATACCGTAGATCATCAAATATTGGTGAATAAGTGGTTAATTGAAGGATTATAATATTCAAGGTAAGTAGATATTTTTAATGTAATTAAAGCTCGTAGCAAGCAATTCTACAAGCCTGCGTAACGTATTAAAAATCAAACATTGCCTTGCAAAGGTACCTCATTCGCACGCGGGCTCAGTAAGCGGAAATCTGTTAAAATAAAAGACAGTACAGGGCTCCCTTACTCATGTATTTGGGTGAATTAGCATTGTTATTTGTCGTTTATATTTGTGTAGAGGTGGGCGTGGACAGGATACAGGGTACAGGATAAAGCTTAGTTATAATTGTAAATAGGCAATTGCCGAGTGTTTACATAATCCCGGTGCAGGTGACCATTAAATACCTCGAATTTTATTTTTATTGTTGTATAGATGAATATGTAACCGGAGAAATGGACGCTGTATTTTCTAACGCACTCAATCTTATATGTCGGTCACGATGTTATGATCTATTTACAACTTACCCTTGTAAGGTTTTGTTTAATGAGTTTTGTTTGTCTTTGATTCAGTCTGGTTAATCCAAGGTGTAATTAGAATTGTTTGCCTGCGAACGGATTTCTCTTTATATGTAATTTCCTCTAATTTTACGTATGTATTTTGTGCTTTGTTAGTCTCTAAACAATTGTGTATGTGTAAATTTCTCGCCTATTTTTCCTTGCAGTTACCTTATTACCACCTGTGCAATTTTACTGTTGTTATATTTCATATGTACCGTAATCTACCTTATTTCTTATGTGCTTATTTACTAAAAGACCGGCACGATTGGTTTTAGACGGCCACATGTTTGGTATTACAATTTTTATTCTGGTCTATTTATGACACAATTGTGTTTATGTGTAGCTAAACTACTTGTTATTTATTTTTTTCTTAATGTTATAATTTTGTACGCACTTTAACCTGGTATAATGGTGTTTTGTTATATCTTTAACCCTTTCATTGTTTTTTTGTTATTTGATTTAATAATGTAGTTGTACAATTATTTATTAATGAATAAAGTGGGTTTTCTTGGTGGCTCTTTCCCACAATAGTACATTAACGGGTTGAACCATCCTTGCGCAAAGCTCGTTAATTTTAATTTTGAGTAGTTTCATGGTTTATCTGCTCCACATGATGCAACACTTAACTTCATCCAGCCTATCTAATTCAAATAGCCCAATGTACCACCACTAGACGGCCAATTCTTTTGATCAGATTAGTGGTTTGTGAGTAATTAAATATCAGACTTGTAAATAAATTCTAATGTTTTAATTATTGCCAGGAAAGGCAATGTAAGGCAAGCAATTAATTTGAGTAATAGTAACATTATTGTCAGTAAAGTCAAGATAAATCACTTAGCGATTGTTTTGTTCTTAGATTTGGATTATTGCGAATCAGTTCAAATTACACTTTTCTAAGGTAGGGTATCTGGGGGACTCTACAGTAATCAAGAATTAATATACAAACTAATGTGCTGGACACCTTCTTTGTTTAAGAAATTTTGACTGAAGTTAATGAGTAATTAATTTCTTAATCACTATAAACAAACTGCATATGGAATTAATTAATGAACTGAGCTGGTATATACTTTATCAAGAGTATGACAAAATAAAATTTTGTTAGCCTTGAGTATAATTTCTTTTTTCATTTTAGATAGAGTAAGTTCAGTCCATGAGGATTTTTCTGAACTTACTAGTCAGATTCATATTTGAATTTAACTGACCTTTAATTTAAGCTACAAAATAAGAGATATCTTAAAGATCATTAAAGTGTTAATTGAAATGTAACAAACGTCACATTTATTAATAAATTTCATAAATACAGATGAAACTTAAAAAGTCCATGTCCCTATTGCCTATCATCTTATGTCTATTGATAATACAACAAAAAATTTATTATACATAAAGTAGAGTGGTTAAGTAGGAACATAAACATAATTTAATTACAAGATGTAGGCAGACACAATTACATGTACACCATAATTCAAAATTCATATTAGTGCTCAACCATTAAAATATTAATTTACTTTTTAAACAATTATGAGTTGTTCCATATCATATAATCCTTCAGGTCACTATTCACACATCACTAACTATGCTCCAGACAAGCAGTAAGTATATTTAATGATTCAATATCCTTTTAACTTAAATTGTTCTGTTCAACTCGTTAACCACTTATGTTTGTACTGAAAGTACAATCAACTGTAAGTACTTTGAATAACATTTTTCCACACAGCTGTATTTGTTTCAAATGTGAATTTATGCGTAAGTAACTATTAAATTATTTAATACTAAATGTCTTAATATAATTTGACTTAGATAAATTTCGTATTGATTTTCGATACAATAAGATTTTATTTTCTTGGGATGCGTGGCGATTTGACACTTCTTAACCATGAAGTCAATTTACTAACTTTTATTAAGAATTATTTCAACAATGTGAAATAACACTATAGTAATTAAACATACAGTATATACATTTCACTCAATATTTATCATTTTGGTCAGATCTTTTTATATGACCTTTAGGCTCATTTAAATTTTATGTACGATCACTATAGTTCTAGATGGCCTTATTATTTGCTAATTGATAGCGCAAAAATTTCAAATTTGAAACGTTAATAATTGTAACATTTTATATGACAAAATCCAAAATAGCGACACGGTATGCGGACCGATTAGCAACAGTCTCGTGTGGATGTTAAATGAAGACTATAAAATATTCAAGATGGACATGCTATTCGATCTGCGGCATATTAATACATTTAATTTCCAGTAAGAATTCAAGTAGGGGACGATTAAGATGGTCTTGGTAAAATTTTACTTCCTTTGTGCCCATTTTATGCGTAAATTAACATACTTTAGCTGCAAACCCCCGAATTCGACGGTCACTTTTAAAATTTCGCGCCAATTTTGCTTCGAGCCAGTGCACCTTCGCCTGTCCGCCACGCCTGAACCGCTCGACTTTTTTTATTTTTCTCTTTTGATCACATATCTACAGACTAAGACCTTTTTTTTATGACAGCTCAACTAAATTTTTACACCTTCTCGTTCTTTCAATTTAGTGGATACAGGAAAAACACGTTTCAAATTAATATATAGATTTCAGAACAATTTGCTAAATCTAATGTGTAACCTTCATCTATTGATTTAAAACTTAGAACCTCCAATATGAATGAACAATTTTGACCGACCAAAATCGATTATAAAATACATTTTTTGATGTATTTTATACCCATATTTTTCCTGTATCAGTATAATAGCTAAATCTTGCACACAAACTAATTTACATTCTATATATTTACAAGTGAGTAATTATTAACAAGATAAAAAAAATCTTCTCCAAATGAAACAAAAATCAGCCATCCACCAAGGGGGCCCTGAGATTGGATCGTTTTTCTCCTTGCAGAGTGCGGCGGCTCGCCTGAGAACAGCGGACCCCTGATACTTCCTTAGGTTGGTTGTGAAAATAATATTGTTATTGTAACGTTATTTCGTGTTGGAAAAATTTTCAAAGAGATAAGAAAGAGGTGAATTGTTTTAATATACCTGCTTCTTTAAGTCATTCAGAAAATCAATAAATTTAAAGGGACAGAAATAACTGGTCTTTATACAGTCTTTCTATCAATTTTTGAAATATAAATTGTACTCAGATTTATTTAATACATCTACTTAATATTTACAGGGAGTTATTAACTAACGGTAATTAATGTTTAACGTTAATTACTAGTAATTAAAATACTTTGTAGTTCTATTTCGTAACTAGGTGGAATTATTTACACACTGGAAATTGAATGCTGGATATTCCCGTCTTGAATACTTATTGGCGGGAGCGCGCAATTCGCTTACCGCTATGATATGCCGTTCATACCTGGGGTGGTGGCGGCTCCCGGATGAGTCTTTAACTCGGGGCGGTGTAAGGTATTTAAACCTTCAGGAACGTTCAGTTTTCAGGAATGTTTAATACACAGGCAAGCAGGTTAAACTAAACGTTTTACCTGCTTCGTTGTTTAAAGAATGATTAATACAGGATTTATGCTTTAAATCTGGGTTATCGCGACGTGCGATCTGGGTCGGTTACAGGTTCAGGACTTCTAATAAGAAGTCAATTGTTATCTCGCGATGCCCGAGCATCGCGATGCCCGAGCAGGGCCGAATGCGGCTTGAGGACTTCAGGTAAGAAGTAACTTTTTAAAAAAACTAATTTTAAACTGGTAATTACGCTAAGTGAGATCGAAGTTTACTTCCCATTCGTTTTACGTAACATTTGCGAATTCTATCGCAATTTACTGGAACTAGGGGACCGAGACAATGGTCTAATTGTGTGCAGCTTTGTTACTTTCAACTCGCAGACCTTGCACGTTATTTGGGTAGCCAGTGGCGACGTGTTTTTCGTGAGCTGTGTAAAATATGTACTGAGCATCGATTAACAGGTTCTATGCTCCGCCCCTTTGCGCTTCTTAATCGATAGCCTGGGGTCGGTAGAACTTAGGCAGACAGGCTTTCTATCCGACGATGTAAGTGAAAAAACTACGTCGAGAATAACACCCGGCGTTGCGTTGTTCACGAATGTATGTGTAAGGTTGTAAAATAAAACTTACATGAAGGTGACCACAAATTTAAGTAACAGCAGGCTCGGGTGTACAGGATTATTCTAAGGCGGTCGGAGTTTAATGCACGACTGATGAGTCGTCTTGCTAATGAGAGGGGGAATGAGAGTATGTAGAAAAAAAGGAGAAGGCTGCGTATTTTATTCTCTTCCCAAGGGAGAGGGCGGGCGGCTTGAACTCTCTAAGGTCCTTCAGCCGCAATCATGGATTCCTAGCATACAGACATACATTACGTATATATTTATGGTGGGATTATGGATGGGTGTGGTCAGGATAGAATCGGAATGAACGGAGTTAAGGTTCTGAGGGGGGAAATACTATCCCAGCATTTGTCTAAATAGCCGCACATGGTGCGTTCATACGCAGTAATCATGCCGCTACATGTGTATGATGAAAACCCCCGGAAAAAAATTCATAGAGTAGGCGGTAACGGGAATTGAACCCATTACCTCCCGAATGCTAAGCAGGTGTGTTACCACAACTCTACTAGCTCGGTGAGAGTCTGTAGCGCGTCTCGCAGTTTTATTGAATTCCTCGGAAGGCGGGGACGGCTTCTGGAGGTGATGCTATTTCAGAGATTGGTCGTCGGACCAGTAGTGGGACTGGAGGGGATTCTGACGCAGAAAAATTCTTAATGCCGTTTCACATAGAGCGTATGATCAGGTACCAAGTACCATGTCTTTAAATATTAAAAACAAAGCATACAAGGATATTGCAACTGTTGTAGTACAGGAGTTTAATAAGTTAACAGAAATGGAGCAAAGTGAAGCTGGTAAGTAAACACGATATATTACGCATAATATACATTTATTTCAATGAATGCTAACAAATGTAGAGGTCGATTCAAATAATAAAGCAGTTTAGTTTTATATTTTACAACTGAAAAATACAAGATTGTTTTTAAAGTAATTTAATGAATTCTTGATTCTTACCAAGGAACTTGACCAGATGGGCTAACAAAGTAATTAACACTATCTCTTACAGAATAACCAGCTCTATCTTCAATATTTGATGTGGGGTTAATGTCACGAGACCCTTTATTTTCAGGGTATAATGAAATGCGTACCCATCTCTGGAGCATACAAAATTATGCAAAATGCAACAAGTTTTAACTATTTTCTTAGCAAGACGAAAAGATACATTTAGGGACCTATGAAATATGCGTCATTTGTTTGATAAAATTCCGAACGAACATTCGATATATCGCCGGCCACGTGTAAGACGGTAATTAAAGATTTTTTTTTATTATTTAAATTTTTTCTTGCATATGGACGCAGTAAATGAGGAGTGAGTTTAATGCCTCATCACCAACAATTACATATGGAAAAGATCGCATTTCCTCATATCCTGAAATAGGCCTATCTTCGGGAATGTTTGACAAGTTGCTTTGTAATTTATTCCAAAATGCACTGTTCACAAATACATTCGAATCTGAAAATTTACCAAATGCACCAACATCGATATATGTGAAACATTAATTTGCACCAAATATAGCCAGAAGCACTAAAGAAAAAAAGTGTTTGTAATTATAACAAACGGAACGGCTATTTACAGGTTTGACTATTCTAATATGTTTCCCATCCACTGAACCAATGCTGTGTGGGAAATTTGCGTATTCCTCAAAATTAGAGCAATTTCTTGCCATTTTTCTCTCGAGAGTTCTGGCATACATTCTTTTTTCATAACTTTCCAAACTTCGTCGCATACCGATTCTACAATACTTCTAATTGTTGAAATCCCAAGCCTGTAGGTGTAATGCATATCAGTATATATATATATATATATATATATATATATATATATATATATATATATATATATATACGCAAGACACAATTTTTGTGCGCATGATAATATTATTGTTATTATTTCTTTTTTTTTTTGTAGAACTAAAAGCAGCTTCAGTTGTGACCAAGATAGTGAAGCTTATGATTATCTTAATTCCAAGATGATGAAGTAATAGCATCTTCAGTTAGACAGTCATCACAGAATTTCACCCGACAAAAACGGAAGAAGAAGAAAACTGTGGATGATAAACTACTTCAATTTCTTAATGATGGTGAGAACAGCGAACAAGATGATCATGGATCTTTTTTTCATATCCACTCTTGCCAAGCTTAAAAACGTTCAATGAAACACAAACTTTCGATCATAAGTATTGAGAATTATGATGGAATTGAAAATTGTTATACCTAATCCCTATTTTCCCAATGCTTCCGATCAGTATCTAAGTTACTGGAACCCGCCATCTAAAACCTCTTCACTGACCTCAACTTACTCCAATGAGCCTTCTCTCTTCAGCTGCTTCTAATGTATTTTCGACTACACCACTAATATCACCCAACTCAACTTACTCGAATCAGCCATCTTCTCTTTTATCTCCTGGTAATACGCAGTCGTCGTCAGTAGCCCAACGTTAGAACTTTGTGGAACACAATTTGATGAACTGATTACATTGTTTCTGTGATAGTTCACGAACGAAATTGTGAGAATTAAAATGTTTTGTTGTGTTGTATAAAATTTTACATCATTGTGGAGGTAGTTTGTGGTAATTGTTACGGTACCTTGTAAGTATGAGTTTATTTACTAAAAATGAAACTGCAACATTTATTAATAATTGTAGCATTGTTTCATTTTCAAGTTTATTTTATTTAAACCGTCGTACGATTTTCCTTTCATTTTGTTAACATTTAAGTAAAATAAATTTTGGTTTCAATTACTTATTGCTAGTTATTATTTACCTCAAACACGCACACACACCCGCGCACACGCACACAGTCTTTCCACTGGAGAAATTGAAACTCTTACCGTATTCGTCAAATGATTTAATCGACATACGAAAATAATTAAAAAAATTTTGTTTCATCTCGTAATTTAGAATACAAGGTGACTAAAGCACTTACTAGGAGCTTTGCGATAGGAGGGTGCACCCATATTCTCTCGATTATATAGCGAGTGCTACAATTGCCATTTCGTGCGTGTTGCATACTACACTTTTTCTACGATTACCTTCTGCTTATATTTAAAATATGGTATAGACAATTATGGATAGAAAGAAATCTAAATGTTCTATTTATTATATTTATTATAAATTGTGCTGAACTCGGAAAAAGAACTCTATATATATATATATATATATATATATATATATATATATAACACACACACACACACACACACACACAACACACAGTGTGGCCCAAATTAAAACCAGAACACTCCTGTGAACGTTGGATACGCATTCGTCCAACTTCAAGTCTCTTAAGCGCGGCATGTCAATGGCGTCGCCACCAAAAACGCGTTCCGTTTATTTTCATGTATTACACTAATTAATTTATTTCTGTTACTAATTTACATACGTACTTGCTAATTTAACTTTATTACAATTATTGTAACAAAACGACAGTGCGCCATTTTGTGTCCTATGTGAATTTTAAAGCTCATAATACTCAATTTATTAGACAAATATGTATAAACAACAAATATTTTCACAATAGATAGTAAAATAAATAAGTAGTTTTGCGGCGCATGTAATGCTAATGGCATTTTCTTAAATTCTCATTAAAGAATAAATAAAATATTTTAAAATTTCTTGTGGTTTAGTGATGAATAATTGAAAACGCGACACCGACGCCACTGGTAATGCTTTCAGTCGCTATTGCGTTAACGAGTGCGGCCGAATGCACGAACATCCATGCGCGACACGAGGCATTCTTTGGCCGCGCGGACTGTAATACATTAAAATTCATGAAACCAAGGCCTACAATGGCAGTTTTTTAGGGTCAAAAATTAAGAAAAAGTGCTAGGCATTTTTTTATTGAAAATATTTCTACGCCACTGTTTTCAGCATATTTCAAAACAGATTTTACTTTATCATAATCTCAATGACAATATAACAATGTTTTACAGCGAGAATAGCCAAACCAGCCTGCCATGGAATTCCATGGCAACATTCTGAAACGTCAAACTGATTAGACTCTTAATATTTTTCTATGAAAATAAAGAGTTATAATTATGCAACAATTAAGTTTACGCGAAAAATTTGAAATAATACGTCTAACTGGAGGCAATGCCCGTACGGTCAGAGAAACTGCTACAGAATTTAATAATAGACATCTTGACAGACACCAAATAAGCTGTTTACAACATCAGTAAAGTCTTTGATGAAACAGGTACAGTTTCACTACATCTATTGAAAGCAAATAATAATCGACGTCAACGGGTGAGTCAAAATGATCGTGCCATTTTAAATTACTTCCACAACAATCCTAGACACAGCTTAAGAGTAGCAAGTGTAGACGTGAATGTGCCTAAAGAAACCATAAGAAGATGTCTTAAAAAGAACAAAATTAAACCGTATAAAACAAAGTTTTTCATACTCTACGACTAGGTGATGCTGAAAGAAGAATGGAGTTTTGTTTGTGGTCTCAAGGCGAATAGCTCAACAGTGGCAATTTTTTAAATCATATACTGTTCAGTGATGAAGCCACTTTCACTACCAATGGAGTGCTTTCATCTCAAAACCAACGTCATTGGTCTAACGAAAATCCGGAATGGGTGATTAACTGCAGAAGTCAATATTCCCAAAAGGTGAATGTGTGGTGTGGCATTTTCAACGAAAGAATTATTGGACCTTTCTTTTTTGAGCAAAATTTAAATTCACAACTTTTTTTGGAATTCCTAGAACATGATTTCATGAACGCTCTGGAAAATATTCCACTACGAGATCATATGAATTTACATTTTCAATTGGATGGTAGTCCTGTGCATAATGCCGCTATGGTGAGGGAATGGTTGAATACTAACTTTGGGAACTGTTGGGTAGGTCGTAATAGCCCATTAGCAGAATGGCCACCAAGATCTCCAGACCTAACCCCATTATATTTTTTCCTATGGGGTACGATCAAGAATAAAGTGTATAAATCGCAGCCTCAAACAATCCAAGATCTTCGAGTTCGAATAAGAAACGCTTGCGCCAACTTAAAATGGTACAAAGAAATCTTCTAAGGCGATATGAAAAATGCATTGAACTTCAAGGAGATCTTGTGGAAGCTTCCACAGTTTCTTTGTTTCATTATAACATAATACATAAAACAATGTTTAGCTTTGTTTCATTTTTTGGATTGTTTGTTACAATAAATCTTGTTCTAGTAGATGTTCTGAATTCATAATTTTTTTTCTATTCGACATTTTTCAACGAAAATTTGTAACCATCTGTTTTGAAAGATGCTGGAGACAGTGGCGTAGAAATATTTTCAATAAAAAAATGCCTAGCACTTTTTCTTAATTTTTGACCCTAAAAAACTGCCATTCTAGGCCTTGGTTTCATGAATATTACCTTGAATTGTTGAAAAATTAAAATCGATTCAGTAAATAACTTTTAAAATGTTCTAGCATATAGATAATATATATATATCATATATATATATATAACATATATATACATATATATGAGTAATTAGTTGAATATCAGCATTAAACAATATAAGTTATTTACAGCGACATTAAACATAAATTAATTACGTTGAATTTGAATAAACATAATTAACTGAAATAATAGGTGCAAATTAACTTCGAAATAAATACAGATGAGAATATAGAACATGTTAGTTAGTTATACCATATTTCATAGATATAAAAGCGTTATCATAACTAAACAGTGTTATTCTCCATTTTTATAGTTTCCGGGCAACTTCGGAGTAGTAAAAATATGTATTCATGTATAAAATACATTCATTCCAATTTTTATGACAATATACTAGTTCAGTACCATAATATGCTTCATCTTGATTCATCAATATCAACATCGCGTAAAGATTTAGAAGGTATCTATAACTACATTATTAGGTTTCCATGTTTTAGACTTATAAAATAACTGCGGCGTTTTAGGCATTATCGACGTAATGGCTCAACACTAAAACTGGGCAGAATAGGCGCATCCAGCGGAATGGTCTTCGGCGTACTGGTCCAATATTGACATTTGGCAAAATGGGCGGCGCAGTCAGAGAAATGGTCGTCGGAGTTTAGTTCACGTTCCACGTTTTGGATCGTTAGAATATAGATTTGGCGTTTTGGGAATTCGGTGGAATGTCTTAGACATTCTAAAACAAAATGATATTAAATTGTATCAATCGATGTAAAAAGTGTAAAGGACATGTTAAAGGTTGTGACTCACAACAAAGTTTAGAAGATTCATAGAAATTTTTAATTTTAAGAGTGAAATTGGACAAAGATTAAGTTATAAACTTACTTAACAGTGTGTTTAGGAAGTGTTACAACTTTACTTAACATTCCAGATGTGATTTAAGCTTAAAAATTGATAAACTAGATTGTGATGATTCATGCCGCAGGACTTGAGATAGAAATTTTTAACATGAATCATAAAAGTGCTTGAGACTAATGAATTCTTATACATTTTGGGACAAGGAATCCATTTCTGTTTGTAGTTTTTCTGTAAGAATTAGATTAATTTAGTTATAAGTAAATTTATATATGAAAATTTTCATATTAGTCATAATTTGTGTAGAATGAGAAATTTCAAAGGAAATATGTCATGTGGGGTACCTATGGATAGAGAATTTTGCACAAAATGCAAAAATGATTATGGTTTTTACGAACTGTTTCTTTATAAATTAGTTATCAGTAAAAATAATAATTTGTAAATTTGTGAAAACTGATTAACCAATGTAAATTAAGCAATCTTATGTTTGTATTGGCAATTTTGCTAAGGTGATTTGGTTTTGTTCACAAGCTATATAAGGGAGTTGCAGAAATTTTTGTATCTTATCTTATACACTTTTCAAAGCGTGAACATGTCACTTGATTATTATAAGTTTTTGTTATGAACGAATAAGTTCAAAGGTAAATATGTAATTAAAAATTATATTTAGAATTACATCAGTTCTACATACATAAAGACAAAATTTACATCGATTGAGGCTTGAACCTTGGTGGCGCAGTTGGTTAGCGCGGTACTCTAGCAAAGTACAGGTCGTAGGTTCGAATCCTACTCTAGGTAAACTTTTTATTTATGTATTTAATAAAATTAATAATAATTTTTAATGTCACTTGATGTACACACGATTAAAATTTTAAGATCATCCAGGTGGTTCGTAAAACCTTTAAATTTTTTTATGTAATTAAACAAGCGAAATTCACTTTTGTAACAACAAAATTAAGGTGAACGTAATTATAGTTTCGAGAGATATTTTTGTGTCGTTTAATTGAATGGAAATAAAATTATTTCAATTATTGCATTCAAATTATAATTATTTTAAACAAATTGCTTTTATAGTATTATTCAATTGAAATTAAAATTGAAAGTGAAAGTTATAATTATTTTGGATGCCGATAAAAGTTGTGGTATTTTGGAAATAAAAACGTGAAGTAAATTATTATTTTTATAAATATAAATAAATTAGTGTTTTTGGAAAGTGACAAAGCAGATATTTGTGCATTATACCTATGCATATTTGTGATGTCTGGAATTTTCACCGATGCAGTAAATATTGGTGCAGCATATCCACAACTGGCTGATGCTGTATCGAACTTCCACCGAGGGAACAATAGATATTGGAATTAGAATTACATCAAAATTGGAAATTGAGCCAGATATAAGAAAAGAACATTAACTGTGAGTCTATGAATCTTAATTATTATTTGAGGTTATGTTACATTTGATTAGAGATTATTTTTGTGTATTGTGTAAATTATACAAGTAGATTATGTGTTAAACTGGAAATAAGTCAATCATTTATTGATTTATAGTAATTCAATATTAAAAAAATAAAAGATGCTTACCCATATTAAATTAATGGAATTGTTGAGTCATGATATTTACACATCTTTTTAAGTCAACGAAATTCACGTGCGCACAACGTGGTATATATTACCATCTGATACAGGATGTTTGATTAAAAGTAAAATTCCATAATCAAATAAAATCACGATTAAATTTTATGATACAAAAGAAACTTACAAAAATGTTTGTTTTAATTTTTACACTGAACTATGTATTGATCCTTATCCGCTTTGAGAAGCTAGTTGAGGCAAGTTATTTAAATAAAAGTAGCAATTATTGTCATATTAAATTAATAACGATACAACGTTGTGAAGTTGTAGTGAAATACATTAAGATTTACTAAATAATTCTAAATGATATTACATCTTATAAATATTTGGCATGCATACGTGGTTACCCATATTATGATCATCTTTCAAATACAAATACAATGCAATTTAATTTATTTATTATATTTTTTTTCCATATATATATATATATATATATATATATATATATATATATATATATATATATATATATATATAAATAGATAGATATAATTTCCAGGGTTAATCGATCTACAGTTATTATTAATTAAAGTTAAATATACAATTATTAAAAATCACTTTTGGAGAAGAGCTGAAATGCTGAACACTTTTATTTTTTTGATAATGGCAGTTTTCTGTTGTGGAAATCGATTGTTCGTTAAGATTTAGTGTGCCTGAATTCGATGTTTTATTTGCGATGTTTCTTATTGCATTTGTAATTTTATCCGCCATATCCAACTTATTTCTTATAGAATCGTCAATATAACCTTCCGCGACTGCCTTGGACTTCCAACCACCGCGATGCTTTAAAGTTTGGTTTTAGTGTCTGGTATTATAACTAAAACGGCTAAACCCAAATCATTAAAATTGGTAATTTTCATTTGATGTAGTTCTTGTCTTCTACATGCACCCATTTGGCCCATAACTAAAGCGACCTACAATATAAATTGATAAGAAAATGCTTTTAGTGTTAAGTATTTACTAATACCTATATTATTATTGATGCTAATGGTAGTTCTTAACGTCGAATATTGTGTTCATAAAGTTGAATTTTTAAATTTTTGCTTCAATTCAGCAAAATAAGCCATTAGGACGTTCTCAGAAAACGATTTTTCTTTTTGCTTTTCTTTCCAATCCATGAAGAGAGCATAAGCTCGTTGGTACATTTTTTTGAGGTTCCTGTAGTCAATTTAAAGTCGTTGAGTTTGCTATTTCTTTGATGTTTGGAGGTGTTAATTCTAACTCAATATCACTATCACTGTCCATATTATGTAACGGTATAAACGGGTGGTAGAACGGGATTACAGATAAATTGGCCCCTTTTTGCCTCGACTAGTCAGCGTGCGGATCGTGGATTGATGTTAATAATTTTGCACATCCAGAATAATAAATCGTACGTCAGTCAAAATAGGGGATGAAGTCAAAATCGTTTCGGTTAAGGGCGCCAGGATATTTGATAGACAAAAATAAGGGTTGTCGTGCCAAAATTACGAGTACATAGCGTGTCTAAACATCCAAAAAACATGCGCTTACCTATTCGTAATCAATTCCAGGTGTGCTGGACAGCAATTCAGCAAACCACCTAAAATCGGGCTTAAAAAAAAACACTACACGCTTGTCAAATAAAAGCGTGATCAACACTCAATAACGTTACGTTAATACACCTCCGTGTAAATAATTTGACAACTAATAATCAAAACAAAACACAAAAAAATTCAAATAAAACACTAAATATTAAGAACGCTATTACTCAATAAAATAGAAACAAAAATTACGTTATTACTCAATAATAAAAAAACTAACTTCGTTACGTTATAACTTAAATTATCGGTAAATTTGCAAAACAAAAAACTGGTATGCAACACAGAAGGGTTTCAGAGAATACCAAACACATTTATAAAACAAAACAAAGCTATAATAAAATAATAAAATCAGTATATAGACATACAAAATGCGTATAAACAAAACAAAAAATAATACAAAGGCTTATTAGGCGTCAGGTCGTCTGATCAGAGTTCTGCTTTAGCCAGTCTAAATCGTTTAACCTAGATATAAATAAACCGTGGATTATATATCCACACAACTACAGGGTCAATTGCCCTTTACTAATAAAATAAAAAGTGTGAAGGCGGAGCGTTAGAGTTACGATTAATTCCAATAACTAAATTCAAAACACAGTTTAAATTAACAAAAAAACGATACACAACTCCGCTTTCAAACCTTCAACAAATAAAATAATTCGAAACACACAACGATCTTAAAAGTTTTCGATAAAAACACAATGTTATAATACCTTACAAGGTCTAGATAGCACCTCCTCTGTGTTACAACGGATGGTACGAACCAGGTGATCGGCTACAGCTATAACGGAATGAAACTCCCAGGTCCGGCAAAAGATGAAGATAAATGTTGACTGATATTCTTTTATACACGAACAACTTCTTAAGTTAACTCGTCAAAATGTTACTGCATTAACCAAAACTTATTGTACAATAATAATGTGAGCGTTCAAAATTGTTTGATAACTTTTAGCTTTTAATGTTCTTTAAATAATTTTATTTTCCACTAAAACTCCTTAATAATTTGTTTAAATAACTAAATATATTTTAATATATTGCGATAGTTTCTTTGTATCTTTACACACGCTTTGTACGATAAATAGGTGGCACTGTAAGAACGATGATTTTAAGTAAATCCGCAAAGGCGATATAAACCAAAAGTCCATCGACGCACTAAAAAAAACACGAAGATGTCCTCCAGGTAATTTTACGTAAAACCGAAATCGGCACTAGGTATAATCCTTTGGTGAATGAACAATTTTCATAAATCCCTTTCACAGGTTACTTCAGTAGTTAAACTACCCTTATTACACAAAAAGTACGTTCGTTAAACACCACAAGGTCCAAAGTATCAACGTTCTAAACTACCCCTTAAAGCGTAACACAAGCGGCAACGTATACTACTCGAAAACGAGACCTGTCTAAGACTGCCACAAATTATTAACCAAATTCCATCTTGGATTTTTAATCCCACTACTCATAAAAAAATCTTATCTAATATAATTCAACCAATTAAAAAACGGAAGGAGAAACCAAAGTACCCCCAATACTATAAATTCGTTTTCGTCCGTAAGGACTCGGTAAATTTTGAAAAACAACACGTCAGCAAGATCAACGAATACAGCCTCTGTATGTTTACCTTAAAGTACGAACAATAAGGCCCACATGTTTCCTCTATCAATCAAAACCAAAATACCTAATAATAAACTGGACAACTATACGTAAGCGTCTGTATGGCGCGACCATGACATCATACAGATAAACCTATACTATTCATTTAAATTACTTCATTTTCTATTATATTTTTCGGAAATCAAACGAAATGAACCTTAATTAAACTTATATACAACTATTTACAAATAAACGTTAACCAAACTTCTATAAACGAGAAATAATAACGAAAAACAATCTAAATTTCGGAATAATAATTTCACAAACAAAGAATCTAAAGCTCACCACACACATTAAAGCGAAATTTACTATGAAACTTAATTTGACAACAAAAAAAATTTATATACGGAATCTAACTAATTACATAAGACTATAAACAAAATTACCCACTACGTATACAGGGTGTTCAAAATACCCTGACAATTATTTATTAAATTTACCGGAACTATTCGCATTCACAAATCAGACAAAGTTTGACAGGTATGAATTGATGTCAGGTTAATTTGCTTTTCATTAAACGTCCACAGTTTGCTATTTACGCAACAGAAACCAAGCCTCGCAACCGGTGCGATATGAAATATTGTGCAAAATGTAGTTCATTATGATTTAAATAACGCATACGAAATCAACAGTTTCTTATGTAGTTGTAGGAAATAGTATATTGTGCAACAAGTGGGGAAAGTTCAACTTTCCTCACGAGTGTGGAAGTTTGTGGCACGAACCTGAAGGGCGAGTTAATGCCGACTACCTGTCTAGTAAATTTTCCGTGCTGGTAATTTAAAAAGAAACGTTTGTCTGGCAAATCAATCGGTCGAAGAGCAGCATATTTTTTATATATATTATAAAACTCCCGTTACAGTGAACATTCTTGGCTTTTTTGTTTTGGTGTTATCTAATTTCACCAGTAAAGCCGACATGCCCCTGCTACGCCAATAGCCAACGCAACCTACAAATAAAAATATCAGGACGTAAAATTAAAATTTTATTTAAAAAGGAAATACAGCCAGGAATTTGAACTCCGGCCGCCTGTGTGCCAAGCGGATACACGATCCACTGCACCACTGAGTCTTACTTTATAAGTTTTGTTTAAAAGTACATATACCTATCTAGCAGAATTTGAAATAGAATTTTCAATAATTATCTAATTCTTTTTAATTACTAAAAACCCCACTAATTACAAAAAGCTATGTTAATTCGAGGAAAAAAGTGAAAGAATTCTAAAAATAGTTCCTTCTAAATAAAATTACCTTTATTAGTAGATATTCCTTGCCTGGAGCTTCGTTTAAGAATCTCCGTAATTGGTCGGTTGTCAATATGTTTTATTTTTTCGGAACGTAATTGTCGGACTTTCTTTTCAAAAATGAACGTAATTTTTGATACAGTTCAACCAAGCAAACAAAAGCCCTGAGGGGGCGTATCTGAGGGAGCTGTTTTTCAACAGGTACATTCCATACAAAAAGTATTAAGGTGGCAAATTTAAATCAAATGTATGGATTGCTTATTCAAAATACTGTGAACAAATTTATTTATTTTATGTTAGGTACATCAAATGTTATTGAATTAATTACCAAAAACATTTAAGTATTTATTGTCTAAGTACAAATAAGATGGTTTTGAATTTTCTACAAATAATTTACACAATTTTTAGTTTTGTAAATATTTGTAAAATACTTGAAAAAAACATCATTCTCATCACATTTGAATATAAAGTGACTAATAAATTACAATGATTCTTCTACAGAACTTTCTTCCTCTTTATCTGATTAACTTGTATTTACTTCAAATGACAACCTTTCTACAGTTTCATCATAAGTGTAAATAATATAATAGCATTTAAAACATTCACATAAATAAAGTGTAATGTTATTCACAATAGAAACAAAACACATATGCATAATTAAAATTTAAAATAATGTCCAAGATTTTATGGAAAAATAAGCACATATTGTTTATTATTATTGATTTATAACTTGTAACTACAAAATTAAAAATTCGAAATATTGAAAATCAACATGATTTGATATTTTAAAACTTGTCATGCTCATTTAATCTAAGTGCAGCTACGTATTTCAAAATCGTACACTACTCTAAATATTGAAAAATCGATGTAAATCGATATTTAAAAAAGCATGCTTACTGTTTTAAGGTTATGAACTCTATAATCGTTTTATTATTTAAAGCTTTATACTAAAAGATGCATGTGTACAATACATACCGTTTCTCTCACAAATCAGTAAAAAGAGCCTTGAAAAAGACTTTTTATAAGGACTAATCGACAATAAATACTCAATAAACACGAAAATAACCTGCCAATTCAAAATGCGTATGACAAATCTCAATTGTTTACGTTTGGGAATGTACGGTCGGAGACTTCTTAATGGTAATTGGACGAAAGTTTTACAGCTATAAATTTTTTAATTTAGTTCACATATTTTCCGGGGTTTTTGTTTGCTTGGTAGAGCTGTACGTGAATATATATTAATGTTATTTTTTATACTGATAGTGCTTCGCAACATTAAATATTGTGACCAAAGTGTAGAGGCCTTTAAAGTTTTCGACAGCTCTTTAAAGTATACCAAAAGTACACTTTCCGAAAAAGATTCCATAAATTCTTCGTATGCCAATTCATACTTTTTTCTCGAAATTTCCGGCAACAAATCTAACGTTACTTTTGTAGCTTTTTCCAATATCTCTGGCAGAGTATTATCAAAATCGTTACTACTGTCAGTATCCATATTATTTATTATAAATAATATTTAATGGAAATTGCGATTTTTATCAAAGCACGAATGAAAACTATCTTAAGAATTTAAAAAACTTCTATAATCTTACAGTTGTGACAACTATTTAAAACTGAACAGCTGCCAACTAAGTTTTTGTCGATTTTTGTTGATTATTCTCCATATAAATGTATGTGGTGTGGGCAAAGTGCTGTGAGAAAAAATACAGAGTGATCAATCTCAAGTGTATACCACGTGATCAAAATATTTAGGTTGGTACCACTGATAGGTTGGTAAGAAGCTGTATTGCTATAGCTACTCTAGAGCATGGTTCGAGTAAAAACTACGATCAGTTTTAAATCTGTATGAAGGTCATTAGCTTATACATATTATAAAATATTATCTTAATTTAAATAATGACTAATTTGTATTTGATTAGACTGCATCCCTATAAAATACAACAAAATAAATAAAATATTATTTAATGATTGGATTAAATCATTACAAAATAATGAATCTTAAGTATTTAAATGTTATAATTTCATTATAATTAAATGAAATTTACAGTACATGTTTATGGAATGACAATGTCTTTTACAATTTTTTTTTAACTCCTTAGGTACACATTAGTTATCACACTTTGCTTTACAGCATATGTTCAAAATGACCGCCATTAAATTGTAAACATAAGTTCAACCCACGTTGCATATTCGCAAATACATTTTGTAACATTTCGGCACCAACATTATGAACTTCATGAGTTATAGCATCTCGCAATTCTTGAAGAGTATGCAATCTTCTGCTGAACACTTTGTTTTTTAAATAACCAAAAAGAAAAAAGTCTAACGGTGTCAAGTCTGGTGAATTCGGTGGCCAACGATTTACACTAATGATTCTATCTTCAAAGAAGTCTCGTAAATAATTAATTGTAGCCTGTGCAGTATGTGGGGTAGCGGAGTCATGCTGGAAATACCCGTTTCGTAATTCACGATCATCCAAATTATTAATAAATGGTTCTAAAAGTATTTCCCTGTATCTTGCCGCAGTAATTGTGCCATCGAAAAATACTGGTCTAAATATTCGTTGTCGTGACATTGCTATCCAGACACGACCTTGATAGGGTGTAAGGTAGTTTCTTGAAATACATGTGGATTTTCTGCAGACCAGGTACGATAATTTTGGCTATTTATGTAACCGGACAGATGAAACCAAGTTTCATCAGAAAAAAAAATACATCCAGTAAATCATTGTTCATCGTATTGTTGCACCATTGACAGTAGTTTACTCTAAGCTGAAAATCTCTATCTCGCAACTGTTGTAATACCGACACCTTGTACGGGTACAAATGTAAATTCTTCTTTACTGCAGTGTGAACGCTTCCATAGGATACATCTAAAAATTATTTATGTAAAATTATGTTTGTATGGTAAAATTTTTCATACGTGTTTGTGCAGATAGTTTTCGCAAAGATTTATTGGGGCTTGCATTCATCCTTGCTTGGATATCTGCTAAGGTGTCCTCTGTTAAGACAGTAGCCGAAGCTTCAGTTTGGTTTTAAAACACTAGCAGTTTCCGATGTATCAATCGATGTTGACTATTACAATATTTTCATTTGTACAGAAATTGATCGATGCTGATTGCAATGAATAATGCCAGATTACATCTTGAAGAAAATGAGCCACAACAATGAATGTGTCGTGTTCGATTGAAAACGGCATGACGATTAAATTAGATATCACAATTTGAAATTCAGAATATATAATTTGTCTTGATATAGACAGTTTGTAAATAACTCAAGAAAATACAAAAATGAAAAACGAAGGTATAATATGACATAAACTGACATAAACTAAAACCACATTAAAAATCCAAAGCAGCCAACTGCAAAACACAACAATATTAACAAGTAGCGATTTTTGTCATACGTCATACCACTACAGTACACTTGATATTGATCACGTTGTATTTCTCACAGTATACATGGTTTTGAAATTAACTAAGCTATGAGAAATATGCTATTTTTCATAGCAAATGTAGGAAAAATGAATATCCGATCGTCAAACTTAATAAAATAAAACAGTTCTCAATACAAATAAGGCTAAATAATGCAAGTTTAAAAGTTTCACTTCTCATTGTGTACATATTACACAGAATGTTTATTATTGATATTTAGGCATTATGAAATTTAGTTTAAATGAAAGATATTTCAAGTTTTTTGCTTCCATCTATCCGTTGAAATTATAAAACAATATTTTCGTGGCTGTCAAAAACAGCTGAAAAATGTTATTTAAATAATTTAATTGGTATTTATTAACTAAAATATAATTTATTTATTTACTGTGAAGGTAAGTCTATACTTTTAATGAATTTTTCAAATAACTCTGATTTTTTTCACCCTTTCCTTTTTATCACATTTTTACAATAAGTAATTGTAATTGTATTATTTCCTTTTTAACATACTAAATGCAATCATCTAATTCCACATTAAATTTCTTAGCTTCATAAAGAAATAAATTTATATCATTATATACATCAATAGTTTTTATCACCCACCTTTTACATTAAATCTAAGTGCTTAAGTTATTCTGTTATCCACAGGAAACAAAAGTATATAAACAGTAATGTTTAAAGAAAATACAATGAATAATTGTGTTTAATGTTTACCATTGTTACACATAAGTAGTTTGTACATAATAGCTATTTATTAACAGTTCTGTTCTACTTTAATTTGTAATCGTAACCATTATTTTGTTTTAAATGTTGTTATACAGTAATTGTACTAAAAAAAATTTAATTTTCAACAGCGGTGGTGGTTTGTAGCATTAGTAAGTATTTATAAAATTTTGTATTTGTACGATTTAAAATGTGATGGAGAATGGAAATTCTTTACAAATGTTTCTTTATACCAAATGGTTTTCGTATTTCATTTGCTAACATTTGACCTAATTATACTTAATAAATATTGAAATATGTGTTTTAAATGGAAATTGTGAAATTTTTATTGTTGAAAAGGAAATTGTTTAGCTCTTAAGACATATACAGCTTTTTTTTATGCAAATCTAAATGCAGTAGTTAGAGAATAAAATATGAATAGGTATTAATGTCAAAATAAAATTTAAAAAAATTACAAACGGGATTACTTATACGATTTTTGGACAAAGGAACCTTTTTCATTGTATATTATTTGCTAGTATTCCAGAAATTTATTTGCTTTAACGATTTATACTTATTCTCAGAACTGTGCTCTACTGTTATTAATTTTATATAGCAACATTTAATGCAAGTTATCAGGAACAAACAAAATACGCCCACATACCACACAAAATTATCGAAACATGTTCGGTGTTTTTTAATTTTGTGTGGTACGTGGGTGTATTTTGTTTGTTACAGATCCTGCCACACTTCCAGTGTTCCAGATGTTTCAAGCAAGTTATCAGATTTATTGTATTTAAAAATTTGCGACTTTTAATAGTCATACACCTATATTTAAAAAAATTAATGTGAACACAGTCTGTATGCAATTTTTATGTTTTTGTTTCATTTGTTGTAAAAAATTAGTACATGTTTTTTTTAATTTTTGTGGAATATTAATACTTGAAAAAAAATGGTGCATTTACACATGTTTGGCCAAAGAAATGGTTTATTACAGCTACACTTGCATGTAGTATATGTTCACTTTCATTCAGCCTCATGGCGATTGTTTTGTATGCAAACTTCAATATTAAATTTTTTTTTTTTTTGTTCACAATGCACATTAGTGAGGTTTTGCCAAAGAAATCTGTTCGTTGCTATTCAAGCTTCCTGTAGCAATTTTTTTTCAATTTTTACAAATTTGACTTCAGAATTCATGAAAAATAGTAATACAGGAGGTTTTCTAGTTTTTCTAACTCCTCAGAAACAAGGCCATGAACTTGGTCAAAATGTCCATATAAATAGTATGACAGACAATTACTTTTTCCAATATTATAATTGGAATTGGAATCGAATTCTAAAGTAAAGTGGTTTTCATTTTTTTTAATCTCTGGACGTGCATCTCGAAAACATGACCCAAATACCATTTAATTTTCTATGCAAAGTATGTGGTAAATGAATTCAAATGTATATTGTTCCTTTTTATTCACTGCTACGTTATATTACAGCATAGGAAATGTCCTGCGTCAAGTACAGGAGTGAAACCATTTTCATATATATGTTACCGTGAGAGACCGAAATTAGTGATTGTCAACATTCACCGGTGATTGTCGACAAGTACCAAATCGTAGCCTGAATAATTTTATAACATTATAGGTAAATATTGGATTACTGAAATGATTTAATTAATGAATTTATAATTTAGTATAAATATTTAAAAATGAATTCTTTTTCTTGGCAAGCCTTTAATTCTTCATTCATGAATTCTTCATCAGAACATATGAGTACAATTTTCTTCGTTACTTTGAATTAATTATACATGAAAAATGAATTTAAATAATGAAATGAAAATAATATGAGAAAAAATTAAATGACCTCTGTAATATTTTGTAAATTTATCTTCTTGCTTTGAGCAATTTTATAAAATTTCATTAGTGAGTTCTTTAAAATTCAAATTTATCATTGAATTTCATGATACTGAAAGCAAATGAATTGACATGTTTAATGAAATGAAAATGCAATAATGAGAATTTATAAGGTATTAAATCTTGCTTAATATTCAAATGTTACAATTATATCTTTCACTGCATTTATATTTTATAAAAATTCATTTATGGACAGTCTTCAGGATAGAAATCAAATTTTCTTGATTATTAATCCTGAGGGCAAACATCTTGGATTTTAAGACCCACAAAAATGCAGAATGCAAGTTCGTGGAATTTAGAAGGATTCAATTGTAATAACAATTTCCAAATTCCATCTGTATTCCCATTAAAGTTGTTACTTTAAAAATTAATGTACTCTGGACATAACCAAAGTCACGAGAACATTGCCAACAATTTTCTTCATTAATGGGATAAATTTTGATTAATTCAAGTACCATCTCGATTCAAAATGCAGTCAAGACCGTATCAGCCAGTTCACATGCCAGTATTCTACTTAAATCAGCTGATAGAATACTCTTTAGAATTTAAAGATAAACATTTCATTTAACATTAAAATACGCATCAAGTAAGTGCTGTCCTCGATTCTCATATTACTCAAGTTCCTTGAGATCTACGAGAAATGGGTTCAAATCTTCCAATATTCTTCCAGTTTAATATTTTTCAAGGAAATAAGCAAATAGTTAAATGATCAAAATAAAAGTTAATTTAGGATTTTCCACTTAGATCTCCACGTATCAGCGTATGTAAGTACAACACCAGCCCCGACCTAAAGTTCTGTATACAAAGATCCAATATGAGTAGATGCGCCCTGGTAGGGTTCAAACCAGTTAACGTACCCTAATCTGGTACACCCTAGCCAAAACTTATATCCATAACGGATCGGTTTTCCCTTTATATATTGTTTCAGACCATGTCTCCCGTAGAAGGAACCATTGCCTCATCAATAGTGTGCGATTTTTGCAGAAGTGCATATTCTAAGAATTTTGCATTTGTATTTGTAAACAATGGTCTAAGTTTTGCGAATTTGACATTTATTTCCAAACTATTATTATCTGCGAAATGTAGATTACTCGTGATATATTCAAACCTATCTTTTGAGATGGCTTCCGCTACAAGTTCATTGTGGGTATCTTTTTCACGTTCCCAGAACATTCAACGCCTAGAGGGTTGTAGATATCCGCTCAATAACAGCACTCCCAAAAATGACCTGATTTCCCTTGTTTGTTTTTCTGGTTTGCATGCCTAAACAATGACATGGAAAACGAATGTGATAATGATAAAAAAAAATTTCTACCTGTTCGATTCATTCACCATTAGTTCCAGGAGGTGATTATCAAAAAAGCTCTGAAATAATTCAAGAGGTTGTTTAGTAACTGTCACCAGGCACATCGGGTTGCCATTCGTCGTCGGAATCAATGGTTCTCTTGTATTTGGGAACTTGTTTACCTTTGCGTTTGGGAACTTTCCTACCTTTCTTGGATAGACGTTTTGAGGCTTCGGAAAGTGACACGTTATACTCATCATCATCAGAACTAATAGAGGAATCAGTTGAAGTTTTGATATTTATTTTAACGGGTGCTTTTAGCTGTTTACCCGGTAAATTTTATGTTCTTTCATTTTTATTAAGCACTCCCTATAATATAATATAACATTTCTGAGATATTTTGAGTTTAATAACAGAAAGAGATTTTTTTTAAAATTTCTATTATCACGTTAGCCGTGATTAATTTTATAAGAGTTTTGTCTTAATAACCGACGTTTTTTGAATTTTTTATAATAATTTGTCACATTTTTATTTGTTCACGGCTAACTTGTTATAATCGAAATTTTTAAAAAATCTCTTTCTGATATTAAATTGAAAATATCTCAGAAATTAACGATTTAGCTATAGGGAGTGTTTAATAAAAATGAAAGACCATAAAGTGTATTTTCACTTTTTAAAATAAAATACAGGGTAATTCATTTGAAAAAATTGACAAAATCATGTGTTCGAGTTTTGGCTCGCTCTATATTCAATTGGTGCAATAATAAAGAAATAGCACTTTCGCGTAACACTGTACCAATGTCAAAAATTATTGTTAGGTTGTTCTGTCTAGGGTATACAGGACGTTGAAATGAGAATGGTTTTCGTGTACAATTGACCATAACTTTTGTAATACCCTGTATAACGCAATGAAACCCTATATTGGAAGTATGGGGGAGATGAGGTTAATCTAAATTTGAAATAATATATAGGGTGTCCCATTTAAAAAAAAGTATGTTTGGTTCACCCTGGTAATATGTAACACCCTGTAAATACGAAAATAATGTTATAATGTGAAGTTTGAAGTTGCCTATAATTTTTGTAAATAACTTTTTTTGATATCTCCTTTAATAACGGATATATCGTACTTCGACGCACTAATGCCGCACCCTGTATGTGTGTGTATATATATATATATATTCCAGCCTCAGGAAATTCATCCTCGTAAGTCATTGTTAAAGCTTGGTCTCTTGTAAGGCCACTAAAATGTTTGCCATGAAATAGTAGAAAAAAAACTTTAAAATATGATTTAAAAAAAATTCGAATCTACATACTCTATATGCCTAGCGTCCTAAATATAGGCCGGCTTCAAATCTACTTAGGTAACCTCGTAGTACAATGCAACAGAACCTAGCATCACAAGCAATTAGTTTTAACAAACTCCAAAACACTTTTTATAATATTTGTGAAACAACATTTAGTATCGAAATACATACCCAACAAACCTTATGTGACAAATATTACGGGCAAAATGGTACGGTACTGTAAAAATGCGGTTACTCCCCACGCGCGAGCTTCTCCGTAGCTGATATATGTGGTGCGGCGTCACCTATGTATCATTGGAAATTTTATAAAAGAGGTTTTATTTTATTTCTTTTAATTTCCATTTTTTTTATGTTGGAAGGTCGTGTGGTATTCCACACCAGATATTTTTTTGTTTATTGTAGCAACATTATATAAATAAAGTTGTTTTTGGATTATTTAATTATTGGAAACGCATCCATTTTTATTTTGAAATATTTATTTTATGCGGTTAATCTGGTAATTAATGTTTATCTTTCTGTTATGCAAATTAATAATGTGTATTAATTAATCTAATTTATTTATTATCTCTTTTTGGACGAGTACTCTATGCTTTAATTTTAATAAGGCGATTGTCGAAAATTAAATGCGAGGGTTGAATAATACAGCAGGAAGGAAGCACAAGACATAGCAGGGAAGATGAAATACTGGTAAAAGGCACAAAATTGTAGTACATTTAATATATTATATTTATCGGCATGTTTTTTGATCATTTAAATTTTTTTTAACAATTGCATTTCTATAACATTTTCTTTGGGAAAAATGGTGTGAAATTATTTATTTATTTATTTTGCAAGCTTTCTGAAAGAAACTTTGCCCTTCGCCAGACGTAGTAATGGCGGATACAGTTATGTTAAAAATGTGAAATTACGAAGCTGTAGGTTTTGGATGACGCCGAGTTCAAATATAATATTGTCCTGAATGTGGCACTTCCGGTTATACCGGAAGTAGACGTCAACTTTGTTATTTTAAATGGTACCTAATATTTTTTATTTTATTTTCGAATTCTACATGAAATTCTATATAAAATTTGTGCACAATGTCCTATACGATATGATGCTGAGAGTCTTACTTGCTTTTAATTCTCTAACACCCGACCATATTTCCAGCATTACAAGACATAACTTAATGAAAAGGATTCATAAATGTTTAGAAGTAGATGGTGCTAATTTTGAACACTTATTATAAAACTTTATTTGTTTAATATTACATTTAGTTATTTTTGTTTGTAAGTTATCTAATTAAATTAATACAAAATACCTAGTCAACGTTTTTAATGATATCCACAATTAATAATCCTTTCAGGCTATTGGTTACTTTTCAGAATTAATAACTTATGAAAAAATAACAAAATATCACCTTAAATAATGGAAATCATGGCCTACCCTTCACTAATGTTGAAATAATTAAGTGTTGTTATGTTTTAACTAAGATAATGAAATATCTCAAAAGTGGTTGGATTTAGGTACAGGAAATACTGATACCAAACGAATTGGCTTAAAAAAATACAGCGAAAAATGTAATAAAATACAGGGTGTTCTATTTAAAGTAAGCAACTTATAAAGGATTTAAATGGTGCATGTTGGCGGCTAAGTTTAAAACACCCTGTATGAAATATCAATGAGATGGATATATGGAGTTAACGGGCAAGCGCTTTTTGTTTATTGGTTACAATTTCACATCACTAGCTTGGTTATTAATGGGAATATCGTTATTCAATGTGGACTAGGATTTTTTCAAAATTTTAAAAAATCGAAATATCTCGAAAATACTTCATTTTTGGTATAGGACATTCTGCACAAATTTTATCTAGAATTTCATGTAGAATTCGAAAATAAAAAAATCTTAGGTTCCATTTAAAATAACCAAGTTGACGTCTACTTCCGGTATAAACGGAAGTGCCACATTCAGGACAATATTATATTTAAACTCAGCGTCATCCAAAACCTACAGATTCGTAATTTCAGATTTTTAACATAACTATCCGCCATTACTTTTAATCAAAACTCTTCGCGCCACACTTAATTTCTTGTAAACCAAAAGCGACAAAAAAAATCTGATTATTTTTATCTAATGAAAATAGGATTATAATTGATAATTAGATACAATTTTCTAAATTTCATTATTATTTTTGGTGCCGGTACTTGTTGGGTTAATCAGCGAACGTACAATTTACTTAAAAACTAACTTAAAAAAGCATTAAGAATGCTTTTTTTTCGACAAAACTGACTTTTTTGCAATTTGACAGTTATAATTTTATGTATTTATTTTCACGTTCACCTTATTTTGTTTTGTATTTGTTAAATCAGGTTTAGTAAATTGATATTTTTAACATTGGACGATTACGAATAAAATAGTATATTGCCTAACATTATTTGAAATGAGAAACCCACCAGTGCGATTAAGTTAAGTACGATTTATTATCGCAAACCCAGTTGCGTTAAATGCAGGTCCGCATCGAAAACCTGTTGCTAAAATAAATTTTAAAATGTACTTCAACGTAAAAGTTAAAGTTCAATTGCCTTTCCCATTTCAAATAATGTTAGACACGCTATACAAACCTTGTAGGAAGGCTTCATTGCGCAGTTTGTAATATACTATTATACATTTTATTTATTTAATCGTAATTATTTCAGGTTATGTCCCAATGACGTGTAAAAAAATAAAGTTTTATCACTAACAATACTCTAACGTAAACAATTAAAAAAATTTTAAATTCATAAAGAAAAAGTTTACCTCGAGTAGGATTAGAACCTATTTATTTACATATTTACTTTTGAACTGATTCATTCATTACAAAACTTATTATAATAACGTAATAGTATATTACATTACACGACATGAAAGTGACATTTTGTTGGACGAGGAGGCTTGCTGAAAAAATACGAGGATACGCTAGCTTCCGAGTATTTTTCAACGACTCCGAGTCAAACAAAAACTCATGCTGCGTGATGTATTATATTTTTTCTGAAATCGTTTTGAAACTTATTAAAAGTTGTTAAAATTATTTAAAAAAATAGAGTTGAATTTTAACAAATGTATATCAACCAAAGATTAGGAAGTAAAAAAGAAGGGAAACGTAACGACCAAGGCGAAGGTAGCGACATCTATCGCTTCAGGTGTATTCGCACAAACAAGTCGGTAACAAATAATTATAGGAAACTAAAATTTTGTTTACCATATGTTTATGACGCTCATGTAAACATTGTGCTTGAATTGTTATATTTGTTTGTTATCTCGTTATATTTAATATTCATTGTGTTTTTTATCCTGTTACGTGTAAATATCTTTGTGTATATAGTTTTTGTGCTTTTTAGTGTTAGCTAATTTATATTTTGGAACTTTTGATTTCGTTTTACCTATGTGCATCACGCTGCACATGTTTCTTTATTTATAAAAAAAAATTCATTTCGTTACGTTATTACTACAAACCTTTTTT
Source organism: Vesta saturnalis (assembly GCA_036346205.1). NCBI lineage: Eukaryota > Metazoa > Arthropoda > Insecta > Coleoptera > Lampyridae > Vesta > Vesta saturnalis. The sequence goes on along the minus strand of JARFJB010001849.1, from coordinate 1,085,184 downwards.
TTGTTTATCTCAACTTCATTTTCCTAAATCTTAAAAATACGCCTGATAGCTGATTAGTGGAGAAATGAAATTTCGCAGTTATTCTTTTGGAATTCTAGGGCGCTCTCTGATGCTTCAGATGTAAACATACGTTTATTTTTTGGGTCATTATTTACTATACTCGTCTTACCTACGTTTCCCATCTTCTCTCTCTCTCTCTCTAATCTTTGATATCAACAATTAAAAGCGTAATGTCATAACGACAAGTAAATAAAACAAAAAATTAGTTACTTCCAAACAAATCAAGACAGAGGTATGAGAAAGAATATGAAACGTTTAAAAAGTGGTGCAGCATAAAAAAAATTAAACAAGTTACTGAAGACGTTCTTCTGGCAAACATTGCGAAAGGCAGTCAGAGATACAAATTATCGACTCTTTGGAGTACTTACTCAATGCTAAAAGCGATGCTTTTGGTAAAAGAAAACTTAAACATAGCTAATTTTCCAAAATTGAAAGCGTATCATAAAAGAAAATCGACAGGATACCAAGCAAAAAAGTCCAGAGTGTTTACAAGAAACGAAGTAGACGATTTTCTTCGAAAAGCTCCTGATGATGAATTTTTAAGGATAAAAGTAAGCGATCATAATTAAAAGTGTTTCAATTTATGTCATACTTATATTCGTTTCAGGTTGTATTAATTAATGGTTTAGCGGATGCATGTCGCTGTGAACAAAAATGACACTTGATGACATAGAAGATAAGAGTATTGTTTTACTTGTAAAAATTCCCGATTCAAAAACTAATAAAACAAGGCGCTTTATGATCGTTGATGGAAAGGGAAAGCAGCAAATCAACGTCGACATGTACCGAAACTATATAGCCCTACGCCATCCGCATACACCACATAAAAGTTTATTTGTGAATTATAAACACGGAAAGTGCAGCGTTCAAGCTGTGGGAATTCACACAATTGGGAAAATACCTACCAAAATAGTGGCTTTTCTTGGTTTGCCTAGTTGCACTGACTGTACGGGTTACTGTTTACGCCGTACGTCGGCAGCTTTATTAGTGGACGCTGGTGGCGATATAATAGATCTGAAAAGGCATGGTGGATGGAGCTCCACCAGTGTAGCAGAAGGTTATGTAGCCGAATCGTTAGAAAATAAACGTGTAGTCGCTAGTAGGATTCAAGAAGGAATCTCAGTCCCTAATAATCTTAATATTAACGAGTTGTTCATTTCGGAAGAGCCGAGAACCTAAAATTCCTAGCAAAATATTGCTGTCGGTTCTTCATTAAAAAATTTTGCTTTACCTGGGATAATTATCTCAAATGTTGAAAATTCAACAATTACAGTTAATATCAAGTAACATTTCTTATACTTATGTACTTCGTTGTTAAAAAATAAAGTTTTTGACAAAATTGTGTATTATTGTTTTATTCGATAAAAATATCAACCTTCCTAATTTGAAAAGTAACAATGACTAGGCATGAAAGTTTTACTTTCATGCGTAGGCATTAAAATCAAACTTTCGTGACTCAAATTAGTCCGCGTTTAGCAACTTTCATGCCGATTTCAGAAAAACAATATTTTTTGTAAAATTTTTGCACTATTATATACATAAAGTAAAGTTTACACTAGTTTAGTGCTTGTCGTTAGTACTTACCGTTTAGTACTAAGCTGCTTAGTGACAAGTGAGAAGTAACTGTTTACACGTTGGTGTTAGAAAAAGGCATTAGTCACAAGACATCCGTTCGGAATGGACCACCGCCGCCGCCTGGTTTTGAAAAATGTGTTCAAACACTATTCAACATTATTTTATCAGCGATGATAGAACTTGAAAGAGAAGCATTAAAACCTCACCTTTTAACCTTTTAAAAGTGCTAGCAACCGAAGATCAAAATGAATACAAAATGTTTATGAGAATGTCAAACGAGGAGTTTAATGTTTTGTTACAAAAAGTTACACCGGCGATTCAACGACAAGACACTAATATGAGGGGTGCTATACCAACAAAAATGAAATTAGAGCTCACCTTGTCATTTTTGGCAACGGGAAACTGCTGCCGCAGTTTCTCACATTTCTGCAGAGTTTCAAAGTCAGCGATTTCGAAATTCATCCCTGACGTTTTGGATTCAATTTACGATTAACTTTTGGACTATATGAAGGTAAAGCACATTGTACATTTTTGATCAACGTATTTATTAATAGTACCTACTAATACGAGAATAATAATATACAAATTACATTATTATTATTTTCTATTTGAAAGCACTGCGGCATCATGTTCAAGTGACATAGCGATAGCCGTTGCTAGAATATTGTCACCTGAATATTCAGGTAACGGTAACGTCTCAGTAGAAACCGCAGTAGCCGTAGATTAATTATCTGTTTCTTCTGCTCCAGAAAAAATGCGTTAAAACGTGATGTCGATCTTTCAGATGATGTTAACGTTTCAGACGAATAATACCTGTAGTGCTCGTCGAAAGTTCAGTTAAAATATTCTGTATTTTTTCCTGTCCGATCATACCTATTTCAAATGACAAAGTCCTTAACTGCATTGCCACGCTCTTGCGAAATACATCGAATCGGTCTTCTTTATCAGTCGGACTGGTACATCCCTGTTGATAGCTTCTTGTAATTTTTTTAACTCTCCAACAGCGCCCAATATTCCCTTCCGCTTTGACACATTTTTAACTGTAGGGCGTAAACTTTCAGTATGAATTTGTTCTGGAACACTAGTTATATCTTCATGGGTGAGATTTAAATCTCCATTTATGGTCTCTTGTGTATCATCGCAAGCCACGAAATTGGAATCATGTATTTCACTGTTGGTAGAATTGTTAACCTACAAAAAAAATATTATTTCAGCTTCCTGCTTCACATGAAGAGTGGAAGAAAAGAGCGTTCAACACACGTTGGAATTTTCCACGGGTTTATGGTGCTATAGATGGCAAACACGTGTTGATTCGAGCACCATCTAACTGTGGCAGTGATTACTATAATTATAAAGAAAGCAACAGCTTCATCCTAATGGCTGTCGTTGAGATGATTACTGCTTTCAATACATCAATATTGGTGCAAACGGCCGATCCTAAAAATAATATGTTGCCAAACGTTGGCTTTTGTTGGAGATGATGCATTTCCACTGAATAAATATTTGTTAAAACCTTACAAACACAGTCCTTTGACGTGCCCACAGAAAATTTTTAATTACAGACTATCAAGAGCCCGAAGAATCGTCGAGAACGCTTTTAGTATCTTAGTGAGTCACTTCAGAATATTTGAAAGAGCCATACCTACAGATGTGACGGTTACCGATAAAATTGTTCGTACATCATGTGCTTTACACACTGGCTCAGAAAAACTTCAACCACATACTTGACAAGGAGGTGTGTTGACTGAAAATCTGGATACTGGAGAAATTATAGACGTATTTTGTAAATGAAGGTGCAGTCTCGTGGCAGTCTCGAATGATATATTAATTTTAAACCACTAACATAAAAACGTTGTTTTTTTTATTACTTACATTGTCTATAGTTGTGCGCCCGTCGTTTATATCTCTCAATAAACCATCCATTTCCTTGTACCATGATATGTTTGGTACATACAAAGAATCGCTTCCAGTTCCTGAATGTATTGCATTTTGTATTTTTTTCTTTTCCTGATAATAGGTTGATCTAAGTGTTCACATTTTTTTTTCGCCTCAGGAACCCCAAAACCAGTAATATGCATCTCTTCAACGAGTTTCTGATATGCTGTCTCTTTCGCGTGTTTATTTTTATATTCAGACGATTTTTGGTTCCATAAACATTCATAGGATTTAAATTCCTGGATGAATTTTGTAGTAGTTTCGAAATTCCACCTTTCTCCCGCCATAATAACAAAATAAATCCAATAAATTTCACGTAAACAATACAAAACGAACGAGCACACGCACTCACTTGCCGTTTCAATTTGCCACTAAACGCCCGCCGTAGGTGTTCACATGATTCGGCAAGTGCTTAGTTAAATTGTGGTAGCAGTAGCTACAAGTGGCATAGTAAATAGTATCGATTTCTATTCACTCACACTTGCAGCTTCACTAATACTAAGCACTAAATAACATGTTTTCACGCAAGGTATTAGTGTTAAGTGACAAGTACTAAGCATTAGTTACTAAGCTCGTGTAAACTATTCATAACTCATTAAGTACAGTGGGACATTAGTCATAATAATTAGTTGCAGAGAAGTGTTTTGAGTAGTTACGTAAATGCCTCGTATTTCGGTGCTACGGTCTTAACGACTTTCTGATTTTTTTGTGAATATATCAGTTTGAAAGCTCTTGATTGATGAATATTGAACGTTTTTCAATTTCGGAAACTGGCATTTTAGTTCTAAAGTATTTGCTCTATATGTTCTCCATTATTATTTAAGCAAGCATCTATTCGTTTTTTCATATTGTTAAACACATTTTGTAACTGGTCTTAAGTAATGTTTTCTATCACTGTAATTGCATTTTTTAAATCATGTACAATATGCAGCTGTCTTATATACCATGTTTTTTATGTGCACTAATAAAAAGTAATCAAGTGGCGTTAAGTCGGGCGATCGTGGGGGAGCATAAGCCTCTACTAATAATTCTGTCGTCATAGAACTCCTGTAAATATGCACGAGTTCGTTCTGCAGTATGAGCAGTATTATTATGCTGATAATACCCTCGTGCTATTTCATCATCGTGAAGTTGAATACTTAGTTTTTTTTTCTGTAGGTGTACGTGTTGCTTTGTCACTACCCTTATCCGTATAAATGTAGGATTTGTAGAGGTAGTTAGTGTGCGCATCAACAAGACAAGTTAATTTTATGCATGTATATTTTGAACCGACAGCGACCTCACCAAGGGTTTCATCCACCGTTCTATGAGCTCTCATTGAATAAAACCACGATTGCTATCAATGCATTTATTTCGACTTTGTATTTTTGTAATTTGGATCACCTTTATGTTGTAGTTTAGAACGCATTATTTTAGTTTTTGTGAAAAAGAGATCCCATATCTGTCTATGGGTTGGTTTTGTACCCAAATGGCAGGGCCATCAGGTTGAGACAAACGAAGTTTTATGATGTTTCGTTAGGTTGTTCGAATGGTATCAATAAGAGTATGTTTTTATTCCAAATGAAACAATGACTCTTACCAAAGAAATGCTTCTCTTGATCTATTTAAATCTCTTCCTTAATGTTTACTTTCCCGGGAAGTTGATGGCTGAACTTGTTCTTTAGCAGCAGGCTGGTGCTCCTCATGATCCCACTTAAGCTCTGATTCACTGTCGTGTTCAGAAATCTCTACATCTAAATCATCAGTCTGTTTCGGAATCTGTTCGAAGTCAACAACGGCAAGGCACATCATTTCCTGTGTGTGTGTTGACATTTTCGGTATAGTAGTAGTATTAAGGATTGAGATGAATGGTAACATCAGTAGATGCGAAAGCATGACCAAAAAGTAGAGAAAAGAAGAACATACGTTTGACAGACTACTACTGAAAAGAATGCACCTCGAGCGGAACATCAGTCTGACAGACTATGTTGTTATACTAAGCGTATATACCTACCAAAACCGCGACGTACACCACTGCAGAACCTTTCTCTTCGAACTGAAAGGAACTACCGAGGTTGGCACATAGCACAACCTATCTAGATTGAACCTAGCAACGAAAGTGTGAAACTCGTTGGGCTCGTATGCGTACGTTCCGTTTACAGAGTTATGTTTTCCGATTCTATTACTATGTCGGGAATGACGGTATCTTCATATACAACATGGGCCAGAAGTAAGAAAATAATTCGACTGTCAGATTTTACAAGTTTGTTAGTTTATGTCTGTTATTCTGATTATTTGCTTTGATGTGCCTAACATTTTTAATTAATTCTTGGGAAATCATTCGTTGGCAGTTAATATAACATTTAGAAACGCATAAAAATATGACATGCTTGTTTGTTACCTAAATTGTAACGAAAATGCAGACGAAGCGTTAGAAATGCATTTTCACAGGTCTATCTATCTTGTTACTTTGACAATTTACAAAAAAAAAACGTAGATATCCAGAGGCGACAGCCAGATAAAAGAATATTTTCAAGAATAAAATCAAATCTAATTGAACACGGCTCTTTTAATAAATCTCATTCAAAAGTCTACAACAAAGAAAATCGTGAAAGTGACGAAATAAATGTATTATCGTCAACCGCAACAAATCCAAATACCTCTCGCTCAGTATTGAGTGCCTAAAACAATTCTCCGAAAACACATATCGCCCATATAAATTTAACATGGTCTAAAACTTACGCACGGACTATGCAGAACGCCGTAGACAATTTTGTTATTGGTATTTGCAAAATTTGAACATAGATGTTTATTTCGAAAGATTTGTTGTTTGGTCTGACGAGGTGTATTTTAGCAGCGCTGGTGTTTTTAATCGCCAAAATAATAGATTTAGATCTGAGAATAATCCACATGCGTTGTTCACACAAGAACGACAAGGAACGTTTGGCTTTCATGTATCTTGTTTCATATTGAGTAGTATAAATATATATCAAGATTTGATGGAGGCCTTAGTGCCAGATCGCTGGCTAGGTACAAATGGACCTGTGGAATGGCCACCCAGATCACCGGATTTGTCAGTTCTAGATTTCTTTCGGTGGAGATATTTTAAGAATAAAATTTATAGAACTCTATATCAAACTCTGGCGGATCTACGCAACGCCGCTGACAGGGAACTACAGTTGAGGCCTATTATTATTTTAAATGCAATAAGGCAGATCAGAACAGTTTGTGAAACTTATTTAAGGCACAATGGCGATCAATTTTAACATTTTTAATAAGCTAGTTTTATAATATTTTATTGCTTCGTTATCCTATAAAATTTTGAAAAAAAGGTTTTTTATCATTTTTGTTTGAGAATTTAATTAATTTTTTTGAACTGTCATCATTTACTGAGGACAATAACTATAATTGTTATTGAAACGTTTACCTTTATTAACAACATAAATAAAAATACACGGTTAGAACCCAAAAAATAAGTAACTTAATTACTACTATTAACTATTAAGATTAGGTAAGGATTATTATTGTAAAAAATTTATATTTGTCTTTAAACTTAATTGTTTATGAATTTTGTTTTCATTAAATAGTTTTTCTTCGACTTACATATCTTGTATAATTTTTATGAAACGTATTTCTTATACGGAATACTCTACTAATTTTATTTTACATTACTATTACTAGTTATTGCACTAACTGTGATATTCAAAGATGGATAACTAACCATTTTCAAGTTTTACGGTTGAGTGATAAAAGCATTTAACTGTCATTTTTTGATAATAAAAATAGTACTCTAGTGTTGTTTTTTTTAATTTAAATGAATCGTAACGAATAGTTTAAACAAATAGGTCTTTTGGTTACACGAATTTAAAATACATGGGAGTCTAAAAAACCAGAGCACTGTATGTAATGATATAAATTTGTATTTATATAGGTGGTGATTGCTTCTCAGTAATTTACTGAATTTTCTCTCAGCACCCTGTACATTTAGTGTATAATTTTTATAGTTTGCTTGTTTTTGGTGTAAGGTTTCTAGTATTAGCACTATTTCAGGTATGATAAGATGGTCATGGATTCTTCGTAGTAATACTTTAAAAAAATAAACTAACACTTTGGTGCTTGGGTACTGACAGCACATACGGTTCTGGGTGCATGTTAACACGAACCTTCCCATATGTAGGTACCATGCAATAATTTATTCTAGTCAAAAAGTTGCCATTATAACATACATTATAAATGACTTACACTAAAGAGAAAATACGAAAATATAAATGCGATACTTGCCATAAAAGATTTTTAGGCAACAACGATTTACGAAAACATAAGCGAATTCATACCAATGAAAGACCATATGTTTGTGAGCAATGTAATAAATGCTTTCGACAAGCTGGTTCATTAAAAAATCACATTCTATCTCAGCATTCATCTGGAATAAAAAATCAGGAAATGTACATATGTTGGCACTGTCAAAAAGTATTTCCAATTAAAGAAAGATTACGATTACATCTACGAATACATACAGGTGATAAACCCTACCGTTGCACAATCTGTCCTAAAACATTTGCCAGAGGTGGCCAACTGGTACAGCACATGCGAACTCACACAGGGTCAAGACCTTATATTTGTAATGAATGTGATTCATCCTTTACTTGTTCGGCAAATCTAAAATTACACTTAAAACGGCATCAGGAAATAAGGGATTATGTTTGTGATGTTTGTGGGAAATCATTTTTTCGGCGTGACGCATTAAAGAAGCATTTAATTTGTTTTCACGCTAACGTTAAAGCTTTTCATTGCAATATTTGTCATAAAATGTTGAAAGGTCATTTACCGCAACACATGCGTACTCACCAAAATGATAAACCACATGGATGTGGACATTGTGGTGCTACATTTGCTCAAAGATCACAATTAACAGTACATCAACGAGTGCACAGTGGTGAAAAACCTTACCGTTGTCAAGTGTGCTGGAAAGCTTTTGCACATTCGACCGCACTTAAATTACACACGAGACGACATACAGGTGAGAAACCATTTGTTTGCATGCTTTGTAAAAATATCGCATTTTCACAACTTCCACATTTGAAAAAACACATGCTGTGTATTCACAAAACGAATAAACCATATGTGTGCAGTTACTGTAAATCATTTCACAAAACCAAAGTCGATTTAGAAGCTCATACTGAGAATTGTGAGCCGTATAATATGCAATTACCTAAAGAAAAATTAAAAGCAGACGTGGAAGATGTTGGCCCACCAATGGCTGTTGAAAAAATGCGCTTGCTTTTAGCTATTTTATTAAAAAAGATCTCAGCTCCCGAAAGATTAGTAGAATTAGGTTTTAATAAACGTCTAATTGATGACGTACTTGTTGAATCTATACAGAGTTCTGGTAGAGAACCTTGTAAAGACTATACACTTACTGCTGCCGAGCAGCTAAAGAAAAATGTACAAATTTTATTAGAGTGGACTGTTCCAAAGCATTATATGGAAAAGTTTAAAACGGAACAACGTTCAACAGAAGAATTATTAGAAGAATTAACATCCTAATCTTGCCATTTAGTTTAATTATTTGCATTATCCATCTTAATTGCTATTTTATATTGATAGTTGAAATTTTAATGGTAGCTTTTTTAGATAAATTTCTTAGAATAAGTGCTTAATTTTCTCGTATCTATTATAACTTTGGTAAGGATCGGCAATGAATGGTGGTTAGTGTTTATTTATACTGGCTGATAATGAGACAATATAGATAATTAATTGACTTTGTAATGCTTTCTTTAAGTATTTGCATTATCAGTCTTGGTAACTACAAAGTTTTTACTGACCAAAGAGTGTTGTTTAATTATTCAGATATTTATATTATTTTCGTTAATCATATTAATATTTTATGTTTACATATATTTATAGGTATGTATAATTTCACTCACTTAATTGATTTAGTTTTTTTTTTTAATTTAGAGGTGTTTTAAAATTACGCTTTAAATTGGCCTTGTCTTGCTGTTAAGCTTTTATAAACAGTTCCTGAATTTGTTCAAAAGAAGAGTACAAAATTTTTTGAGTAAGTACCAGTACTACGGAAACTGTTAATATTTACTAGTCGCTCGTTGATGTTTTCTAGCGTTTAGTACGCATAAGAGTATTATTTCAGTTATGTAAATAAAATTTTGTGCCATTTGCGAATTTTTCAAACTATTTAATTGTTATTTATGTAACATGAACTAAGTGATACTTAGCGAAGACTGACGAGTATCACTTTTTAGGTGTGTTTGGTACAAAATATTCTTGTGATCCTCCCAAGCTAAAATATCATGTATTTTTTGGATAACTTAAACCATCGGATGATCACAGGAAATATAGATTATGTTTGTCTTACTGGTGTGATAAGAAAGAAGTTTAACCAAAGAATTTCTTTAAATTCATTTATGTTTTATTTAGTTTAATTTTAATGTAAATCTTTATATAAGGTGTAAGAATTAGTAATGGCTTTAAAAATTAATTGTGAACTTAGTTCGCTTTTCATATATTAAAGATTCTACAACAACCTGTATTGCTTTATTATGCTCCTGTTTAAATGGAATGTTTTGTATCAGATGTCCTAAAAATAAGGACACTTCCTTAAGAAAAAGACGATACAAAGGAGTAGTGTGTTCTTACCTCAAGGACAACATCTCTTGCAAGAGGATTTATTCTTTGGAGAATAAAAAACGTGATTTGGTTTAAGCAAAGAGTATATAATATAGGGAAGAGAGGCAATGTCCGTATTAAATATTGTATACGCTAAAGTTAATCGACCGCTTTGGGGCGCTAGTAGCGGCCCTCTAGTATAGTCGACTAACCAAACTAATTCATTTTAGAATTGAACCGTTTTCCACAAATTTCTTCATTACCTATTACATTTAGAATTCTACAAAGGAATGGTCATTTTCGTTTGTTATTTAATTTGGTTGTTTGATACACAACATAATCGCTCTTTAAATAGGTAACTTCGAGGAGTTAATACGTTGTAAAAATATGTACAAAGATTTCCATTCTAAAAGATTTACAGTGATTTTCAATGATTTCCAGTGATCTCCAAATGATTTCCAGTGATTTCCAAATGAAAAAATTCAGAAATACAAATTTTAAATTTTTTCCCTAAAATTCGATTTTGTCTAAATCCACTTTGTAACATGATTTTGTAGCAGTCTAAAAATTATGCATTGATGTTGAGGGCTGTTTTTCACAGTTTTTCCTCAAAAAAATGCAGAAATACAAATTTTGAAATTTTTCAGTACACAGGTGTTCACCATAATAACTAAATTTTTACACAATTTACCTTTTATAGTGGATACCACCGTACATTCAGCATTTACACTAAATTAGTGGTAATACCTACGAGTTCTGTTGCTAGCTAAGAATTTTTCAATTCAAGCTTTTACCTTTTTTTTGTTTCTTTTTCTCATCACCTTGTTTTTATTCACTTTTCTAAATGTTCGTCGCAGGCTGCATGGGAGGAGGGGTGCCCCTCATCTCCCACGCAAACTGCAGAATAATCGTTTTCAGAAGAAATGTCACAAGATTACAGCGTCTATTTCATACTAAATGCGAAAAAAAGCTTCAATCTAAGCGGAGTTCCCTATCTTAAAACATGTTTGAGCCTTCAAGAATTTTTTTCCGAAAATTCCGCTCGGCTCACACTTTCACACTCGCTCTCACTCCATCACGCCGTCACACAATCTCACTCCATCACGCCCTCACTCACTTACACTCTCACTCTAACACTCTCACACTCTTATACTCTCTTACGCGGTCACACTATCACTCACAGTCTCACACTCACACGCACACTCACAGTCTACTCTACCCGACACTAACTTCTTTTTTGTTGACTTGACAACGTTTCAGTTTCCAAATATAAGTTTTATACAAATTATGAGTATTATTAAAGGCTTATTCTACAATTTCTGTTTGAGAAGAGCGAGTCCTGAGAGACAAATTAGCACCTATTTGTTGATTGTTTGATAAGTTTGTGAAAACGTGTTCCACGCTATGTCGTCAATGTGAATACGTAACGATTGACGAACAGCTTGTCGGATTTAGAGGCCATTGTAATTTTCGCCAGTATTTTCCTACCAAACCGAATAAATATGTCATTAAAATTTTTGCAATGCTCGTAATTTCTGTAATTTGAATATGGAAGTATATTTTGGGAAAATAACCCAAAGGTTCAGAGATTAGTAATTCCGCAGAAGATATCGCATGCAAGCTTATATCTTCAATATCAAGATCAAACCGAAACGTGACTGTAGACAACTGATACAGGCATTCCCTTAGACCAACGATTATTAGCAGATCATAGATTAACTTTAGTAGGCCCCTTGAAAAAAAATAAGAAAGAGATACCTCTATGTGTTTAACCTCGGAGAGAAAGGCAAGTTAATTCTACTGTTTTTGGGCATACAAAGGACTGCACATTAATGTCTTATGTTTCATCAAAGAATAAGTCAGTGATATTCCTGTCGATATTGCATAATGACAAAGAAATTGATACAGGCACTGGTGATAAACAAAAGCCAAGAATTTTAACATTTTATAATTAGACCAAAGGAAGAGTCGATGTGAACGATAAATTATGCGCCACGTATAACGTTGGAAGAAGGACCAGAATATGGCATGTTGTTATTTTGTTTTTGTTTGTTGTTTTGGAAAGAAGTAGATTTTTGAAGCAACTTGCGTACGATTTGGTAAAACCGCTCAAAGCGGAAAGGATGAACGATACGCACATTCCAAGAGGGATACGAAAGCGTCTTAGGCAGGAAGAGAACAGCCACAATTAGTAGAAGAACGACAAACAGGCATCAGAAAAAGATGTACTTTTTGTCCATGGTTGAAAAATAGATCCTCCAAACAAATATGTTCAGTGTGCCATAAGAATATTTGTAAAGAGTATTCAAAATTGTTATGTATTACATGTTGTAATGGTAAAGATGAGTAAATCGTTACGTTTAAAAATATGCTTGGTATAAATTTATTTTTTTTTAGTACGTTTTATTTTAACGAAAGTTAAGGTTCTTATATTCCGTGAGCTACATGAATATTTGTAAAGAACATTTCCAATTGTTATGTATTGAATGTTATAATAATAAAAATTAATACTGTGGTTAAAATTAAAAATATACTTAGTAAATATTATTTTTTGTAGAGGTTTAGTTTTTTAGTTCTTGTGTAAGTTTTATTTTTTATTTAATGAAAAATGAGCGTGCTTATGCAGAGACGGATTCATAAACAAAATTGTAAGTAGTAAAGATGTATAAAAAAGATAATATTACATTGTTGCTTCATAGGCGCCTAAGAGTCCTGAACGAGTGCACGCGCCCAGTTAAAGGTTAAGCAACGAAACAAACAAAATTGCAATCACAGCCCACTCTGAGTGAAGTGTAAATGACAATATTTGTGAACTATCAATTTAGACCCATTTGAACACTGTATATTTATTTTTTATTTTATTTATTAACAGATAAAACATTTTCTAATAATAATAAGATGCTTAAGTAATTATGAAATAACATATAATAAAATATCAAAAATTTTAAATGAGTTGATTTGGAAGTGCGCCTTTAAACGAGAAAAAAGGTTTGTTGCCAATCTGCTAAATTCGGGCAATATTTATTTGCCAAACGCATAATTCTGTTGATCGGAGAATGAAAGGTGTAATTAGTACTCAAGAATGGCAAATAAAATAAGTATTTCATTCGAGTAACTCGCTCGGGTGCATAAAAGTTAGAGGAGAATATGTTCGATATCTCAGCTCAATCAATCATATTGTTTAAACTATGATAGAGGAATTTGAGATCATTGTGAATTTACTCAATTGTAGTGGAAAAAGTAGCTTTTCACTATTGTTCTCGATATACAAAGTGCTTTTGTCTTCAATAATTACCAAAACCTGTCTGTTGTCCACAATCAACTTGAAAAAAATTATTGACTACATGTTTCCGGTGGAGATGTGCAAATGAAACTCCTTATAGAACATTGCTCCAAAGTGGTGTCAGGTCAAGACTCAGACACGCACAACTCGGACAAAGATCCTCACAGAACCCAACAGATCAAGCTCAAGTCGAAAACCAAGACAAACGCGCTCCAAATTTAGCGGAACGAAATACTACTCTGAAAAAATAATCAAGAATTTGTACCTAGAGGTGTATAAAGAAACCGGTCAAAATTTGAAGACAGAAGACAAGCTAATACTGGATACAGCCCGTATGAATGTAAATTAGAAGATTGTACAGATGAAACTCAAGAACCCATTGTATGTTGCGATATACCATGTGCGTTTTGTCAGAATAAAACCAGGGTAAGAAAGAATTGTTTTCAATACTTTAGAAAATAAATAACTTACACTTGAGACCGAGGGTCAATCACGAGCCATTTAAGTGTACAATATTTCAAAATTTTTAAATATATTTCAAAATATTTCAAGTTATTTCAAATTACAAATTTAAAAGTTATTTCAAAAATTGCAAGAAATATTTCAAAGATATTTCATATATTTTAAAAATATATTTCAAAAATAATTTAAATATTTCAAAGACGTTGTACATTTATTTCAAGTCCTGATTGACCCCTGGCTTGAGATGATATGTAATAAAGCGATTAAATTATTATTGAAGTAGTAAGTTATATAAAAACTTGAACATATTTCATTGCGTTTTATAAATTTACAGGTCAGACAATATAAAAGAGGGAGCAGTCATAGATGGATTGTTTCAAACTACAGGCGTCATATTAAAATGCATTTAGATAAGACTATTAAATCGAAAAAAGTCTAATGCGAAAGTAAATACCATTACAAAATACTGGAATATAGTTGGAAAAGAGTTTGAAGGGAATGATGCACGTCTGGAGGCGAACAATCCTCTGGACAATCAACCTGAAGAACTACAAACAGTAAAAACTCCGCCATAAAAATTAGGAAACGATATCCAAAAAATTATTGCTTCTAAAGTGGCTTTGAGCTCACTTAAATGTACAAGTATAAAAAGGAAGCGCCCTAGAAGAAAAATTGTCACTTCAGACATCGAAGATATGGAACCTGAAGATAACGATAGAAATTTTCGGTAAAGGGCAGTATTCATATCATTTCAGATATTCTGATACCTCGACCAGTGCAAATTGAAGAGAAACCTGTGAAATTTTTTACCTCAAATGATATTATAGAGCCATTTTCATTGAATGCTCCCCCCCCCCTATTGTCATGGAATCCCAAATATATGGTAATACGTCGTCTTCAGAATATAAGCAAATTTTCAACCAAACCTGCAATCTAGGCAAAGCCAAAAAAGTTGATGAAAACATTAGACAAGGTATACTCTCTTTCTAACCCTCTATACATCCTAACGCGAGTCTTAACGCCAGGTTTTCTAGACACAATCGGAAAAGAATAAAGCTATCAAGCCCAGCAGCCATTAATTACAAATTATTTCAATTATTTGGACCAAACTGCAAGGGTGTTTAAGGAAAACCAAGTATTAAAAGACAGAATCAAGGAAATATTATTAAATTTAAATAAAAAAATTCTGATCAATACAACTTTTCGATAATAGGACTATTCTTTTTTCATGAAAATTTAAATTCGAAAAGATATTTGCCATTCTCTCAAATGTTTTGGACAATATGCCATTACTTTCAACAAGACGTAGCAAGTATTCATTCTACACTAGATGTAAGAACATGGTTATATCGAACGTTTTACCAAAGGTGAATAGGTCGTTTTTCGCAAAATCCTTGGCTGGCTAGGTCGCCTGATCTTACGCCGTTAAATTTTTTTATGGGGGTATTTAAAAAATACGGTATACAAACATCGGCCATTTAGAAATGTTGAAATCTTACAAAATTTCATTCGAGATTGCGTAGCTCAAATAACGCAAATGTTTAGAAACGTGTATGAAGAACTTCGCAGAAGAACAGTGTTATGTATGGAACGAAACGGAGGACATACAGAGTTTAATTAGATTAAAGTAGTCTGCTTACTACTTGTTTTCTGTGTTTTATTGTGTTTGTAATATTTCGTAGTGATATTTCGTAGCTTTAGTATTCTTCATCCTGATTAAGTTATGGTTCTAACCATTTTAAAAAGGCTTGGATGAAAATCTTGAATAAAATACGCTGGCATTACTTTTTTTTATAAAATTTTTGTTACTCAATCAAATCAAAAAAAAAATTGGGTTAGTTAAGTTTGGAATAGAAGCATGGATCATTTAGAATGAATTGAAAATAATTCTAAATTTCTTACTTAAGGTTTTTGTTTTCTATAGGTAATTACAAGGTCAGAGATCTGAAACCTAATATTTTTAGTTTTTTCCAATCTTGCGAGACAATAAAGGGAAATTATTGCACTGGGATTTTTTTGTAAACCAAGCGAAAAAAAATTTTTTTTTTTTAATTTCCAAAAAATTAATATTTTTCAAACGTCCTTGAATATTTTTTTCGAAAATTGACACAAACGTAAAATCGTACTCTGAACAACTTTTCAATATTTTGTCATCAAACCCCACTTGTTACATATTTAAGGCGAATTATACGCCATGACAGTGGGTGGTCAAGTGACATATGTCAAAGTAATTTTTTTTTGTTATTGGGTATGCTGAATCGATCCCAAGTTACATTTTTTTTTAAATCTTAATAAAATATTTTTCCCTTTTTTGCAGACTGCCGGTCTTTGTGTATTAGTAAGTATACAGGGTCGTCCAAAAACGTGTGACATACCTAACACATAATTTTTTTAATGGAACACCCTATATATTTTTCTATTTTTAAATTCGACCTTTTTTCCTGATTTAAAAAATGAAAAAATGTACCTTACATCGAATGGTTTAATAGATATGACCATTTTTATTGCAATTAAAGATTAATTGAGTTAATTACAATTTCAACAATTGAAAATAAACAATAGTTCTGATTATGTAACAAAATAGTACATATGCTCTATTTTTCAAAATTACTTTGAAATGATGAAATATCTTTATTTTTTTATACAGGGTGAACAGGCATATCTATTTTAAAATTTCTCCATTTTTCAAATAGAACACCCTGTATATTATTGCATATTTCGTGAATCTAGAAATGTATGCATTTGATAATTTATACCGTAGGAATCAGAAGTTGTGCCATTATTTTTTGGAAATTGCGGTAAGTTATGAATATTGATACATGTTAAATTGTTTCAAGTTTTAAACAGAATTTGTATGCATGTAAAGAATCGGTGAAATAAGTCTGAATGAAACAGGCTTTAATTGAAATAAAACAGGTTGAATCCAAAATGAAACCTTGCACTATAAATTTAAAATAAGGTCATTACTAAAATAAACGTTTTCTCTAACCACATAAATAAGACTCTATATTGTGACAGTATTTCGTACCAAAAGTAGCTGATTTTGGGATTCTTCGGGTCTCCATGGCAACTGTACAAAAAGTAGTTTAGTTTTTGTCCTAGTACAAAAAGTAAGTTGCCCTTCACTCGGAAGATTACTGGACTCCGCTTCGCGTCGTCCAGAAACTTTTTTCGTCTTCCCGAAAATTAACATTTTTTGTACTAATGAAACAGAAAAGAAAACTATTTGCTGCACAAACCAAGCTTAAGTTTGAACTAATCGAAATTAGGTACCTACTATTTAGCGAAGTAAAAAATGTTTGAAAAAGGAATAGCAAAAAATTGGGTGTACTTATAACTACTGAAGTAAGCGTTCAAAACGTAAATCAATTTGAATAGTAAGCCTTGGATAGCCATGTTGCCAAACATTAAAAGTCTACCGTACACAGAACTTGTCGACGTTACGAGGAAACAGGGTCCATAAAATGTTTACCTAAAACCGGACGCCCAAGAACTGCTACAAGTGATGAAAATAAATTAAACGTTTTATTACAAAGAGGAAAATCCAAAAGTAAGCACCAACCAGTTAGCTATAAATACCGAAATCTGTAAGTACTATTTTGAAGGAAAATAAATTAAAGCCGTACAAGATCCATTACACTCAAGAGTTTTTAGAGGATGATCCTGACCGCCGCAATGAATTCGCCGAAATCATGATGGAAAATATCAACCAACATCCTTATTTTGCGCACAAAATTGTATTCAGTGACGAAGCTACTTTTGCTTGAACGGTCAAGTTAATAGGCACAATTGACGAATTTGGTCTAGAGATAACCCCATTGGATGGAAGAACTTCATACCCAATATCCTGAGAAAGTTAACGTCTGGGCGGGAATATTGGGAAACAATACTATCGGACCTTTTTCATAGAAGGTATATTAACCGGGCGAAAGTATTTGGAGCTCCTTAGAGAAAGTATAGTTCCCGCCATTCAACAAAATAGAAATATAGGTGACATCTGGTACGAACATGATGGTGCTCCACCCCATTATTCAAGAGAAGCCATGCAATTTCTAAACAACCAATTCCCAGGAAGGCTGATTGGAAGACGTGGAGCATTAGAATGACCACCTCGATCCCTGATATGACTCCAATGGACTTCTTCTTGTGGGGTCATTTGAAGAACCATGTCTACAGAAATAGTCCAGAAAATTTGAACGAACCCTGCCAAAGAATCCGCATCGAAATTGTACTTATAACACCGGATATGTTGAGCAACACATTGCGAGAATTTTATGATCGACTTGGATACTGTCTGGCAAATAATGGAGCCCACTTTGAGCATTTAATTAAAAGTTAGTGTCGTTAATTATTAATTCTATTGTTAATATATAATTAAGTTATTGTTGTTTTAGTCCATTGGCTTTTAATCTCCTTATCTTAGCATTATTGTTATTAGTTAAACTGCAAGGAAAGTGGCCAATCACAAATAAAAAATAACCTTCATAACTCAAGTCATTTATTTCAATAAAAATAAATGGGACATCATTTAAAATAACAAAAAGACTATGTGTAGCGCAAGACTGGGAAATCTGGAAACGGTGTCGATACCATTTTCCAATTCCACATGCCTAGGAACCCCAAATGCCGAATTTTGTAATCATAGCTTTAGCGGTTTTGCAGATATTTAAGCGTTTCGGTACTTGTTACTGAAAACGCAGTGTTGTCTTATCTCGGCAACTAGTAGAGATAACATTTTGAAATCTTAATAAGTTTGAGACGCCCAATTGATTGCAATAAAATAAATAAGGGCATTCTATTTAAGAAAACAGAATGACTACGTGTAGCGCAAAATTAGGAAATCTGGTAACAGTGCCGATATTTTCCAATCCTGCACGCCCCGAAACCCCAAATGCTGAATTTTGTAATCGTAACTTTAGCGATTTTGTAGATATTTAAGCGTTCCGTACTTTTTCCTAACCCTGTATATATATATATATATATATATATATATATATATATATATATATATATATATATATGTAGTGTGTCCCAAAAGTTTGAAGCGCATAATTATCTGTTATTTGTAAAGTGACATAGACGAAAATTGGGTAGTTTATATTAGCAATCATGTTCTATCCAACAAAAATATTTTCAGTGATGCAGTGTTGCCGCTTCTACTAAAAATTAAAACAACTATGATTATTCAAACGGAACACCATGTATCTTATTCAATTTTTAATGAATAAAGGACGTTTTGGAACTTTGCAAGGTAACCATTTTGCCGCACTGTATAAATTGCAATTTCTCAGTAGAGGCGACACAATGTCGGGCGTGGAATCTGCATCCCATGTTACCTCTGCGTGCAGTTAAACGTTATCCGTGTTCAATGAAATATTTAATTCTATCCGTTGGTTAGTAATTATGTAAATTAAGAAACAGTATATACCTAAGCATGAAGGCAATCCATTAATTAATGTTTTAATTACTAATTCACGAAGATTGGTCTTGCGCGAAGAGTGGTGAAAAATGGTGTTTTCTCGAATATTTCGCTCTAGTACTTAGCTAAATGTAACAAAAATATCAATTTACGTTCACACACAAATAAATATCAATTATGATGCAAGTTGTTTCATTAAAATCGGCCTAATAGTTTCCGAAATATAAACGTTTAAAGCCAGGTTTGATAGTAGTTTGATAAGGAATGTCTTATTTAAAAGAGACGTAAAAAGTAATATTAAAAATTGTAAAGTAACTAATTATTTCTTATACTCAATAAGTACTTAACTTCCCTCCCTACTATTATCCATTAAATATCAAGCAATGGGAACACTTCTTTTCTGACTTACCTGTATAAAGGTTTAGATAACAGTGCATATTCAATGTACAACAGCCTGTGCTTGATGCAGACATCAGTATGGACGAATTCAATGAGTCAGAGTTACCTAAAGCAACAAAGGAAGTGTCAGACTATCCCATGAATTTATCAAAAATCTACTTCCAAACTGTAAACTGTTTTTGTGTTGGCACCTTAAAGTACGCTCATCAGGAAATTTTTCGACCAAATGGTATACTTCCATATTATGTAACAGTGGCGTACACAGACTTTGGCTTTGGGAGGGGATATAAAAGGTACGGTGTAATCTACAAACAGTAAACATTTGTTTTACAGGAAGTTATAAAATAAATATAATCCAAAATCCTAAAAAGTTCAAAGCTTGACGATTATTCTTAATTTCTGGAATTTGCATTTCAGATTTTAAAATAATTTTTGGTACATCGGGTATACATAAACTTAAAAGTTCGTTATACTCATCTCTCGGTATCAATACTTGAAGCAAGAACCTAAAATTTGTATAAATTATAGAAACAACAACAAAACCTCATGTATATCTATAGGAATAGCTTAGCCTTATTAAAGAGAACCTTAAAGTATTTTTCAGCATTTTGCCGTAATTCTTTTAAACATAAAACAGTATTTTCTGTTGTAGAAATCGTTTCTTTTAAGTCAATATTAACTTTCTGTAGGAAACGACAAAGAGGTAATCCGAAGCTAAATAGATTCTATTTTATTTTTGGCAAATACAACGACTTTTTAGCTACGTTATCACACAAAACTGAAGCTACATACGTACAAAAAGAGAATATTTAATTTATTTGCAGCAATAACAAGAGTGTGAACTCGTCTTATGAGTTAGCGCTTTCATAAAAAAAGCTTAAACACTAACTTTCTTGGCTTTTTTCCAGTTATCCATGTTTACTTTTTAACCAAGGCAACCAACGCCTTCAGTTGTAGCAAAGAATACACAGTATTTACAGAATACCTTCTTCTTTAGCGGAATAACAAAGCCAGTTAAACTCTGCCAACCACTTATGTTGAAACTGCGGTTTCAGTTTTTTATTTTTAAACTTATCAATTAAAGGGAACGTGTATGATGGCGGCGGAACCCAGAGCGATTCTATGGTATTTACTTTTTCTGGAACGGATTTGTTTAGAAAATTTACAATATCTTTCTGATTCTGTAGATGCTGGCTCTGGATGGCAGTATTGTTAGTATTACTATTGTGACTGACTTTAATCATCTTTATTAGATTCGTCTGCCTCTGCGGCACCGGCAAATGAGCTTGGTGTCGATGCTTCATTTTTATCAAATTTTGTTCTTTTTAAGAAATTTGCCAAGGAACTTAAATTACTCATACTTGCATAGTTTACTAAACTAGGTACACAATAAACTGTCTATTTAACAAACGAACTAAAAAAAACTAGTAAATAAAAATGAATAATAAAACAATGTCCTATGAACGAATACGAGTAATATTAGACTGCCACCGCACTTACAACGTTTTTAAATACACCCTGGATAAATAAATAAATAAATTTACTCCACGTTTAAATTCTCGAAGACGGCTGCTAACTGTTATGGGGTTATTGCATTAACGGCGTTCACTACGGCATTCTGTAACTCCTCAACCGTATGCATACACACACAACACGAACATTTTTAAGATGACCAAAGAGAAAACAGCCGAGCGGAGTCAAGCAGGAGATCGTGGTGCCCATTGATTTTTGCCTATTATTCTATCACCGAAAAATTGTGATAAATATGCCGACGTTGGGTAGGCTGTTGTTGAATCTTGCTGGAAATACCTATTTTGAAGCTCGTCGTCGTGCAGTTATTCAATAAAAGGTCTTAGAAAGGATTGTTGATATTTTCGGCATTTATATTTTCATTAAAAAAATTGGTCCAATTATTCGCCTTCTCGACATGGCAATCCAAACTCCAGTTTTAACTGGATGTAATGGAGTTTCAATAAATATATGGGGATTTTCAGTTGAGCAGGTTCGATAATTTTGGGAATTTATATAGCCGCTTAGATGTAACTATGCCTCGTCACTGAAAAATTTTATATCAAAACATCATTGTTATTGAGATTTTCGTTAAACCAGGTACAGTACGTTCAACGCTTTTCAAAATCAGTTGACAGTAATTCTTGCAATACCGACATTTTGTACGGGTGCATTTTCAGTTTTTACAAGCCCTCTGGTATGTCTGGTACGAAACCCTACAATTAAAATTAATAAATAATCAACATTTAGTAATAAAAACAAATTTAATTTAATTTAATCACTTTGAGTAGATAATCGTTTTAAAGATTTATTGGGACTAGCTTCAATCGCCCCGAATATCTTCTAAGCCTTCTTCGTCAAGTACAAGTCTTCTGCCAGGAGATTTACCTTTGGATACGGAGCCGGTGTCACGAAAACGTTGAACACTTCGAAGAACATTCTGTGTTAATGTTTCGTAGGTAACGTCAATGTTGGCGAACCGTTGTTAGGATTCCTCGAAGTAAGAAACTTGCGAATATTTCCAGATACCATCTTCATCTCGTTGCTCAGACCGAAAATAAACTTGTGTTCATCCGAAAACATTACACTAAAAATTATAACCTAAAAATTATTCGCATTTTATTTTTATTCTAAACAGAGCTTGTATTTATTTACTTACCAGCTACATAAATCAAGTATGTGCAGTTTTTGTCTTGAAAAAGACAAATTTTACGTGAATTATAGGAACAATAAAAGGCAAATAAAACGAGAAGAACAGAAGGAAGCAAATTATGGTAGTTTATACTATTATACATACATATTTACGCACGCTCATGACCCCAGCGGATGAAAGTTTTTATAAACAACACTTTCCAGTGTTAGAATACATTTTTGATAACAATATGACCATAGTGAAGTTACAAACGCTACAATCAATCTGGATCAAGCTGTACATTAATTAAGAAAACTGAAAATCAGGAAAAACATTTATTCAACGAAATAAGTTTGTTTTTCTTGGTGCATGTTATGTATTTTGTAAGTGTCCTTAGACACTACCTACTTCAGTTGTAAACGTAGCGCGCATGAGCATATATAGTCATAGGAAGTATAATGAATATGTAATGGTTGAATAGGGTAGCGTGTGTAAAACTGAAATAAAGAATACCCATTAATAAATAACCAGGAACAAGGTTCTTAGTTGTTGTTATTTAATCGTACCTAAAGTAGGTACATCCCAATTGGCGACGAGTGAAATGTGGTAATACAGAAGGATGACTGAAAATAGTAATGTGGACGTAAACCGCGTGGTAGTTCAAGGAACAATAGGCGCCATGGAACCATTTTCACTCAAGGAGGAAACTGGAGACTATGGAATGAGCGTTTACAGCAATATTTCATTGTTAACGATGTACCAAATATTAAAATGGTCCCAATATTATTAACGCTTATAGGTCAAGATGGATACGCATTGTTAGTGGATTTATGCACACCTGATGCACCAGCTAGTAAAACATTCAAGGAACTGGTCGATATTTTAAATGAACATTTACAACCACCGCCCAATAAAATTACAGAACGTTATAAATTTAAAAATAGATGTCAAGAAGAAAGTGAAACTGTGTCTCAATTTATTGCTAATCTAAAGAAATTATCAACAGGATGTGACTATGGAACTGCACTAAAGGACAATTTATGTGATCAATTAGTATGGGGGTAAGAGATGCACTAATTAAGAAAAAATTATTAGGTGAAGACAATTTAACATATGACAAAGCGGTAAAGCTATGTATCGCAATGGAAACACAACGCAAGACACACGAGAATTAACAGGAATGTCGAAGTTTAATTATGTGTATACCAGAGATAAAAGAAAACAAGGTAGTTATGTACAGCGTAGCTCAAGGTACAACAATACAAGAGTTCAACGACTTCTACAGGTATAGTAAACCCATTAAATTCGATGACTGGAAACGCCATTCAGCACATACGTTTTCACGAGGGAGGACAGATCAAGGTAATACAAAAGTTTAAGGCATACAGGTAATATTGCATGTTACGCTTGTGGAGGTGCTCACTTAATAAAATTCTGTCAATTAAAAGTTCATTACTTTGTGAAAAGTGTAAAACAAAAGGGCACGCCAGTAAAGTTTGCAGAAGTGCAAATAACAAACATGTTAATAATTACATGCAAGAGTCAAATGTCGATTCCATTCCGGACGACAATTTGACTGAAACCTTTGAAGAAATGTTTTATATGAACGACAACAAAATTTCAGAGTGTAAATCAAATGTAAGTGATTTTCATGATCTCGATTATGATTTAGCACCATTATTTAACATAGAAGATAGTGATAGTCAAGAAAGCGATATGGAAGTACAAAGCAATGTAGATAATATTAATCATGTTTCATAAGTACAGCCAATTAAAATCAGATTGAGAGTTAATCAATCGATAATTAACTTTAAGTAGATTCAGGGTCAAATGTGTCTATATCTCATGAATATTATAATAAATTATTTAGTTATGTTCAATGTAAACAAACAAGTTTAACCTTTAACAGTTATAACAATAAAAGTATCATTCCGATAGGGTTTATCACAGTGAATGTGGCCCAAATAAATTCAAAAGGTAAACGTTAGATTTGTTTGTAATTCCAGGAGGTGGCCCACTTAGTAGGATTTGTTACAGGAACTAGGTCTATATGACAAACTAACTGCAGCTGTAGAAGCAAATAAAAATGTAGAAAAGTATTACATGTTTAAGGTAAGTAACGACATTGAAAGGGACGTGGAAGATTTGATCAATAAATACAAAGAAGTATTTACAAATAAAATTGGTCTTTATACCAAAGAAAAGCTGTCATTAGAATTTTATAATGATGTCAAGGTGAATCCAATCTTCTATCGACCTAGACCGTTAGCATTTGCATTAAGAAATAAGGTAGATTTAGAGCTTGACAAATTAATAAATGGAAACATAATTGAAGAGGTTCAATACTGCAGTGGAACACCTATTGTACCCATAGTTAAATCCGACGTTCGATTAGAGTCTGGAGATTATAAATTAACTTTAAATCCATTTTTGAAACATGATAATTTTCCAATACCTCGTTTGGAAGAAATATTCGCTGCACTTGCAGGTGGAGAGCAGTATACTAAATTAGATTTAAGTAGTGCTTATCAACAAATTGAACTTGATGAACAATCCAAATTACTCACATGTATATCAACGCATAGGGAATATTTAAATATGATAGATTACCTTACGTGTTAAACCAGCAAATAAATTTCAAAATTTATGGTTAAATTGTTATCAAGTATATCTAATGTAGTATTTTTTGACGATATTGTCGTTACAGGCAAAATCGATCTGAACATTTAGCAACATTAAAAGTAGTATTAGAAAGACTTAAAATGCAGGATTAACGCTAAAGAAAGGAAGTGTTCATTTTAGCTGATAGGGTTAGATATTTAGGGCATATCATTGACAAAAAGGTCTAAGTATGACTAATGAAAAAATTGAGGCAATATTAGGCGAAACATCCAACTAATGTAACTCAAGTTAAAGCATTTTAGCAGTAAATTACTACGCCAAATTTTTACCGAACTTAGCGTCCGTACTTAAACCTTTATACAACTTATTAAAAAGTAATCAAAAATGGCAATGGGTAACGATCAAGAGCGAGCGTGGCAGAAAGTCAAACAACTGATGACATCAGACACATTATTGGTACATTATAATCCTGAACTTCCAATTGTGTTAACTACTGACGCCTCAGCTCAGGGAGTTGCAGGTGCTGTCGCACATCGTCAAATGGGGACGAAAGACCCATCGCGTATACGTCGCGCACGCTTACCTCCGGAAACAAATTATTCTAACATAGAAAAGAAGCGTTAGCAATTATCCACTCAGTAAAGAAGTTTCACCAGTATATATGGTCGAAAATTCACTCTGTCACCGACCACAAACCACTAATAAGTATTTTTAATGCAAAAGGGAATTCTACGATGACTGCTCATAGGTTACAAAGATGGGCGTTATTGTTAACAATTTATGATACGACATTAAACACATTAGGGCGTAACCAATAGTAGCGCAGACGGTTTATCAAGACTTCCTTGTTCAAAATTATCCTACGCAACAGATATTTCATATCTAGATTATATTACGGATAATATACCGTGCATAAGTAGTACCGATATTCATGACTCAGGAAAGACCGGAATTAGCGCAGATTTATAACTATATTCAAAACGGTTGGCCAACAAAGTATTCAGATGGACCTCAGTCGTATGTCAATAAAAAGAATGAACTATATGTAGACAGAGGATGCATTCTTTGGGGTTATCGCGTGTTGATTCCAAAAGCATTACGGAAACATTTACTAGATGAACTCCATATCGGTCATTCCGGAATAATTAAGATGAAAATGTTGGCTAGATCATATTTATGGTGGCCGAATATTGATAATGATATTGAAGAAACTGCCAAGTTATGTAATTTATGTCTAGAAAACAAAGACATGCCTCCAAAATCTCAACCTTATAGTTGGTCGTGGCTCAAAACCTAATTATAGATTACATGCCGACTTTGCTGGCCCATTCAAAGGAAAAATGTTTTTAGTAATAATAGACTCTTATTCAAAATGGGTTGATGTAAAAATAATGCAAGACATCACTAGCGGAAATACAATCAAAATGTTTAGAGAATATTTTAGTACATGGGATTACCTTCCAAATTAATAACCGACAATGGTTCTTCTTTCGTGTCAGCAGAATTTAAAGAATTTCTTAAAACAACGGAATAGCATTTAACAACAGCACCGTACCATCCTCAATCGAACGGAGCTGCTGAGAACATAGTAAAAGAATTCAAAAATAAAATCAAAGTATTAACAAACTATTTGTCACTAGATAAAGCAATTAGTAATTTCCTTTTAAACCAGAAACTCACCACACTGTACGACAGGCTATACGCCAGCGTTTTTACAAATGGGCAGAAATCTAGAAACGAGATTAGATAGAATCAAACCTAGTCACGATAGCGATAGTAAAAGTTGAAAACGCACAATTAAAGCAACAACGTCGTAAAACGATCAGAAAATTTTCAGAAGGAAGCGGTATTAGTTCGCGACTTTGCAAACAATACGTGGATTAACGGTACAGTATACAAGTAATATCAAGTAGTTATTAATCAATGTGCACATTTACCGGAAAATGTGTACATTCGCCGCAATATCTACTTTTACCGTAACACATACACATACAACAACATTTTTAAGATGACCGAAGAGAAAGCAGTCGAGCGGAGTCAAGCAGGGAGATCGTGGTGCCCATTGATTTTTGCCTATTATTCTATCACCGAAAAATTGTGATAAATATGCCGACGTTGGGTAGGCTGTTGTTGAATCTTGCTGGAAATACCTATTTTGAAGCTCGTCGTCGTGCAGTTATTCAATAAAAGGTCTCAGAATTAATTGTTGATATTTTTCGACATTTATATTTTCATTAAAAAAATTGGTCCAATTATTCGCCTTCTCGACATGGCAATCCAAACTCCAGTTTTAACTGGATGTAATGGAGTTTCAATAAATATATGGGGATTTTCAGTTGAGCAGGTTCGATAATTTTGGGAATTTATATAGCCGCTTAGATGTAACTATGCCTCGTCACTGAAAAATGTTATATCCAAAACATCATTGTTATTGAGATTTTCGTTAAACCAGGTACAGTACGTTCGACGCTTTTCAAAATCAGTTGGCAGGAATTCTTGTAAAACAGACATTTTGTACGGGTGCATTTTCAGTTTTTTACAAGTCCTCTGATATGCCCCCGAATATCTTCTAAGCCTTCTTCGTCAAGTACAAGTCTTTTGCCAGGTGATTTACCTTTGAATACGGAGCCGGTGTCACGAAAACGTTGAACACTTCGAAGAACATGCTGTGTGTAACGTCAATGTTAGCGAACCGTTGTTAGGATTCCTCGAAGCAAGAAACTTGCGAATATTTCCAGATACCATCTTCATCTCGTTGCCCAGACCGAAAATAAACTTGTGTTCATCCGAAAACATTACACTAAAAATTATAACCTAAAAATTATTCGCATTTTATTTTTATTCTAAACAGAGCTTGTATTTATTTACTTACCAGCTACATAAATCAAGTATGTGCAGTTTTTGTCTTGAAAAAGACAGATTTTATGTGAATTATAGGAACAATAAAAAGACAAATAAAACGAGAAGAACAGAAGGAAGCAAATTATGGCAGTTTATGCTATTATACATACATATTTACGCACGCTCATGACCCCAGCGGATGAAAGTTTTTATAAACAACACTTTCCAGTGTTAGAATACATTTTTGATAACAATATAACCATAGTGGAGTTACAAACGCTACAATCAATCTGGATCACGCTGTACATTAATTAAGAAAACTGAAAATCAGGAAAAACATTTATTCAACGAAATAAGTTTGTTTTTTCTTGGTGCATTTAAGTAATGCTTTGATTTTTTTTTTAATTAATAAGAATAAGCGTAAAATAGAATGGAAGGTTTGGGCGCTTGGCGGGATATATCCCCCCTTGGGTGCGTCACTGTTATGTATCAAGCACAAGAATGGACCTAAAACTGATCCTAATATTTACAAAACCATAGCGTTAACAAACTGTTGTTTTAAAGATTTGCGCCCAAATATTAAGTAGGCTTAATAACTGGATTAAAGAATTTAACATTCTTCTGAAATTCCAATTCGGTCTTCAAGAAAGTCTTTGTTGCATTGATAATATTTTTATCAGATCTCCCACAATTTACTTTCACCCAAAACTTCCTGAAAGGATATATGCTACGTTTATTAACTTTAGACGTGCTTATGATAGCATTAATCATACTGTCCCTTATAAAAAAATGTATCCGGATGGAATAAGCTCCAAAATAATTAGAGTAATAAAAAATTATGATAATGCTATACAATGTGTCCCAAATTCGCTTCTCTATAAAGGGATCTCGGCTTCTGTTATACTTACGGCAAAGGTTAAATGGGGAAAGTTTTAGAGGAAGCTTAGAGCATTGGATATCCGGTTTCAGATTTACGATCGGTCAATTGGTTTTGAAAATATCGACGAAAAACCGAAAATGGCGGATTTCGTTTTTCGCCAGTAAATCCGAAATGGTTAATTTGACAGCTGTCACAATGTGAGATTATTTTTTAAGACGAATAAGATGGCGTGTATGACATGTCACAATCGTCTTTTGTTATCCCACAATCTGCCTCAACTTTCATATTTCTTATTACCGCCATATTGGATTTTTTGAAAGAGTGCAAAATTTCCAGTTTAGTGATGTTTCACAACTGCATGAAAGATTAGAGTTTCATCGAAATATCACACTTTCTAAAGTTATGTCTTATTTATTATTAGTAGGCCATGATTTTATTTGTCGCAAAATAACATTAATAAATAATGTATAAAATTCTTTGGATTTTCAATAAAACATGAAATTAAATAACGACCTCTCAACAAGACAAATTCCCAGCTATGAGTGTGTTAAAAATAAAGCCAGAAAAATCGTCATTAATTTAATTAATACTTGAACCTTTGAACAACCTACAATAAAATTAAATTACAATTAATTTACAGATTTGCAAAATGACGTCCATTTACATCGAGACATTTTTGACAATTGGCGACTGTTTTTCGTACAACCCTAGCAAGTGTATTTCCGTTAACACTATTTCTAAATGTATCCAAAACTCTCTGTCTCAAGATTTCTATGGTCGTAGGAGGATCAAACTCGTAGACCTCATTATTTGTGTGACCCCAGAGGTAGAAATCCAAGGGCAAAAGGTCAGGGGATCTAGGAGGCCAAGATATTGGACCATTTAATGCAACAATTCTTTCATCAAACTGCTCCCTTAAGAAGTTCCTGACTTGAATGGTGTTGTGCGCCGGACATCCATCCTGTTGAAACCAGGTTCTTCTGAACTCATCTTCGGTGAGAGTAGCTCGTAAAGCCGGCACAACCTGGTTTCGCAAAAGCTCTAGGTACCTCTGTCCGTTTAAGTTATAGTCAAACAAAAATGGTCCTATAAGTCGATTTCCTGCAATGATTAATAATTTATAATACATAGGTGCCCAATTAAAATAGGTAAGTTAGAATAATCCCATACCAAACGTTACTTCCAAATCTGGTCTGTAGACGTCTCTCTGCCACTTCGTGAGGGTTTTCTACAGCCCAATGATGAATGTTGTGCTTATTAAAAACTCCACAATTCGTAAACCTACTCTCATCAGACCACAAGACATGATTAACAAAATCGGGATTTTCATTACACATTCTAGTATACCACTCGCAGAAGCGCATTCGTCTTGGAAAATCAGTTTCCTTAAGTCCTTGAACTATTGTGGGTTTGTGTGGATAGTAGTTATTCTTTTTTAACACTCTTTGTACCGTTGGTTTTGACACACGAATTTCCCGTTCTACCGTTTTTACCGATGCACTGGGATTTTCGTTGACAGCTTGTAAAATGTTTCTATCACAATTTTCATTATCAATATTGTACCCGCTTTTAGGTTGTTCGAAGGCCCCATAGTGAATTAAATTAATTACAGTTTTTCTGAAGTGGGTTTTATGAGGCTGCCGTCGTTCGGGGTACATCTCCAAATACCTCGCTGAGGTAATGTCGGCGTTTCTGTTTGACTGCAAGTAAAGTGCTAACATGTCAAACTTTTCTTCATATGAATAGGGAATACCGGCCATTTTCAACAGGCTTTTACAATTTGTGTGTCACGTTTATGATTTTTATGACAGAAACGCGTACTACTTATGAAAACACTACTTTGAATTATTTAACGTCAAAGTCAGAGCCACCTTATATGGAAAAAATGAAACCCAATTTTACTGACAAATAAATCATGTCCTACTAATAATAATAAATAAGATCTAACTTTAGAAAGTGTGATATTTCGATGAAACTCTTTTATGCACTTGTGAGACATCACTAAACTGGAAATATTGCGCTCTTTCCAAAAATCGAAAAATCCAATATGGCGGCCATAAGAAAAATGAAAGTTGAGGCAGATTGTGGGATAACAAAAGACGATTGTGATATGTCATACACGCCATCTTATTCGTCTTAAAAAAGTGTCAAATTAACCATTTCGGATTTACTGGCGAAAAACGAAATCCGCCATTTTCGGTTTTTCGCCAATATTTTCAAAACCAATTGACCGATCGTAAATCTGAAACCGGATATCGAATGCTCTAAGCTTCCTCTAAAACTTTCTCTATTTAACCTTTGCCGTAAGTATAACAGGAGCCGAGATCACTTTATAGAGAAGCGAATTTCGGACACATTGTATATTCAGCTAGCTTGGAAAGCGTACAAACACGAAACTTTGATGTGTTGCGGATTATTGCAAAGTGAACCACTAAGTCCGTTTCTATTTGTATTAACCATTTGACCTTGGTCTACTTTTTAGCATAGACAACGTCGTTCTTCATGTTTCCAGGAACTGATTCTATTTATATATTTCTAAGAAATGTAATATGATTCCCTGCAGGTTAATAATTTTTAACCTTGAAAGCTCTATTTTTAGCTTTCTAAGAATTGTAATATGGTGACCTTGAAATATCTATTTTTTAGATTTAAATTTTGCCCTTGACAATTTGACCTTGAAGAGCTCAAAAAAAATTAAATTTCTCGCCAAAAGTTTGTCCTTAAAGAACTCCAAGAGCTTTAATTTCTCACGGCGAGTGACCTTGAACTGAGCCAGAATCGACCCTATATCAGTAAACAAAGTTACTAAATCGTAAACGTAGCAATCAAATACAAGTATAATTATTATTTTCTGATTTTTCCTGTTGAGTACTAGAATTACGTCCAACTTACCAACATTTTTATTTAACATTAATAACGTTGTCATACTCGATAACATTAAGTTAGCAGATCCTGAATTGAATGTATCATCACCTTTGTTTTGACAAATATACTGTGACACAAAAAACAAGATGGCGTTGGAATTCTTGGATCAAACTTGGCAGAAATATTTATCTAGTCAAATGTAGTAATTGATTAAAATTTCAAAGAAATTAAGTAAAAGATAAAGGCATTTTTTATTAATAATGTGTTGAACCACTCCTATTAGTTTCACACTTCCGCACCGTTCTTGGCATGGATTCCAACAGGTGGTTGATTTCTTCCTGGGGCGTTGCATCCCAGGCAATTTGTAATTCATGCCGGAGAGCTTTTAGTGTCTGTGGAGAATTGGCTAATTGCTTGTCTTCTATCAATCATGTCCTACACCTGTTCGATGAGTGAATAGTCGGGAGATCTGGGTGGCCACGGCAAGATATTGACGTTAGCCTCTTCGAAGCTCTCCATAGAATGCCTTGCAATGTGGGGACGGGCATTTATCCTGTTGGAAAACGGGTCCACCAACTCCTAGAGGAATGGAAGGTTAAGGGGTTCTATCACTTCATCAACATATCGGTGGGCATTCATATTGTCTCAGATGAATACCAACTGAGACCAGCTTCCATAAACAATAGCACTCTATACCATAACCCGCACAGTGTGGTGCACATGTCGCTCGACAGAAAACAGTTGTCGATAATTTTCACGTTGCCGCACTCTAGGCATAATCGCAGCCTCGAAATGCAAAGAAGAACACAAAAGTAAAAGAATTGCAACCAAAAACAATACCGAAATCGACTTAATCTCTCAAGAAATATACCGGATAATTTCGATTGTTACAAGTAAAACGTCAAATTTTCCATGGTTACTGGATGATTTTGAATTAAATTTTAATTTTTAATTAATACATTTAAACATCTCTGCCAAGTTTGGTGCAAAAATTCCAACGCCACCTTGGTGTTACATTTATTACGTCACAGAGTATATTTTTTTAAATTTCCATTTTGTAGGTTGGAAGGTGGTGTGTTGTTCTACACCAGATATAGTCTAACCTCGCTAACTCGAATCCCAAGGGAATAGAGAATAATTCGAGTTATCAAGTGTTTTGAGTTAACACGTTTTCGAGTTAGAGGTGCGGAAAAAAATTCGACTTATAGAGTTTCGTCAGAATTTTTATGGATGGATACAAAAAAGAAGAAAGAAAGAAAAGGAAACTGTTGCAGAATTTTTTTACTTCGAGTTATAAAGGGTTTATTAAGTAAACTTTGAGATATAGAGGTCAATTTGTAAAATTGACCTATATATCTCGAAACAATTTGAGTCATAGAGGCGTAATGCGATTAAAAATACTTCCAGTTAATCTGCTATTTTTTTTCAACTTATAGAGATTTTCTCTAGGGAATGAATAAAAATTCTAATTATAGAGGTTTTTGACTTAATGAGGTTCGAATTCGTGGGGTTCGACTGTGTTTTGTCAGTGCGTATCGCATGGAATACTGGAACTGGGATGTTAATCACATTGTAATTATAAATTATGTTGATGTCTGGCAACCTTGAGATGACAAACTGCGCATGTCTTATCTACATAAATAGGAATTTTTATAAATGGTTTAAATGTCACTTTCAATGGCAAACTGCTAGAGCGCAGGTAGTGTTAGTAGTAGTAGTAGTGGTTATTTTCTTTCTCACTGATAAGGAAAATATCACTTATATTCTCTTAACTCAATACTAACTGATTTTTCATTATAATTTCACAATTTTAATTGCAGCATAAATCAAGCTACAGCAATCGCTTTTGAACCTACTCCGATCGCTTACTAGAGGCGACTCTTCTTGATCGCTTACTTAGCGCGACTGACTCACAAATACACCTCACTATAACAGCGTCTCCACTCGTTCCCCTTTGCAAAATAGTCATACTCGCAAATTACTGCATATATTAAAAGCTTTCCAATTTACTATGCAAATACTCATCGAAACAAGTACAAGCTTTTTATCTTAATATTAATTATGTTCAAATACCAATAACCACTTAATTTCATATAACAGCGCGAAATTCGAATTTCTAATGCCTCCATTACAAGACGGGAAGGGCGATCAGCTTGTGTAAACGAAACAACTATATTTTAGATCTGGAAAAATATGGCGCTTTTCAAAAACAACGAAATTCCTAAATGAAAAATGTGTTGTTTCGACAAGGTCTATGCTGCATGTATGGTTGGGAAGAGCTAGTAGATATTACTTTTATATCCATACATCCCTACATAGAACAATAGAAGTTAACTAGCGAGGTTTCACATAACTCTTCTTCACAAAAAATGTTATATAATGCAGAATATTTGCAAATATAATTTTAATTCATATCAAAGTTGTAGTATTGTAAAACTTACACAGAACTTTGAGAGTACCAAGTTGTTTTTTGTTTTGTTGGATGTATGCAAGCTACCAATCTACTGACAAAAAGTTACTGGAGTTACTAAACAAAACCATTGAAGAATTAAAAAAAAACTATACTTACTCAGTAAATTTGCTCCAACTAACTCACTGACTATTAAGAATTATAAGTTAAGATGGAAGCAGAACAAAATGGGCGACACACACCGAGGCTCTTACGATCTATTACGAAGTTGATGTTGATGTTACGACGTAGTACACATACTGTATATATATATATATATATATATATATATATATTCTATGGATATACAAAAATTGTAGGTATCCATTCTTTTTGTATACATATGTAGTTCTGAATATACATGGTATGTAACTGAATACATATCCATAGAACATAACATTTTTATATTCCAAGTATATACATTCGTTATTTCCAATTAATGGGAATGTGGGACAAAACAGCACACTTAACGTTTTACATTTCATATTTTGAGAAATGAATAATCTATTGTTCTAATATTTGTTAAATATTTTTATTAGTTCAAACCGAATTGAAAACATTATACAAGACGTAAAAAACCTCGTAACAAAATAATTAAAAATCAATTCTCTCTTTTGGCTTTTTATTTCATTTTGTCCCGCATTTGGGGCAAAACGAAATGTACGTTCAGGCAAAACGAAATGCAAAGGGGCCAAATGAAAATGCTATAATTTACTCTTCTACCATGTCGCAGTTGCATGAAGTTTATCAATCTACCCTTTATTTCTTCTTTAAACACGCCACTTTCATCAAGAAGAAAACTTCTGGGGAAACATAATTACTCTGGCGGTATCTTCGTATAAATTTAACATTAACTTTATATTCATACTCCAACACATTTGTGACTTGATGGTCCTTTGAGCAACGCTTTCCAGAAAAGATTGGCCTGCATTTTTAGCACCTGAAAAGTTATCTTCTTCATTGTAATCAGATGAATCATTGCAAACTTCCTCACCAGTGAGCAGCGAAGAATCGCTTGAGCACGACTCTATATAATCATGTTTCTTCTTTTTGATGGATCTCTTGATGAAAACCGAATCTGTGACAAAAAATTGTCGTTTGACTTGTTTTGTGACAAACTTGCTTGTTTCACTTCCTCAATATTTAGTGTGGCAGTCAAAATCATAGTTCTTCCTCGCTTAAAATTTCTTTTTTTAATTTTTAGTTCAGCCTTTGGCGAATAATATCCTAACTAGGTCCAGAGGTATTTGTAATTTTCGGGGATGGGGTCCTATCTTTCGAACCTGTGGTGAATCAGGAGTCCTATTTGATGAACATGCCAGGTGTCTCTTGATCAATAATGTCGTATGGCTCTTGATCGGTAGCTTCTGCTGGGTTGAACAGTATTTCTGGAAATATGTGCAGATTATGCGGATAGATCCCAGTGTTCTTAAAGGAATTCATGGCATTCTGAGAGCTTACTGTTCGTTGAAAGACCGCTCCAAATAACTTCCGCACTTCATAAAATGACTTTTCCTGGATTATTTCGCATCCAGGTTTTACACTTTTGCTCATAAGTATTTTAAGGGACATATGAAACCTACATCAAACAGCTGAAGCCTATGTGATGTATGAGGTGGTATGACGAGAATGTGGAGATGATTGGTTTTACAGACTACAGAAGATTAATATTAATGATGTGGGTAGCGTGTCGATAGAAAAACAGGATCACTTTCGCTTGGTTAGGTTCTATAAGTTTACTTCTACACCTATGGCTACAAATTTTAGCTACTTAACAGTTTGGGCAATAATTAGAAGATTTTGCGACTTATGCTCAGTCGTAGATTAAAGTGGGCCAGGTTCATAAAATTATCGATTTGCCTTATTAACCGAAAAATATTTACATGTACCTAGATATGTTATCTTTAAAATCGGGGTTACTTCTTCCTGAAACTAATTGTTAAATACTCGGACGCCAACTTGTTTTTACATATGGAATAAACAAGTAAACCATTATACAATAAAGTTAAAAGAAAATTTCTTCAATAACAAATTTTACTACACAACCTATATTTAATTATAAACGGAAATAGTTTAAAGATAATGTTGGTAACGTTATTACCTAATGAATAATTAATGTTAAGAGTAATGAATGGATCAGAATACCTTATTCTTGGTCACACTGTAGATAACGAAATGGCTGCATGCTCGGTCAGCGTTTTGGAAAATGTTGCGTAATATTACTTGAGGGTTGAATAAATCTGGTTTTGTATGCTTTATAATTCCCAAATGAATAAATTTCACTCTTGATCAATCCTACTAATACCGTAAATTGGATTAACGGTAATTAATTGCGTAGATGTGTATACGTGTGAAGTTAAAGTAAAAATAAAAAAAGTAAACGTGAAAATAAAAGTGCCTGAAATGCAAACGTCTCAAACATTGTAAAATAACTTTAAATAACTCACCGTAGAATTTACACTTTTAATAAAAAATATTTAACAGAGCAAAAATAGATGCTCTGCTACCTTTCAGTATCGCACAAAAAAAACGACACTCCCAAAAGGTCTTTGCGCATGAACATGTCTGAAACTGAATGTGCAAACGAAATGCGTACGAGTTCTAATTAAAATAATTAAATGCATATTTTTATGCAACACGCTGCACGAAATGCACGTTAAGTTGCCTACATAGAGGTGAATTATTAACAACACGTTCGAAGTCACCCTTAAACATGGGATTCCTCCTTGCTCTTGGAAAAACCATTAACGTAGGGATGTACTGCCCTGCAGCACTGAAACAGATTTCTGCCGTTACAAGTAGTAGTACCCCGGCACTTGCGCCGCCATCTTGGATTTTGACGTCACAAGCCCGCCCACGTGGGGGGCCGGTTTTTCCACCCTTATTTTTACCCGCTTACGTGCGAGACCGGATTTTCCACCCCTATTTTGCATATCCACGTGTGAGACAGGATTTTCCACCCTTATTTTTACTCGCTTATTGTGAGACCGGGTTTTACCTATTTTTATATATCTCGTGTGAGACCGTATTTACCAATTTTTACGTTACGTTGAGCCGATTTTCACCCTTATTTTACTCGTATAGTGTGAGACCGTATTTTCAACCCTTTTTAACCTTTATTCGCTTTTGATTCGTCCACGTGTAGACGCGTTTTCAACCTTTGCATTTCTTAATTAAGGCGCTTTAAATTGTATTTATCAGATCCTGTGATATTTTAACCCTTAGAAATTTTTAACGTTATGTTATGTATTAAGGGCCTTTTTGACAGCAATTTTGTGTTCACTAGCGTGAGCGACGTACATTTCAACCCTGACAGTATTTTCAACCTTTTTGTTTGTATTAAGAGCCCTTTTGGCGGGAGCCCCTAAAGGATAGGCAAATGGATGTGCACGTAGGATCGTATTTTTTACCTATTTTAAGGGTTAATAAACGGTAGAATATTTTTGGTATTAAAGAAGCTAATCAAGGTAAAGGTAACGTATACGTTTGATTTTAAATACACTATTAAATTCTATAACGATAATAAACAGTTAATGGCATTGCATAATCAGCTAATTACCCTGTTGTTGTCATACAATGTGAATGTACGGTTTAGCGACTATTTAATATGAATTGAATTTTATCAAATGAGATTGCATAATTGTTGTTATTATTAAAATCATTATTAGATTTCTTTTAAACCCCATCTACAGATTGTATCCTCTACCTGGTTTAAAATTCACTTGAATATATTTTAAAATGAAATTACTTTAAAAAAAATAAAACGTGTAATTAACTAATTGATTAACCTGCTTACAGCAATAGTAATCACTGAAAATTAAGGAATGTCGCTTTTATTTATTTCCTTTTAATACGTATCATTTATATGCAATATATTCTGGTTTTAAATATGACGTCACATGTATCGCAATGCTTTCTTTAATTATAGGTCATAATTAAATCTAAAGTTGTCGTCTCAAGGTAATCACTACATAATTTTTTTAATCTCATCTATCAACAAAAACCTTTAATATTCAACATAATGTTAACAAATTTTAAGCCTTGCATGTTTAATGTCCAGATGTCATATTTTAGTCTGGAAGATCGTTTGTCAAAAAACAAGCATCAGGAACACCAATTAAAAATGGTCGAAAGTATGTATTAGTTGGAAACACACGATAAAGAAAAATCCAAACCAAAACGAAAATTCGATAACGAATCGTAAACACTTCAAACTCACAAACACATAAAACGAAAACGAATTGCAAACAGAAATAACAACACACAAAGTCAGAGTAGAAAAACGCAAACACGAAAACGTATAAAAATTTAAACACAAACCAAACATACAAAGGTAACCGTAAAAACGAAAACACCATAGAATAAAAAAGCTGCCGAATGATTAAGACTTGATTGAGTCTATAACAAAATGATTCTCTGTCTGCTGTCACAGTCTTGTCCCTCGGCTCTGCTCTTGTCAATCTTGTCTCTGTCTCTGTCTCTTACTTTACTGTCTTGGATCTAAATGTTCGTTCCTTCTTCTCTCTAGTCGTTCTATTCTGTGTACTGATCATTCCATGACTACTTTTATTTCCAGTTTACTGCTATTTCCAATTTCTGATGTGGACAAAACTACACCTTAACGTTTTACATTTCGATGTGGAATGAATATTATTATTAATTTGTTAAATTTTTTGTTGAGTAAAGAATTGAAAACATTTAAAGACGTAAAAACCTCTACAAAATAATTAAAATCAATTTTTTTGAGTTTTTATTTATTTTTCACATTTGGGCAAACGGAATTACGTTCAGGCGAAAATGAAATGCAAAGGGCCAAATAAAATGCTATAATTTATCTTCTACCATTCGCTTGATAATTATCAATCTCCCTTTATTTCTTTTAACACCCACTTTCTAGAAGAAAACTGGGAAACAAATTAGCTTTGGCGGATCTTCGTAAATTTAACTATTACTTTATTACTCTTAACGCATTGATTATATACGAGAACGCTTTCCAGAAACGATTAGCCTGCATTTTTAACACCTAAAAGTTACTTCTTCTTGTAACGATGAATCTTGAAAACTTCCTCACCAGTGAGCAACGAAGAATCGCTTGAGGACGACTCTATAGTCATGTTTCTTCATTTTAATGGATCTCTTGATGAAAACCGAATATGTGACAAAAATTTGTCGTTTGACTTGTTTTGTGACAAACTTGCGTTTGGCTTATTAAATGTTGCACGAGCCGCTGAAGTATTTCCAGTAGTCCGAAGTGAAATTTGTGGGTACTACCTTCATTGAAATTATGATTCATTTGATTTTTGTTGCATACTGATGAACACCTGATCGGAACTCTGAAGCAGTCCAAATAACCTTGTTTCCGTGTTTGAAACATATTTTAGTAGCTGTTCCTATTGGTTCACAATATAATTAACTTGCACTGCTTTACGGGCAATATAATTCCATTAGGCACGCATAAGGTAGTACGCGACCTTAGATGAGCTTAGCACCACTAACTTCGTGCACTGAACGTATACGCTCAGACTAACTAACCTTTTATCAACAACACAACCCAAAAATTACCAAAACGAAATAGCTAAATGAAAACTGAAATTGAAATGATCAATTGGCTCCGTTAGAAGACAGGTTATTTAATACGAAAAACTTAACGTTTTAAAATTATTATTAATAATATTATTATTATAAACAACATAATATCTATTTAATAACATGCTTTATCGGTTTTCTTCTTCTTCTTGAACCGTGAGTCGTCCTCATCATCATCATCATGATTTTGAGATTTGCCCTTCCCCTACCTCATAGCTCTTCTTTCTCTTCTGTGAACCATCATCTTGGATGTGAGATACACCCAGCTCAAC
The DNA here is from genome assembly GCA_036346205.1 of Vesta saturnalis. Classification (NCBI taxonomy): domain Eukaryota; kingdom Metazoa; phylum Arthropoda; class Insecta; order Coleoptera; family Lampyridae; genus Vesta; species Vesta saturnalis. The sequence goes on along the minus strand of JARFJB010001849.1, from coordinate 1,045,292 downwards.
CACTCATCGCTTTCATCATTATCTTGAACGGTTATGTTGTAATAGTTTATTAACAAGTCAGTAAAATCTCTAATGTCCGCTGATGTTGGCTCATAAACAGGAGAATACATTATAGTAATGCTCACTCGATGACAGTTACACTTTAAAGAGCGAAACAACGAGAAACGAGAACGCAGCTAGCCTTGGGTCTTGTGCGCAAGCGTACTCGTCAACGTTCGGGTAGAATCGACATCTTCGGGGATGTCTGATATTGACCTAACCACACTCTAACATAGCCCCTGGGGCTGTTTATAAAATCTAAATGCCTCTTTTATGGATTCTGATACAGCTGGTTTTCTCTTTAAGACTGTTCCAGAAAAGCTAAGAAGACTAAGCCTTTGGTCTTGCGCAAGCTGTGTCTCGCTCGAACATGTATCAGGGTAGAAATTCAGGAGTAGCATCTTAACAGAGGGATGCTGAGTATTGACCTAACCAGTCGATTCTGAACTAACACAGACCCTGGAGGCAATGTTTATAAAACTCTAAAACGCTCTTTGTAAATGATAGAGCTGTTATGCCATTAGAATCACTATCAAGCAACACCAACAAGACAGTTAAACTAGCTTTAGAGTCGTATTTGCGTAAGCGTCTCGAAAATACGAGAGACAAGTGTTAGGTAGATATCGGACAATCTGTTGATTCCGAGTATTGACTTTTCTTTCGATTTATGCTAATTGCGATTGTTATTAAATCTAATGTTCTTTCTTTTGGTGAATATTCTCGCTAAGATTGTATTCGCTAGCTTTATTCTTTTATGTAGAGTGTGATTCAGTCATTTTCGGAATTGAGTTCTTGTGTTAGTTTATTGATCGACATTATACAAACTCCGGAACTGTTACATGTTTATGGACAATTTAGCACATAAAATGATTGTTTTTTTTGCGTTATGATTAATTATGGAAATAAGATATAAATTTCGGTTTAAAGGTGTAAAATATTAAAATAATTTTTCTTGGTTAAAGCGATAACTGTTAAATTTGATATTTAAAAAGGTTATATTCAATAAGTAGTATTTTAAGTAAATAACAAAACAATTCAAACTATACCATTAAACCAACAGGTTAATAATATTATTACATTTAGTTACCAAGAGTCATTATTATATCACGCATTATCAGAGGGATATTTGTAAGGTAAAGATCTTAATATTTTATATCGGTATGAATCTATTAATTTCATTCTTTAATTTGTAAACGTTCATTCAGTAGCAAAAAAATCAAAAGCGATTGAAATTTTCGTAATAGAATTATATTTTATTTTAATTTACTTCTTTACTGATTTTTTTAAGAAAAAATACTTATAACTTAAATTAAATGATGACATCAATTGATATCTTACGAAATTAAAAAATTATATACAATTTCTTCCAGGCTTAGTGGTTTAGAGACGAGACGTTTTACTCTATGTTGAAACTAAAAGTGAGGGAATTCGACAAATAATGGTCTAAAATCCAAAATTAGCCGATTAAGCTTCAGGAATATGATTAATTGAAATGGGTAGATAAGCACTAAGTAACTTGAGAAACGGTTGAAAATTCACAGAAAAAGGAAAAAATCTGAGCTATTTACAAAAATGAAACTGACTATGTTTTATGAGTATACAAACCAAACAGTTAAGATGGTTTCGTTTTGCTAATCCAGTAGATTTGAGAAGTTTATTGACGATTCTGTATTGATATATGTCGAACAAACACTTTTGTGTGCTCACCAACTAATGCCGTAAGTTTACTGTTACCCTAGAGGAGGTTAAACATTTATGGCAATTCTTCTATCTGGTTACCACCAATCCGCAGGAAAGGGATGTATTGGGCACCGAGGAGGTTTGGGTCTAGATATTGTATCTGAGCTATGTCTAGGAACAAGTATGATCAAATAAAACAAAATATTCTTTTCGAAAATATTGTGACTACGACAAATGTCAATTCTCCTCTTATGAACATTGAATGAAATATTCAAAAATGGTACCTGATAGTATTTACCTGCATGAACATGGTTCGCTATTTTGAACGTCATTCAGCGAAACGGTTCGAGTTTGTAAAAATTTGCATTTTGGTCAGTTATGATTACTGGTAATAATGTGGAAAATCAAATGAAATGCAACGAACATGTCCTAACTGAAGTTACATCTTAGCCAAAATCTTGGCAGCAGTTCTTTTCTCGAATGTATTAGAGTAACGTATAGGAGTTTAAAGAACCAAGCCTTTTCTGTGCCCTCAACTTGGGTAAATCACATCTTTATTCAAGTATTGATAAACACCTTCATGCTGGTGTTTAAACAAATCCTTTTTATGGGAAAGTATTTTTAAGAAAGAGAACGCAGCCCTTGGGTCTTGGAATCGCCCACCTAGAATCGCTTTGGGAGTCGAAACCCTAACCACACCAACAAGCCCCATGTTTATAAAAAGCCTCTTTTATGAAGAGTGTTTTCTAAGAAGAACACAGCCTTTGGTTTAACGTTCGTTTAAATCAAATCTTTATGTCGAGATTGACCCCCCAACATAGCCCGATGTTTTAAATCTAACCTCTTTTATGGTCGAGATTTTCCCTAAGACGCCGAAACCAAGGCTTGGTTAGGTTGTTAGTAAATCAGACATCCCCGAGATGTCCGATTCTACCTAACATGGACGACACGCTTCGATAGGACCAAAGGCTAGCCTGCGTTCTCTCTTAGGGAAAATACTGCCATAAAAGACATTAATTTTATAAACATCCCAGGGGCTTGTTAAGAGTTTGTTAGGTCAATATTCAGACTCCGAAGATGTCCGATTCTACCCGAACATTGACGAGCACGCTTACGCACAAGACCAAAGGCTAGCTGCGTTCTGGCGTCTTAGGAGAAACAGCTCTATCATAAAAGAGGCGTTTAGATTTATAAACATGCCCCAGGGCTGTGTTAGAGTGTGGTTAGGTCAATACTCAGACATCCCGCGAAGATGTCCGATTCTACCGAACATGGGCGAGCACGCTTGCGCATAGGCCAAGCAGCTGCGTTCTGGCGTCTTAGGAGAAAATATCTCGACCATAAAAGAGGCATTTAGATTTTATAAACATCAGGGGCTATGTTAGAGTGTGGTTAGGTCAATACTCAGACATCCCCGAAGATGTCCGATTCTACCCGAACGTTGACGAGTACGCTTGCACAAGACCCAAGGCTAGCTGCGTTCTCGTTTCTCGTGTGTTTCGCTCTTTAAAGTGTAACTGTCATCGAGTGAGCATTACTATAATGTATTCTCCTGTTTATGAGCCAACATCAGCGGACATTAGAGATTTTACTGACTTGTTAATAAACTATTACAACATAACCGTTCAAGATAATGATGAAAGCGATGAGGTGGTTGAGCTGGGTGTATCTCACATCCAAGATGATGGTTCACAGAAGAGAAAGAAGAGCTATGAGGTAGGGGAGAAGGGCAAATCTCAAAATCATGATGATGATGATGAGGACGACTCACGGTTCAAGAAGAAGAAGAACCGATAAAGCATGTTATTAAATAATAATAATGTATTGTTGTTTATAATAATAATAATAATAATATATTTTTCAAAACGTTAAGCTTTCCTTCGGTTTTGTTAATAAACCTGTTTTTTTTTCCTAGCGGTGCTCCACCGTCTTGATTCATGTTTGCAAGTTTACAAGTTTTTCGCTTTAGCGTGTTTTCGCGCTCTCGTGTGTGTGTGTGTGTGTGTGTGTGTGCACATACGTGCGTGCGTGCGAGCGTACGTACGGTCGTGCGAACGCTCGCGCGCATACGTGCGTGCGTGCGAGCGTGCTAGCTTGCGTGCGTGCGTACGTGTACGTGCGTGCGTGCGTGCATGCGCGTTTTTCGTTTGATCCTCGTACTAAAGCAGTGCTAGTCGATTGTATTTAGTTGTAGGCCCTATTGTGTTGTCTAAAAGCTATAATTGGAAGCGTTGCTTGCTATACCCAGGCCGTGGGTTATGTTTAATTAGCTTTTTTAACAGATGTATTTATTTATGATTAGATCAGGCTTGCATGTAAAGTAATATAGAGGTGAAACTAACTAGCTAATGTGTTTTGTTGCTACACGTATCACAGTATTGAAGATTCTGTTTATGTATTAGAAAAACGTACTACAGCCTCAAAACAGAGTGCAGATAAAAATTGAAGAAAGATGTATGCGGCACAAGTGTTGAGATGCTTGAAATCGATCCCCCAGCCACAAGAAGAATGTGTTTTCGACTTGTATGTGCTTCTAATCAACTACCCAGACACGCACCTCGACCGTATGCGATTAAGAGACAGAGACAGAGACAGAGACGGAGACGGAGACTGAGACAGAGACAGAGACAGAGACAGAGACAGAGACAGAGACAGAGACAGAGACAGAGACAGAGACAGAGACAGAGGCAGAGACTGAGACAGAGACTGAGACAGAGACTGAGACAGAGACAGAGACAGAGACAGAGACAGACACAGAGACAGAGACAGAGACAGAGACAGAGACAGAGACAGAGACAGAGACAGAGACAGAGACAGAGACAGAGAGAGAGACAGAGACAGAGACAGGGACAGAGACAGAGACAGAGAGAATCATTTTGTTTATAGACTCCAAATCCCAGTCTTAATTCATTCGGCAGCTTTGCGTGTTTTTCGTTTTGTGTGTTTTCGTTTTTTCGTGTTTGTGCGTTTGTATGTTTGCGGTTTTCGTGTTTGAGAATTTTTGTGTTTACGATTTTTCGTGTTTGCGTTTTTTCGTACTCTGCGCGTTTGTGTGTTTGTTATTTTTCGTGTTTGCGAATTTTCGTTTTCGTTTTTTGTGTTTGTGAGTTTGTGTGTTTACGAATTTTCGTGTTTGCGAATTTTCGTTTTTCGTGTTTGCGATTTTTCGTTTTTTCGTGTTTGTGTGTTTGTATGTACCTGTGCTTGCGCATGTGCTTGTACTTGTAATTGTTCCTGTGCTTGTATTTTGTGACAAAATCCGATCTACCAAGACTAAAATATGACCATACATGGACATTAAACAATGCGAGAAATGGCATTATAAAAATACTTTGTTAACATTATTGATATTAAGTTTCTTGTTGTAGATGAGATTAATTTGGTAGTGATTACCTTGAGCGACAACTAGATTTAATTATGACCTATAATTAAAGCAGAAAGCATTGCGATACATTGTGACTCATATTTAAAACCAGAATATATTGCATATAAATGATACGTATTAAAAGGTAAATAAATAAAAGCGACATTCCTTAATTTTCAGTGATTACTATTGCTGTAAGCAGGTTAATCAATTAGTTAATTACACGTTTTATTTTTAAAGTAATTTCATTTTAAAATATATTCAAGTGAATTTTAAACCAGGTAGAGGATCACAATCTGTAGATGGGGTTTAAAAGAAATCTAATAATGATTTTAATAATAACAACAATTATGCAATCTCATTTGATAAAATTCAATTCATATTAAATAGTCGCTAAACCGTACATTCACATTGTATGACAACAACAGGGTAATTAGCTGATTATGCAATGCCATTAACTGTTTATTATCGTTATAGAATTTAATAGTGTATTTAAAATCAAACGTATACGTTACCTTTACCTTGATTAGCTTCTTTTAATACCAAAAATATTCTACCGTTTATTAACCCTTAAAAATAGGTAAAAAATACGATCCTACGTGCACATCCATTTGCCTATCCTTTAGGGGCTCCCGCCAAAAGGGCTCTTAATACAAACAAAAGGTTGAAAATACTGTCAGGGTTGAAATGTACGTCGCTCACGCTAGTGAACACAAAAATTGCTGTCAAAAGGCCTTAATACAAACAAAACAGTTAAAAATTTCATCAAGGGTTGAAAATATATCCCCACACGGATCTGATAAATACAAAAAGGCCTTAATTAAGAATGCAAAGGGTTGAAAACGCGTCCTACACGTGGACGAATCAAAAGCGAAAATAATTAGGGTTGAAAAAGGGTTGAAAATACGGTCTCACACGTAAGCGAGTAAAAATAAGGGTGGAAAATCCGGCCTCACACGTAAGCGTGTAAAAATTAGGGTTGAAAATACGGTCTCACACGAGGATATATAAAAAATAGGGGTGAAAAACCCGGTCTCACAAGTAAGCGAGTAAAAATAAGGGTGGAAAATCCTGTCTCACACGTGGATATGCAAAATAGGGGTGAAAAAACACGTCCTACACGTAAGCGTGTAAAAATAAGGGTGGAAAAACCGGTCCTCCACGTGGGCGTGCAAAACCGGAAGTGACGTCAAAATCCAAGATGGCGTCAAGTGCCCGGGTACTACTACAAGTGTACCTCTTTCACCTGACGTCAAAACTCACTTGTTTTTTGCCCTTCATAGATAGGATTTTTGAAGGTTTGTTTGGCACAGTGCCCGTTTCATCGTTGTTAAAGATGCGATTTGAAGGAAAATGAAATGTATCCCATAATTCTCTGAGTAGATTGAAAAATTTCAAAACATTTGGCTTATTAAATGCTGCAGCACGAGCCGCTGAAGTATTTTCAGGAGCCCGAAGTGAAATTTGTGGGTGCCTCTTCATAAAATTATATACCCGATTATCGCTAAAGTTACTCCTTCATTGAAATTATGATTCATTTGATTTTTTGTTGCATCTGATCGGAACTCTGTGTCCAAACAACCTTTTTTTCGGTGTTTGAAACATATTTTAGTAGCTACTTGGTTCACAGTATAAGTAGTTTTTAATCTTCCCAAAGATTTCTTGGCAGCATCTATCGCTTCTACATTTAGTTTGCAACGTCCATAAAGGGTAGTTAGGAGGTACCCCATAAGTATGTGCAGCTTTATGACAGCCTAGCAAACCATTTCCGACATCTGATATTGGTTTATTCATCGCTTACTCAGACTATGACTGACGGTCTGTTTTTTTTCTGAAAGTCTAACCATTTCTTCGCGTAATTAAATGTTTCTTCAATTAACATATTTGTAATTAATCAGAATGTTAAGGGACAAAATGGAATATTTTCTATTTTGCCCCTTCCGTTTATAGGTAGCGGACCGAGAAAATTTTATTATTGTAATAAACATTTTCAAATCGAAATTGTTACCGCGAAAGAAAAGATAATGGGTGTTTAATAACTTGATAGTAAGTCGTAATTTGATAATGCTTTGCGGGATATTTTATTTTATGTCAGAAATATTTGATTGTATGTAACCAAGCGTTAAAAAGAAAGGCATTTGTTGGGGTATAAAACAGGTGTTCTGTCGAAACTGCCGTGACGAATCGTTGAGAATTTCTATTCAGATGTTTTGGGGGTAAAAATGTCGCAGTTAGTAATTAATTACATACAACTTTTAGAAACAGGAGTGGAGTTGGGAGTAAAAACAGGTAGTTGCAGTAGAGTTTGGATTCAGGTCGGATCGATCTGTTTATTTAATTACAAACGCTCACGGTAAACTGTTTATAAATATTTTATCGTGCACATTTTTGTAAAACTAAAATCGCGAATTTGTTTTTTTTTCTGCGTTTTTTAATGTATTTAATTAGTGGCCGTGCAAATAAACGTACCGCCAAATGTTCTGGTTTTAATAAGCGCGCGTGTAAACAATATATCTAAAAATAATCGTTGTCATCTTGGGTTTAAACGGCGTAGCTTAACTATTAAATATTTGCGGATAAGTGATTAAATAAAGGGTTATATTCAAACGTAAGTAGTTATTTTAATGTAAATTAACCGCGCAGCAAACAATTCAACAAGCCTATGTAACCCATTAAAAACCAATCATGGCCTTGCAATAAGTATCTATTTAACGCATTTTTGATGGCTGTACCCAAGCAGGTGCATTACTAATTACTACATCCACCGCCATCTATTCATGAGGGGATGAATCTTTTTAGATGAAAGAGGTACATAAGAGTGCGCTTAACTATTTTATCTTATCTGGGTATAGAAATCTACTTAGAATGTTTAGCAGTTCGTCTTGAATCTTCGATAAGCACGTTTGCACTTGTCAGAGTACGCAAAATAAAATCAAAAAGCGCGTGAAAAATTGTTTCAGTAAATAGGTAATTATTAATTGTATATTTGTTTAGATTTACTATCGTTTGACATGATGCTTTTTGATTTTATAGGAAAAAAAAAATAACTACCACAACTTTCTTCCAGGTGCTTTAGATGGTTTAGAGGAAGACGATGATCTGGTTATTTTACCTCCTGATGTTGACAATCTAAAAGATGAGGAGGAATTCGACGAAAATGAAATTGGTTATCTACAAATTCCAAATGATGTAGCCGGATGCGTTGAAGTCTTCAGGAATATCAATGTGAATGATGAGCAATGGGATAGCAGTGATGACGAGCTACTAAGTAACTTGAGGAAACGGTTGAAAATTCACAGAAAAAGGAAAAATTAAAATGTAATTGGAATAAATCTGAGTCTATTTACAAAAAATGGAACACTGACTATGTTTTTGATGAGTATACACAACCAAATCAGTCTATAGATGGTTTCGTTTTGCTGAATCCAGTGCAGATCTTTGAGAAGTTTATTGACGATTCTGTTATTGATTATATCGTCGAACAAACACTTTTGTGTGCTCACCAACATAATCGCCGTAAGTTTACTGTTACCCTAGAGGAGGTTAAAACATTTATGGCAATTCTCTTCTATCTGGTTACCACCAACTACCGCAGGAAAGGGATGTATTGGAGCACCGAGGAGGATTTGGGTCTAGATATTGTATCTGCAGCTATGTCTAGGAACAAGTATGATCAAATAAAACAAAATTTTCATTTTACGGACAACTCACATATTGTGACTACGACAAGATGGTCAAACTTCATCCTCTTATGAACATTCTGAATGAAACATTCAAACAATGGGGTATCCTGCATGGAATCCAACATGGAAAATGCAACGGATACTTTAGGAAGGAATGTAGTTCTGAACCTTTTGCAAAATGTACAAAATCCTTCGGAGCATGTCGTTCATTTCGACTACTTTTCTACTCTAAATTTGATGTCAACTCTGACTAAAAAAGGTTTTAGAGCAACTGCGACAATAAGGGAAAACCGGATAATGAAATGTCCTTTGAAGTCTTCGAAGGTATTAGCTAAAGAATCAAGAGGCACCTTTGATTACCAATTTGATACTATAAACGAATTACTGGTTGTTCGTTGGGTTGACAATAATGTAGTAAACATGATTACAAATTATGACTATATTCAACCCTTACAGAAAGTAAAGAGATGGTCAAAAAAGACAAACAGAACACTGCAGTGCCACAACCGCAACCTTAGAAAACTTACAACAAGAGAATGGGTGGAGTTGATCTAAGTGACCAATCTGTAAATAGCTATCGTATTGGTATTCGTGGGAAAAAGTGGTGGTGGGTTTTTTTTACCTACATGCTGGACCTGGCGATGACAAATTCTTGGAAACTGTATCTATTGGCAGTGGCCAATAGATAAAGTTTCGCAAGTATCGCAATTGAAATTTACCAGGTACATCGTGAGATAATATTTGCTTAGGGTCAATAAACAATTGAACAATAAACAAAGACAATCATCCTAACCTGACAGTGTTCGTTTAGACAATATTGGACATTTTCACCAAAGGATTGAAAATCCTTGTGGTGTGTTGTATGTCACTCTCGAATAAGATGGACTTGCAAAAAATGTCGAAATACGTTATGCGTTGAAAAAAATAGTTTTGAGTTATATCGCACCAAATGAACCCATATCATCCCATTGTACCTGTTCAAGTACACCATGTTTTTTCAGTATTTTTGAGTAAAAAATTTGTTTTGTATAAACCAGATTTGTTTGTCAATAAAGTCAACGTTTTTTTACAAAAATTATTGTTTTTTATTTTTATTCACTTTTGGGCAAAAATGGGTTAATTACGCACGCAGGCTCATTAAGTTGAGGTCTGTTAAAATAAAAGGAGTCCCTTCAGACAGTACCGCGCCCCTCCTCATTGCTAGTGTGACTTGACAGTATTGACTGTTTATTAATATTTGTGTAGAGGAAATAATGCGTGGATAAAACGTGGCACAATAGACCTAGTTTAATTCGTTATAAACAAGACCGAGGTTTACAGACACGGGTCTAGATGACATTAAAAACTCCTCAAATTCCATATTTACTGTTAAACGAACCCGTTCTCATTGTTTTGTATAGATGAATGTGTAACCTGAGAAAGGGTTGCTGTATTTTCTAACGCAGTCACTCAAACTTGTGGATAGATTACCGGTCACTTTGTTATGATTTATTTGCACCTTACCCTGGCAAGGCTTTGTTTTAATGAGTTTTTTTGTCTTTGATTCAGTCGGCTTATTTAGAATTGTTTGTCTACGAACTAATTTCTCTTTATATGTAATTTATTGTAATTGTACATATGTATTTCGTGCTTTTATTATTCACTGTACAATTGTGTATGTGTAAATTCCTTGCTTATTTTTTTTTCTTGTTTAAGTGTAGTTAACCTGCATTGCAGTTACATTATTTTACCTGTTTAATTTTACTGTATTATATTTTATATATATATATATATCGTAATTTGCCTTATTATTTTCTTATTTACTTAAAGACCGGCATGTTTGGTTGTATACGGCCACATGTTTGGTATTACAATTTCTATTCTTATTTATTTATGACACAATTGTGGGTGTGATTTCACGGTTTATTTTTTGTGTTTAAGTGTACCTAAACTGATTTTTATTTTTTTTTTGTTCCTTAATCGTATGCACTTTAACTGGATTTAATGGTGTTTTGTTATATATTGAACCCTTCCATTGTTTTTTTATTTTATTTATTAATGTATTTATGCAATTATTGATTTATTAATAGATTGGGTTTTCTTGGTGGTTCTTTCCCAACTTAATAAATTAACGGGTTGAACCATCATTGCACAAAGCTCGTTAATTCTAATTTGAGTAGTTTCATTGTTTAGTTGTCCCACATGATGCAACACTTAACTGCATCAAATCCTATCTCATTCACATAACACGGCGTAACCTTCCACTAGACGCCCAATTCTTTTGATCAGATTGGAGGTTTGCGAGTAATTAAATACCAGACTTGTAAATAAATTCTAATGTTTTAATTATTTCCAGGAAAGTCGATCTAAGGCAAGCAATTAATCTGAGTAATAGTAGCATTAATGACAATGAAGTTAAGGTACATCCCTTAGCGATTGTTTTGTTCTTACATTTGCATTATTTTGAATAAGTTCACTTTTAAAGATAGGGCACCTTGGGACACTACACGTGTTGCCTCATGTTGCGTCGGACAGAATTCCCGCACAAACAAAAGTTGTCAAAAGTATTAGAATATCAAATTTCATGTATAATTTCATATGTGCATGTAACAATTAACACTTAACGTGAAATGTACAATGCGCAATTCACTTTTCTGGTATTTAATTATAAATCATGCAAAGATTGTTGAAAAACTATTGCCATTAAATACGTCGTGTAAGTAGCACAGGCCAAGCATAAGATGCGAATATTTTGGCTTTACGTCGATGAACGCAAAAATTCGATCGGGTTTCCTACTGCCTGTGCCTTTCATTTTGCCCACATGGTATTGTTCAGAGTATCTACAATTGATGTACACAATATAACGTACAACTACAAGGTATACTCAGATATACATTGCATATTCTAAACCTAAAATACATATACAGTGGATATCGAATGTTATGTACACATCGTTTGTTCAGAAAATATTAGCCGCTATTTCAATCGAGAATGTTTCATAGCACTACGATCACGTCCGATTGTTTACTACTTTTGGTCGAAACTTCATTTTGTTCAGCTGTTCCAGTACCTCTCACTCACACCATAATAAAAAACGTTTCCAATGCCGACTGAAAACATCTCCAGCCACATTCGTACACCCGACCTACCCACAACCCAGGATAAAAGGTCCCAACGACTGAACTTTCGTAATTACGAAGGCGGAAGAAACCTCAGTACCACTAAAAATTATTGATATATCCCAAAAATCGTTACGGTAAATCCTGAACTGGGAACTTGCTTCCACCTTCATGATGCCCTAACCACACTCTGATCCTACTATTCCCTTCTGTTACAAACCTCTCCCTTAAGGTGTCTAGCAAAATGCTTTGAGCAGCAAGGTACAGATCACTTGGAATCTACTGTACTTTTCCCTTACAGCTTCTGACCTATTTACAGAGGCTACTAGATAATCCTTCTCTCTTCGGTTAGTCCTTGTACCCTAACTGGGTGTCGGATTTGAGGTCCAGTCCTTCCACACTTTTCGGTTGTTTGCCATTTTCCTCATTTCTGCCACTGTTTTACCCCTCTTTGTACCTATTTCTTCGACTCTTTGTGCCCAGCGCTTTCTGGGTCTGCCCTTTTCCTCCTTCGTTTTCCTGATGTCTCAATGATCTTTAATAGCAATTGTTCTTCTTTTCTTATTCTATGAAGTCCATTATTCCTTCCTGTCCTAATGTAAGCCTAATCCTATAATTTGTCTCTCTATCCCATTTTTAACTCCCTCAATTCTTTTCAGGAACTGCATCTCTGATGTATTGATTTTACTTTCGTGCTTTTTGTTAATGGTCCATGCCTCACTGCCGTAAGTTAGTGTTGGTCTCGCCACATTGTTATATACTTTTAGTTTTACCTGTTGATCTATTTCTTGTTTCTGTAGTATAGCCTTGTTTATAGCATAATATATGTTTCTTGTTTTCCTTATTCTATGTGCGATATCTACTTCTATTCTTCACACGTCTGTTATTACTGAACCCAGGTATTCATTCTATTCCCATTTATTTCTGTTTCTTTTCATCTCCGATTTTTTGTTATTTATACACATCATACCAGAGAATTCAATCGTAATCAATACAATGTAACGGTCTTTCTGAACATTATGCAATAATTTTACAGGGTTTGGCATAGCCGACTCCTCGCAAAATCAGCACCGTAGGTACTACTTTTCTAAACTCCTGCTCTCGTACTTAACTAACCAGCCATTACGATTCAAAATAAAAACGCTTTTTCGACCAATTTCTACTGACAGTAGGCGCACCGCAAGGTTCTGCTTATACACCCAACGTTTTATGGTGCAGTTTACGGATGACAACGCTTTCTAGGCAGTGCATCGGAACAGACTTCCGTAAGATGTCAAATACCCTCCAGAATTCTAACTGGACAAACAAATGGAGTCCCCCACGAAAAGACTCTTTTCCGATATCCCAACTGCCACAATAACCAATTTCCCAATCTGGCCGAATGTTAATGGCACAATTTCTCTCAATAAATAAAAACTAATATTTTAACGGGAGGCTATATACTTAGGGATACTTCTCACAAAAACACAACAAAGAACACTAAAGAGGATACATAACCAAGCAAACGTACTGAGCAACTTACAAGGTCGAATCATAAGTGCCACCTAAAACTCTACATTACCTACATGACATGATTTGTTACGGATTTCCGAGTACCCTTGTACACAAACATTAAACTCAGACCTTTCATCCACTTCTATTTGGTAACACCGAATCTTACGACGAATATACAGATTTCCATTCAGATACCTAATAACCTCACTATGTAACACGCAGACATATCACCAATACTAGACATGATTCTAGTCAATAAACAGTTTCATACCGACCAATAGAATGACCAGGAGTGAAGAGGAAGAACACTTGGGAATAATCCACTACACGTTAACATAATCAAACAATAATTAAGACACTAACAATAAGCGTGACTATACTAGCAAAAAAAGCTAAAGGATTATGTGTCTTGTCTAAGCATTTAGTTCTGTTCGAGTTGTTAGTTGTGGTTTCACGGGCAGTTTTAAGAAGAAGCAACTGTCTACTCAGTTTTGTAACACCAGTTGCTTGAATTTATTTTGAATTATTTTAGAAGGAAAATTGCAAACTTCTGCATGAAGTTTAATTTATAATGTATAAGTAATATTGTCAAATATCTTCCAATATTAGTTAATGTATTGTTATAAATGTGTAAATGTAATTATGAATATATAGAGGAGGGTGGGGCAAGATCCATAACTCAAGCCCAATGAGCTGCCATCTGGCAGCATTCATCATATTTACTTACAATATCAGTGTAGTTAACCACCTCACCAAAAATAACTAAATTTTGTTGGCTATCCTGATTGTGACAGCTGATTATCGTTTTCTGACGTGCGTAATCTAGTTTTGTCCTGTACTGCAAGTCGAATAAGGTAAGTTTAATGAAAATATTTTGTTTTCACATGTAAATGTGTGTATAAAGCATTTATTTAGTAGGTAATGCAATGATGATGTTATCATATGTCTATATTACGATTTAAAAAAAATTAGACTTTTAACCTAAAAAGTGGGGCAAGACGGGGATATAAACATGGGGCAAGATGGGGACGTCCCCGTCTTGCCCCCCTCTAGTAACATTAATTATGTGCTAATTTTATTACTTTCAGAACATGGTGCGTAACTACAAACTCGGCGGAGCTGGTCTGAAGAGGCAACGGGTGGGGCCATTTTTGCGTTTATCGTAAAGAAGATGGGATGTCGTAAAGCGGCTGCTATATTTCCTGTTCCTCAGACAGCGTTTGAAAGAAAGGTGCTAATGAAGAAGCAAAATCCTGATGTAGGCAAACCACTAAAGGAAAGTTTGGAACCAAAGAAAAGGATTTTCAGTGAGAAAGAGGAACAAGAGTTGGTGTCGTATTTAAGGGATATGGAAAATCGGCTTTTCGGTCTCTCTCCGTCTGATTTCAGAAAATTAGCATTTCAGCTTGCAGTTAGAAATGACATTAAGCATTCTTTTAATGTTGACAACGCTGAAGCTGAAAAATACTGGCTGCAATCATTTCTGAAGTGGCAAGGATTGTCACTTCGAAAACCTGAAGCTACATCTTCCACTCGAGCAATGGGTTTTAATAAATCGAGTTGTACTAAAGGTAAAAAGCAAGTTGGGGCCTTATCTTCAGTAGAACAAGGTCAAATCGTCACCGTGGAAATTTGTTTTAATGCTGCTGGGAGGTATATGCCTCCAATGTTAATCTTTCCGCGCCAAAGAATGAAGGAGGAACTAATGAACGGAGCGTCACCAAGGGCATGGGCTGAAGTTCACAGCAGCGGATGGATACAGAAGGGCCTTTTTGAAAACTGGTTTAAAAAATTCATTAAATTTTCCCAGGCTTCAAAGGATTACCGTGTGTCGCTGTTATTAGATGGCCATACCACTCATTTGCAAAATTCGAACTTAATAGAAATGGCTCGAGAAAACGGTGTAAATTTATTGTTTCCCTCCACATTGCACACACCGTTTGCAGCCCCTCGACGTAACCTTCATGACGCCGTTAAGCACGCATTACGACCATGAAATAACCACTTGGTTGCGGGCACATCTTGTAAGGGTGATAACAATGTTTCAGATTGCAGAAATTTTTGGCAAAGCTTATGCACAAGCTGCAACAATGTCCATCGATATGAATGGATTTTCTGCAACTGGGATTTAGCCCTGTAACTCCGACATTTTTACGGACGCCGAATTTATTGCAGCTGAAAGTACTGGAAACACCTGACATTAACGATGAATCTCAAAATATTCCGGATCTCACCCGCGAACCACCAAGAACTCCTGAAAAACAAAATAGAAGATCCGAGCCATTGTCAACTCCACTAAACATCTCGACTCAACAATCAATTTCTAATCTGCCGTCGTGTTCCCATTCCCATGCTGAAGGCCCTACAACACCTAGCGTTGGAGCAAATAGTTCGTCAACGTCATTTGCTACGGTTTCACCTCAAGCAGTTTTGCCTGTTCCCCATATTGACAATGATGGTTGAAAAAGAAAGTGTTCGTCAAGGGAAGACCGCAATTCGTACCTCATCGCCCTACAAAAATGATTTGATAGAAAGACAAAAAAAAGTTGTGGTCCCTTTAAAAAATAACGGAAAATCAAATGGGCAAAGCCAGGTAAAGAATCTACCTTAAAAAAAAGTTAAAACAGTCATCAGATGAGGAGGACAAAGATGTGAAATGTTTATACTGCGACTTTTTATATTCACAATTTAATGAAGGTTGGGTATCTTGCACTATCTGTAAGAGATGGGCATACTGCTCCTGCGCAGGAGAAGATGACAAGGATGAGGATGTGGCTCATGTTTGTACCTTTTGTGAATACATTTTTGTTATTAAAGGTACCTCATTTTACCCCACTGTAAACCCCATCTTGCCCCACCCCTGGAACAAGATGGGGCAATTGCAATTTTTTATTTTATTTTTTTTTTCTATTTAGAATATATTTTAAGTTTATTTTTTACAATGGATTATTGATGGATATAATGTAGAGGTTACATAAATAAATTTATGACCAATTTTCTTAAAAAATAAATGTAGATTGTTTTAAACCTTAAGGTCCCCATCTTGCCTCGCCCTCCCCTAATCATTAACAATATGTGGTATCAGATACAAACCCGGAAATATATGCAAACACTGTAATCACAAGTATAACTAAAAAACTGACATTCTTTGGATCACATCGGCACAGGCAACTCCTTTATGAACGATGATTAATGTTACTATCCATTTTAGAGCAAACAAAAATGTTTGTTGTAAAATTATAAAGAAACACATAGAATGGAGTAAGCAACTAATATCAAACTCAGTGCACACGTAAAACTACCTACTTAAAATTTAATAAATAGATCTAGATATTACTTAACAATTTCATTAACTTTATTTATAAATCAGAGCGAACATTATCTCCTGGACCTGGAGGTGGACATGTCAACGATGTTAGTTCACCATGAGGTTCTGATGCAAATCTACCGCTCCTAAATCATAAACATTTCTATCTGATTTACAAATAATAATACTAACCTAGGACCAGCTCTTGGTTTTTTTCCATTTTGAAAATCTTCAATGATGTTTTTCATATCTTCAGGTTTTAGATCCTCCTAGAGTTCAATTCAATAATTACAATTAATTAACAAATGATACATACATAATAATCATCATTAATTTGAACCATGGGTGCATTCACACATGCACCTAAGCATTCGACTTCTGACAAGGTAAACAGTTTATCTTCAGTTGTGTCACCAACATTTATGCATAATTTATTTTTAATAGCACAGACAATATCATCAGAACCTCGTAACCAACATGGAGTTGTAGTACATACTTGTAGATGGTATTTACCGATTGGTTTCCTATTGTCAAAAATTCAATAGGTAATGATTTATATATAAATAACAATTTACCTAATAAACATAGTGTAGAAAGTGGCCACTTCGTAAACACGCATTCGTGGTAATTGTAATATTTCAGCTACTTTATGCATTGCCGATATCGGTAACCAACCATATTGTCGTTGAGCTAAATCTAATAAAGGTATCATAGCTGCTCTTTTATGCCCTTCTGGATATATTGATAATATTGCATCAACCCTCTATAAGCATTATTTTATATACAAATAATTGCAATAAATTCTTATATTAAACCTTTAAATTATCTGGTGTAAATTCAAATTTAATATCAGGATTATCGTCAGGAGTGTCACGGTGTGCAAATAATGCATCATGTTGTAAGGCAGATGAAGTTTGAAAGTTTCGGATTAAGCCTTTCTGCCACTAACAAAAAAAAATCAAAATAATTCATAAATTTGATTATTAAATACTTACAAATCGACTTATATTTTTTAAAGATAACATTATTAACTTTATTTATAATAAATAAGAGGTATTACATAAATGATTGTAATTTAGGTTATATTTTGCAGAGACGTACGTGAACTATTTTAGATGATTTGGTTACAGTAGCGTATATTATCTATACTTCGTTTATTTTCTAAAGGGTTCACGTCATCGACGGAATAAAATACAAGTCTTTGGTTACTTTGACTTATTTAAGATCTAGTTACTTTTTAGTGAAATAAGTTGGCAAAACCGTACACTATACTAACATCGATGCCAAATGTTTTTTGACAACTAATGACAGTTTAATTTACTTTTACGATCGCCAATTTTCCTTTTATATTCATTTTCCATCTTAGCGTAAAAATCTGTTCTTTTCAGAACAAAATTAGCGTTGTTAATTGTATCGTGCTGTTGCGGTGTCAAGTGTTTTTGAATTTATGTTTACTTGCGATAGTAAAGCCAAAAAGCTGGTACAGTGAGAATAATAAGAATGTGCGTGCACGTAATCAATGACGTTTTGTAACTAGCTGATTGTACCAACTGCTTAAAATCTTTTTTTTTGTTGGTTAAAATCATAGTAATCATGTTAATTTAAGACAAAATCTAATAAAATTTACTAATAAAGTTAAATTTTTATTTTAATTATTTTTTCTTCAGACGTCAATAAAATATATTTTAAACTTCACCTACGTCTTATACATCCCTTCGCAGCGGATGCAAAAGTAATGTAAGTTAATAACTCAAACACCCAATTTGGAAAACAATGAAAACAAATTTATTGTTTAGAGTTATAAAGATTAAAGTACAATGATTAAAACTAACATTTTCTCCAAAATAAAATCCGTCAGAGCTAACAGTGGAGGCCTCGCTGCGTTCTAAGGAAATGGTATAATTCTTCCTCTTCTACATGAACTTCTGTACTCGTAGCGCTTGCACTAGGTGCAAACATTTTCAAGGCCGCTTCTTTTTTTGTTGCTAGAGAGTCTTCAATATAACGCTCAGCTACAGTACCGGATTTCCAGCCACCATCCATCCAAGCACATTAAATCTGCGCCGCCGTCCACCAATAGTGTACTTGAGGTTCTTCTTGGACAACGCCTTGTGTATTCTCTATAGTTCGCTAATTTTAAGAAAAAGGTTACCTCCCTAGGAACACTACTTATTTTATGGATTCCCATCACCGCTCTTGAGCATTTTCATTTCCATATTTAAAAAAAAATCGGCGATCATTCATATCTCGTGGGCGAAAAGCAATATATTTGTTATATAAATTCAGGAAAGATTCCCCTACAACTGTAAATGATTTATTTTTTGTTGTTTTGCTATCTGGAATTTTAATATGTAGCAGAGTTTTCAGGTTCTCAATGTCGTCTACCTTCATCTTCACTGGACACACTACGTTCGTCCGCCAAACCTACAGATTCGCCACAAAAAGTGTCACTTTAGGTCCTTATAATAGTATATTCTTCCACGAGCGTATAATGATAGTTGTTATTCACGAGGATAAAGTTCAGGTCACGACTCGCGAAGCGAGGAGTGGCCTGGTTATCCAAGTGAATAACAGCTCATCATACGAGAGTAGAAGACTATACTTCCTCTATGACTACAAATAATAAAGCTTTATAATAAATATGTTATTAAAAAAATATACAATTGCACCCTTTGCACTATTCGACAGTATATTCGAAGAAGTAGTTGGCTCCATTTCTATTGATTGGAGTATTTTCTTCGCAGTGTTCATTTTATTGGTCATGGAATCCTCTATGTACCCTTCAGCTGCTGATGTTCTCTTCCAGCCGCCATGCCTTTTGAGGGCTGTAATATCTCCCCCTGCATCTACTAATATAGTAGCTGAAGTCCTATGAAAAGTATGTCCAGTGTATAATTCAACACTCGGCAAATTTAAATAAGTGACTATTTGTTTTCCCATGAATCCGAATTTATTAATGCCAATGTTTTTTGCACAGTGCATTTTCCATACTGGTAGTTTAAAAAAAAATCTGTTTGCATTAGCTGGACGAAGATTGATATATTATAACAATGTGGTAATGGTATAAGGTATAAAAAGTGTTTTAAATAATTTAATAAAGAAATAGGTAAAAATGTTCTCCAAACAAATCGTTAAACTAACTGGAGATACGAACCATTCACCAAAAATAATGCCGTTGTCCCAGTCGGAAGATTCAAATGGGCCGATTCAATCTTTTGATTTGCTTAATTACCACAAATTCCTGCTTGGTTATTTCCACTTAAATATAAATATAGTAACTGCAATGTAACAATGATAAAAATGAAAGTTATTTTTAATTATGCTCGGAATAACTAAACCGAGTTTTACAATAAAAATTTACCAAAATGTAAAAATAAAAAAAATATACAAACTATGTTTATTAACAGTTAAAATTTAGAATTATATAAAATATATCTTAAAAACTAGTTATAGCCTTAAATTACTAAATAATTGTTATAAATATAAATACCTGTACAAAATATAATAAATCTTCTTGAGAACCCCTGGTATTATAAAAAAATAAATGCGGAAATGCAAACCAAGGTGATGTAATCCTTGTATCAATGTTGCGCAATATCTCGAAATAACAATGCTGTTTGTTGTAAACCTGACCAAAATGGAATTTTCCTTCTTATAAATTTATCTTCATGAAAATGAATAATCCGTTTATTGCATTATTTCGAGAGTTCAAATACAAAATGTGATCAAACTTTAATTCTGCATTAAAAGCACAACGCAATCATAAAATGAAAGCTTACGTAAAAATAGAATTAAACGTGTAATTAAAATGTAATTAAAGTAGAAAAGTAAAAGGAATAAAAGTGAAATAATGTGTAAAAGTGCCATTAAATCAATGGCACTTTTCACAAAATTTAGGTGGAAACCCAAAAAATATGGCTTCCTGCATCTAACAGCGTACCACCAGAAGTGAGAAAAAATGGATGCCTCGAATATCAGACGATGACGTTGCGCGAAAATATTGAGCAGAAAAAAATAATTTAAAGAAGTGGAAGTATAAACCTTTAAGAAGATATGCACTTAAGTTACACCAAAATGCAAATTAAGTTGCCTACTACACACAATTCAATAATAATTAAAAAATTTTCTTATATTTACCACTAAATGAACGAAGAACATAAATTACGGTATATTTTAATACAACTTTGCCTGTAATGGTAAATTTTCGTACAGTTTTTGTTTTCGTATTTGGTATCGTAATTAAATAGGCTGATGCAAGATCTTGGGTATCATCAGTATTCATAGAACGGAGTTCCATACTGCGACATGCGCCCATTATGCCCATTATCAATGCAACCTTAAAAATGTTTTATATAAAAATAACGCACGGCAAATTTGAAGTTATTACCTTTGTTGCAAGATATATATATATATATATATATATATATATATTATCCGGTGCTTCACTAATAAATTTATTTATCTCGTTAGGAGTAAATGGTTTGGATTTCTTCGCGCGATAGCCTTCCGACCGACGTTGCACGAAAGCGCGCAGTTTGGAATAATGTTTCCATAAGTCTGTCATACGTTTCTTTATATTGTTTCCTTGATTTTTCGGGTAACAAATTATTTACAGTGGATTTTGCCGCTTGCAGTATATCAGGCGGTGTGCATGTTTTACTAATGGTGCTTTCGCCATCCGAATTCATTTTGAAAAGAATGAAAGACAAACTGCGGAAATTTAATAATGGCGTCGTACAATTTGAACTTATTTATCGATTGCTAGGTGACGATGCATTGCTAAGGGGATGTGATTGATTTGATTAATATGCGCCCATTGTATTCCACAAATGCAATAATATGATTGGTGTTCAGGTCGTGGATTCCAGTTGAGAATACAACGGGCGTGTAGAATTAATATAATTATTATATATGATGCTTTCAAACAATTCCTAGATTATTTAATAGTCATAGAGAAAGTAATATACTATATCACATTCTATTTTGAATGAAAACGACAAAAACATTTGAAGTTTGGGGTTTATTTTTTCCAGTGTCTTATTAGTACGATTCATTGTATTGCACTTTAATCGACTTAACTGTTTGTTTAAATTTTTAATTCTCGTTTAATTTTTTGTTTGTATTTATAAAAAAAACTGTTCTTGTTACACGTCCAAACCGCACTAGGCGTCGTGTATGCTTACTAATGTAAGCGGGTTGCCAAGCCAGCTAACAGGGAGATGGGCGTGGTCGAAATAATAAGTAAAATGAATGATTAATATGCTCAAACACCTTACACCGATATCCAAACAGCTCAGTCCGGGAAAATATGTCTCTAGGCGCCACCACAATCGAAACTTTGCTAATATAATTGTCTTAAGCTGGATGTTAATTAACCCTACTTGATTGTGGAAAGTAGGATTGTGCTTACTCAGTAAACTCTTACACGAGGGTTCTAAAACAAACACTCGTCCAAAACAATTCAACTCAAACTCCAATATATTTAGTACTACCCAGGTTATTAGAAACTTTTTGAATACACCTCGTATACCAAAACTTCCAAAATAAAGTTTATTACTCAAATTCATTCAATGAACGGTAATTAATTTTTAAAATTCCTAACATGAACGATATCTTTTAAATTTAATTTACTTCTGAATCGTATTTGACATTCGTAAATATGTAAGTTCTCAAAACTCCAACTCTTTTAGTTATGCTTAATGAAATTTTAATTAACAGCTAATCCGTCACTAATGCATTGCGCTAATGAAACTAACATGAAAATTTTGCTATCAACCTGGAAAATATAACTTTTCAGGTTGTTCATTAATCTTAAAATCCAAAATATGCAAAGTTTACATTTTAACTCGTCAAAAACTACTAGGTCACCAATTAAGTAATCGTCACAAATATGTCTCATACCTGGCTGAATAAACAACAAAATAAAAAAAGATAACGATAAATATATATTGTCCTGCATAAAATAATAAACAAATGACAAAGAAACAAACACAAATATATTTACATATACCACTACAGCGTGGTTGAAAATCAAAACCACACGTCACTACCAATTTCTGCAAAATTCTTAATACTACAACAACCAATCAAAACCACATAACTCGAGAACGATTATCTTTTCGCTTCTAAACTAATTAATATTTACTCAACATTACACAAATGAACTAAACAAAGAGATAATCGTGCTTTACTAAATTTTCAAAGTACTTAAATATATCCCTTACTTAAAATTGTCCATTAATCCTACGCTCTTCTTTCTTCTTTCTTCCCGTAAATCAATTGTTTGTAGTCCATTTGTAATCCTTAAATTGCATGAAGGCACATAACCAGTGCTTCACAATTTCACAAACACTTATTCCTTTCTGTACTCACAAGTAGTCCAATAACACGTAATAATCTGTACACGTTTGGTTGCCTATTAAAATTTCTAGCAACCTTTAGGAAAATTTAGTCCTTCCTTACACAAATAAACTTTTAATGTCACATAAAAATTACCTCAACATTGGCTTAATTTATTACGAAAATTTCGTTTACTTAAAGGTGGTCCCATAAATAATTTTAACTCAATGTCGGTACAAGAACACGCGCTGCACTTAACACTAACGTAATAACTGTTAACTTTTTATAAATCTGCTTATGCACTTTTTACTTTCTTGAAAATAAACAAACTAATTTTATCTTCAATCTCAATTTAATTAATTGTTTTATTTATGAATGTCTTATACGATTCATCCCCTTTCGGGTAACGCAGTTGTTTCACAATGACTGCCTTCAATATTATTCACAAATATAACTCCAACTTAACCCATTCTAAACCACACACACCTCGCGCGCGTCTCCCAACATTCACCACAAGCAACAGCCAAAACGAAAAAGCTCCCGTCAATCCCTGACTTTCCTATTTATAACTTCAGTCATCCATCTTTAAACATGTCTTCCTTCCGCGCTATATTCTCCAATAGTATTCATACAAAATTTCATAGTTCCAACTGATGCTACCCTCTATACAACCACGCTCATAACTACAATACATCGCCATATTTGTTTTTACTTACAAATTTTACAATTACTTCATGAAGAAACTATTTCTCGTCACCACATTCATTCAGTAGCCGCTCTGGTCCATTACACAACTTTTAACATTTATCTCCAACCTGCGCTCGATCTGCTTCCGCAACATTTGCAAAAATAAGTACCGTCTAAGGTCTCAAATCCCATATACATACACATATTCTCAAAACAAATTGCACAACATTACGAAAACTTTCTATAACTAACAAATAACATACCAAATCTTTCTCTACATATTTTCTAAAACATTCTACACTTATACTTCACATCTTCTGACAAAGATCACTCATTTATCCTCAAACATTCCATTTCTAACAGTAGCAATACAGTAGCAAGCATTATCGTCCCATCGACAAATTTCTCTTCACATTTACATTCATCAGAATCTAATTATTCCAACACTAAAGTCTCTATAATATTCGAATACACGTATCTACATACTGAATTATATTTCTCCTAAATTTCCAGTGGCGTATCATACACCCACATACATTATGCATACACAAAAAAAAATTTTTTTTTCCGTTCAAACTTAATACACTCGCACTCAAAACACGTCATACACGTCATTATAACATCCTACATACAGGGTGCGTCAACGCAACCTGACATTCTTTTAGGAACAAGCGTGTGTATCATTTCGTGATTATTCCTAGTCTAGAGATATCAATTTATTATAAAGGTATGCCAGCAGAAAATGCTATTGTTTGTTGGGTTGTA
Organism: Vesta saturnalis; assembly: GCA_036346205.1. NCBI lineage: Eukaryota > Metazoa > Arthropoda > Insecta > Coleoptera > Lampyridae > Vesta > Vesta saturnalis. Next base: position 1,020,835 of record JARFJB010001849.1, on the reverse strand, counting down.
TACTTACAAAATTAAAAAGAACTACACATAAACATACTACAAAATTACTTCATGAAAAAGGTATGACGTGCACGCATCTTCTCATTATTTAAAGTTTAGCATCATTAGTACAATACTTAGAACGAGAACGAGATAATTGCTATCCTTTATTACCATTCAGTTCTATTCGAGAGGTAAATATGAAATTTCCATTACTTTTAACAGGAATTCTATTAATTTGTAGCGGGTCGCAGCAGCGTTGAAGTTAAATATTTCGAGTAGAATTTCTCAAGCTGTCAAACAGAATGAAACGTTCGCTTCCCCGGAAAGAAAACGTCGAAATAAAAAAGTAACAGACACAAATTCCTTAAATGTCACATCTATCCGCCAGGCAATATACGGGATGTATTCAAACAGTAAGATTTCAATTGTGGTAACGTATTTATACCTTATTATAAGTTTTTTGTTATGAACAAAATAAGTTCAAAAGTAGATATATACTAAATTATTATTAATTTTATTAAATACATAAATCAAAAGTGTACCTCGAGTAGGATTTGAACCTAGGACCTATACTTTGCTAGAGTACCGCGCTAACCAACTTCGCCATCGAGGTTCAAACCCCAATCGATGCAAACTTTGTCTTTATGTATGTAGAACTGATATAAATTCTAAATATAAATATATTTATAATAAATTATAATTTAATAATAATAATAAATTATAAATATATTTAGAATTTACATCAGTTCTACACACATAAAGACAAAATTTGCATCGATTGGGGTTTGAATCTCGATGGCGTACTTGGTTAGAGCGGTACTCTAGCAAAGTACAGGTCGTAAATTCAAATCTTACTCGAGGTAAACCTTTTATTTATGTATTTAATAAAATTAATAATAATTTTTAAATGTATTTATACCGGATTATTTGTATTTTCAGAGGAGCCTGTAATATTAACAATTATCTATGCCAAACTTCACGCCAGACAAAGTTTGTATTACAAGAAATATATTTTAAATGGACAATAGATGAACCACCCGCAGTTTAATGGGGATACCCGAGATTGCCCAGAAGAGAGTCAATTTTTTAAGAAAATACATTCCGTTAGCGATTCCCATCAATTTGTTTTCTTAGATGAAGCTTGAATTTTTCAAAATTTGGAAGATCATGGCAAGATGGTGAGAAAAGAAGTATTAAAAGCATTAAAACTGACGGCAGAAGGTGAGGTTTATTATTTCTTATACAAATATTACATATTGATGTTGTAGATACATTGTACTGCGCGCGGGCTATGGAAATGAATTCATGTCTGATGCAGATCTCATATTTGTGTTAAAAAGCAGTACTGGTGAACACCATGGGGAAATGAACCGTGAAAACTTTTCACATTGGTTGGAAAATCAATTATTAATAAATTTAGAGAACTCGGTGTAATCGTTCTAAACAATGCGCCGTATCACAAAGCATTGTTAACAAAAATCCCGAACACCTCGTGGAATAAAGCCAATATTCAAACATGGTTTCGCAATAATGCCTTACAATACTGAGAAAATGACTCCAAAGCTGAACTTTTAGTCAAAGTTGCACAGTATGTTTTTCCTGCAATAATTTTGTATTGTCTCATTCTATTTTATTTCTGTTTACAAATAAACCACCGAAAGTTTATGCAGTTGATCAACTTGCGAGCAGTATTGCCGCAGTTTTGCGATTACCTCCCTACTATTGCATTTTCACTCCAATTTATATGGGGCACCACAATAGTAGAACTATTGAAAACAGCCTAAACTTGTGGAGGGAAGCACTTCAAATGGTAACCCCTGAAATTGAAAACGTTGTATTCATCACACAGAAAAAATAATAAACGATTGGTTTGAAAGAGAAAAACAATTAGATATTACATACGATTACATACGATCATTATAAACTTGGGGGAAAAACGACAGTAGTTCTAGTGATTGTGATTAAATGTGTGGAATTTTCCATATTTTGGACACATGATACCAGTGTAATTTGTAATTATTGTATATTGTAGTTATTCTAAAAGTATGGAGCATTAGTGTTTCTGTTGATAGATTGTTATTTTTATCGAATGTTTCCTAATTTATACATTAAATAAAATAATAATAATTAAATTGGTCCATTCTCTTAATGTTAGTTGACTGTATAGTATGACACATGTGTGTTTTATTCTTAGATCATGTATACTCCGGATCTAAGGCTTTATTACATACCTCGCAATACCTTAAAAAGGTTTGGCGAGGACGTGTAATAGTGGCGTCATAGAATTAGGACGTGCAACGCTTTTAAAAATGATTAAACTGTAGTACCTGAAAGATCAATACAGAAGATAGAAATTCTTGTTATCACCAACTTAGAACAAAATAAACCATTTACTACTACTGTTATCTTGTACACGTTTACAGCTTTAATGAAGAAATTTTAACAAATAGATTATAACTTGTAATATTGCGCAAATGTTATTACGTTTAATTTAGCTTTAAGAATGAAAGAAATATTTGTCATAGTAACTACATAGAGATTAAATTAAAGGATTGGTCGAAGACTTGTTTCATTGTGCCTACGTTATATAGGGTTTTCAATGTAAGTTCCGTAGCGCGTCATGAATTTGTGTAAGTAGTGCCAACGTTCTAGATTCTTTCTCTCTTTCTCTCTTTGGATAATTTTGACGTACGAAATAGCTATATTGATATTTTGTTGGATCTAGCTAAATAAATTTATGACGTGAACGGAACTTATATGAAAAACACTACAGCCTCACATCCAATATGAGGTTGAATTTGTTAAAGTATGAAGTCTGTAATATCATTTTTAACTTAATACAGTTTCGTTATATATTTTACAGCGAATCGTTTATTAATGGGAGTTATTAAGCAACTCCAAACTATGCATTAATGGGATATATTAATGAACTATTTTAAATGAAGTTGATAGAAGGCGCTGCATCGAATTGTATGACACATTTAATAATGAATGCATTGCGTCACCGTGAACGATCAGAAAAAAACAGTTCAGGCGTTCCGTACTTTCATTACAAGATGGCAGTCTGGTCGATATAGAGTTTTCCTTTGAAAAAACAGAGAAATTAAAGAATGCGATTTTCTAAAAAATATTGAAACCAACTTTAATATTAATGCGCGATTAACACGTTAAAACATCTTATCGTTAACCAAATTTTACACTACTATTTCTGCTTCTGTTGTTTAAGGCGCCAAAAACAAAATCATGAACTGTAAATGTAAATTCATAATTACATAACACTATAACGTGACGTGGAACATAGGAAAATAAAATTGGAGATCAGTTATTTGTAGATTACTTGTCCCCAGATTCCTCTACAAGAGCGGTAACGGTGTCTATCGAAAGAGGAGTGTAATACCAGTGTTTTGAACGTTCGGTTCGTTGTTAAGTGTAAAAGTGCACTCGTGAGTGAAATAAATAGATGATAAAAAAGTCGCGATTACGGTTGGCTCTTTCTTGCAGTTCTTCGCACCTTTTTTCTTTATCCATTGGCAACAACTCTGGATGGCACTGCTGTTTACATGGACGGTATTTGTGGTTTTTCAGGATTTTCCAAACACACGCATGGGAAACGTTACAGTCTTCTGCTATAACTCTTGTAGAAATTGCCATTTGAGGTGCAATGTTTTAATACATTTAATAGACAGGTTCTCATTTCCGAATTTCTCCTTCGACCATTAGTGCCCAACAAAAATAAAACGCCCTATTATTTTCCGCTACCTGATACACCGTGAAATTGTACATGATGAGCTTCTGCGTGTAGTAGGTCAAAGAAATTTGAGATGAAGGAATCTGCAATACACTCTGTAATACTAAAGTAACTGACATAATAAGGGGTGATTCAAAAAGCGCGCCGGTTTTGAATCGCTCGCTATTTTGTTGTTTGTTGCTTAGCAACATAGTTGTTTATAAAGTTGACATCTGCTAATATTCCGATTTCATTCTGTGTGTCAAAATGGGACGCTTTTCTACTGAACAACGTGTGTTAATCCTGAAAACGTTTTATCAAAACGGAGAAAGTTTTGCAGAAACTGTCCGACGAGTTCGTGCGATTTTCGGGCGTAATGAAGCTCCGAATGAATCAACAGTGCGCAGGCTTATGACAAAGTTTATGGAAACAGGATCAACACTCAACATTAAAAATTCTGGTCGTCCTAGATCTGGCCGGTCTGTTGAAAACATTGCTGTAGTTCGTGATAGTGTCAATAATAGCCCACAGAAATCTTCATTGCCATCCCTACAAAATCCAATTAACCCACGAACTTAAGGTGCCCGATCACCAAAGGAGACGAGAATTTGTTGACTGGGTTCTGAGAAGACAACAGGAGGACGACGGCTTTGCGAGGAAAATAATTTTCAGCGATGAGGCCCACTTCCATTTAAATGGATTTATCAATAAGCAAAACTGCCGTATTTGGGGATCAGAAAATCCTCAATGGATTCATGAAAGAGAAATGCATCCGCAGAGAGTGACGGTTTGGTGTGGATTTTGGGCGGGTGGGGTCATCGGTCCTTATTTTTTTGAAGAATAGGCAGGACAAGCTTTAACAGTTAATGGAGACCGATACCGCACGATGATAAGGGAGTATTTTTGGCCTCATATCGATGCAATGAACATTCAGCAGTTATGGTTTCAGCAAGATGGGGCCACATGTCACACTTCCGCCGAAACCATTGCATTGCTGCTTGAGAAATTCCCGGATCGGCTCATCTCACTTCGTGGTTACCAGCAATGGCCACCAAGGTCGTGTGATTTAACCCCATGGGATTTTTTTTCTTTGGGGTTATTATGATTGTGGATCTGAACAGGCTAAATTAGGCCTATCGTGCTAAAGCACTCAGGAACACTTAGGAGGATGGATAGAGGGATAATGAATTGCCAATAGATGCCTATGAACAGCTACCTTAAATTTTCCCATATCATAAGTGAGAGGAAAACAGGAACTAGGGAGATCATTCCAGAGTTTAGAAGCCGTGTAGAAAAATGTGGATTGCGCCAGTTTGGTACGACAAGTGGAGATTTGTACTGCATACTGATGATGTGAATGAGCGAACCGAGTGTTTCTCGCAAAGATAGCCGAGATGGTATCAAAGAATATTGTTTCTTCTTATTGTTAATTTCAGTGGACTGTTAACTTTTATATGGTTGAAGGAATTGAAAACATCGTTATTTGTAAACTTAACTTTATTACATTCACTACAGACGGTCTTCAACCAACTACTCACATTACCCATTGAGGGTTTTGCAAGGGTGCAGGTAGCGTCCGCTTAGTTACCACTTGTGGGATACTTCGTGGAACTACCTAGCAATAATCCATGGCCGTAACATACCGGCCGCCTTGAACAATGTTAATACATTTTCAATACATTACAAATAAGCTACCCAGATGAAACATACTAGACGATAAGTAGAATAAAATACATAATATAAATGTTATTAAAACGCTAATAGAATATAGTAATATAAATTTCGAAGTGTTTACATATTCAACTAACTGCTCGAATTGTCTTCACTTGGAAAAATACACAGTTTCGATACCGGTCGTTTCACTACCCTTTTGTTCACTAACACCGATACAACGCGCACAATTTTATCACTCCCCGGATGCAGCTCCGTGATGCGTCCCATGTGCCATTGTAAGGGCGGTGTATTGTCTTCTTGATGAGAACGATGGTCCCGACATTTAATTGTTGTTGGGCACCTTGCTTCCATTTGCTTCGGGTTTGAAGTTCTCCTAGGTATTCTCGGTGCCAACGTGCCCAGAAGTGCTGAACGATTTTCTGTAGCTGTTTATATCTTTTAATCGGTTTTCTCTTATGTCCATGTAAGACTCTTCCGGCAGTGCAGTTAATGAGCGGCCCAACAGGAAATGTGCGGTGTTAGTGGGGTTAACTCATCGGGTGTGGAGGAGAGGACATAGAGGTCTGGAGTTAAGGACTGCTTCAATTTGAATTAATACGGTCGTGAACTCTTCAAAGTTTAAATGTGACTCTCCCATGACCCGTTTTAAATGGTATTTTGTTCTCTTTACATTGGCTTCCCAGATACCTCCAAAATGAGGTGCTCTGGCAGGAATAAAATGCCACATAATGTTTTCCATTGATAAATAATTGTAAATTGAATGTGATTCGTTTTTTAAAAATTCTTCAACTCTCTTTAATTCAGCACTTGCGCCAACAAAATTCGTGCCATTGTCACAAAATATATTTGCTGGTTTACCCCTCCTACCAATAAATCTTTTTAACGTGGCAATAAAACATTCTGTGGTTAGGTCTGAGACTGCTTCAAGGTGTATCGCCTTTGTCGAAAGACATATAAACAGACACATACCCTTAATTAGTTTGGCACCTTGAAGCTCTAGTGTTTCTGTCCCTCAATTGAAATGGTCCTATATAATCGCAGCCTGTATTGAAAAATGGAAAATGTTGACTCACTCTATAGGAAGGCAAATTACCCATGAGATTACTGGCTAAGTTAGGTGGGTTTACTCTAAAACATTTTATGCATTTTTCACCACGGCGCGACATGCATTACGCCCGTTTAACGGCCAAAATTTTTCGCGAATTGAAGCGAGCAACATTGTTGGACCGCAGTGTAGTAGCTTAATGTGTTCCTGTTGCAATGCTAAAATGGTTAAGTGATGGTTTCGAGGCAGAATCATAGGGTGCTTTTATCGTCTTTACAATTTGCCGATTGTATTCTACCCCTACCCGAATTAATCGATTTTATCTATAAACGGATTTAAACTTAATAATTGACTCTTTTGTGCAATCGCCCGTTTATTAATAATTGCTCATAATCTTGTGGAAATTCTTCCTTTTGGCATAATCCAACGAGACTCCTTAAGGAGTTTTGAAGTTCGTCACTCGTCAAAATTCCCGTTATCTTACATAATCCTTTAGCCCGTGCTTGTACGTTAAAGATGAATCGTAGAACATATGCAACTGTTCTTTGAAGTTTTGTCATTGACGAAAAACGCTCAAAGTCAATAACATTATTGTAAATAGCGAGAATTGCTATGACGCATTGCTCTGGAGTACCTTGTGGAGTTACATTCCATTTAGTTATTGGTAAATCTATATGGTTTTGTAACCATATTGGCCCTGACCACCAAAGACTGCAATTTTCTAGCTCTTCAACATCTATGCCACGTGAAATTAGGTCGGCTGGATTGTTTTTTGAACTGACATGGCGCCACTCACTTATGTCGGTCAAACCCTGAATCTCACTGACTCTATTGGCCACAAGGTTTTCCATTTATTTGCAGTTCCTTGTATCCAACAGAGTGTCACTTCAGAGTCTGTCCAGAAACATATCTTATCAAATTTCAAATGCATATCGGTCCTTACCCTATCGGCCAGTTGTGCCGCTAAGAGCGCTGCGCATAGTTCTAGTCTTGGCAGTGTTAATTGCTTGACGGTGCTACGCGTGATTTTGCTGTCAACAATCTACACTGGAGTTGACCTAAATTATCCCTACTGCGTAAATATACGCAAGCTCCAAAGGCTCTCTCGCTGGCGTCGCTAAACGTGTAGCTCGACATAATTATAATCTGGAATGAGCACATCGAGGAATTTTTATTAACTGCACCTTATGTAAATTGCTTCTAAACCCTTCCCACATTGTGTACAAATTTTGAGGAATTGCCTCATCCCAGGAAAGGTTCGCTTGCCATAATTTCTGTATTAATATTTTAGCTATTATTATTACTGGTCCCAAAAGGCCTAGTGGATCATAAATTTGCGAAACCATTGATAGTATGGTACGTTTTGTGATTACGTTCTTGTTAGCATTATTGGAAATACAGTACTGAATTAAATCTTGTCTTGCATTCCAAGCTATGCCTAGAGCCTTGTTTATATCATTGTCCCTATTGGGAGCAGGTTTGCATCAAGATTGTCATTCACGCGAAATTGCCTACTTAATTGCGCGTTATTTGATTGCCATTTTCGTAACTCAAAACCCCGGAAGATAGTATTTTGTTATCTCGTTCTGTAATTGCAAGATCTTGTGTCCCGACTCACTTCCAGTTATTAAGTCGTCCATATAGAAGTCCGTCTTTATTACACTACTTGCCTCGGGAACCTGTCCTGATTTTCGAACGCCAACTGATGTAAACACCGCACGGCAAGATATGGTGCTGAGGCAGTACCGTAAGTAATTGTATTTAACTGATAGCATTTAAGCTCTTCCTCGAGTCTGAGCGCCAAAAGATTTTTGCAAGGACCTCTGTGATTTATCTACAAGTATCATACGGTACATTTTGGAAATGTCTGCCGTCATTACATACTTATATTTTCTAAATCGTAGTACTATTGAAAGAAGATCATTTTGAATTGTTGGCCCTACATACTGAACATCATTTAAACTTAAACCATTGTCGGTTTTCATGCTAGCATCGAATACCACACGAAGCTTAGTGGTAAGGCTAGACTCGCGAATAACTGCATGATGTGGTAACCAGTAGCTAAATTTATCTTCAGCATTGTCTGTAATTTCTGTCATGTGACCTAACACGAGATATTCATGCATAAATTTGGAATAATCTGTACGTAATTGTTTATTTCTCATTAATCTGCGTTCTAACGAGTAAAACCTATTAAGTGCTTGCTCTTTGAATTGCCTAAATCGTAAATATTGCCTCGTAATGGGATTTTTACAATAAATCTGTTGTCGCTATTACGTTTTAAATTATTTATAAAATGGTTTTCGCAAAACTGTTCTGCATCGGATAACCTTGGCTGGGCATTGATTTCTTCAATTTTCCAAAAATTGGTTAGTGTTTTATCAAGCGTTTCATGGTCGTAACCCCGATCGCACAACAACTGATTGATTTTATTGATTGCTCTGCGTCTCCTACCCTTCCACCTACAACCCATCCTAATCGCGTCTTTTGTATTGTTAATTCACCTAATTGAACTTGCCCAACGCACATTAATTGCCAAAATATTGACGAGCCTAAGAGTAGATCGACAGGTCCGGCCTTATGAAAATTAGGATCTGCTAAGTTTAGATTGTTGGGAATCTTTATATTATTTTTATTAAAGCTAATAATAGGCAATTCGTCAGTAAAATTGGATAAAATCAAGCATGAAATGGTATTCTTGTAGGTTTTGTTAAGAGATAACAATTTTAAATTCACGTATGATTGAACAGTAGTTTTGATTTACCTACCCCAGAAATTTCAAAATGAGTTTTGTTAAGTGCTAGACCTAATTTTTGCTAATCCTTCGGTAATAAAATTACTCATTGAACCGTTGTCAAGAAGCGCGCGGCATTGATGTAGGTTACCTCGCGAGTCTTGTACGTTAACTAATGCTGTTGATAATAGAACTTGTGATTTGAGCGAATTATCAGTGGTGTGCAAAACGCTCACTTGATTTGATTGTGTATTGTCTATCGTATTTATTGTAGTTTCAGGATTGTTACTCACGGGATCGCTATTATTTGAAACGTTTTCATCATAAGTGTGATGAGAAGTATTTGGATTATTTGAATTATTAGAATTGTCTAAGTGTAATAAAGTATTATGGCGTCGACTGCATTTACGACAACTAGACGCAGTGCAGTTTAGCGTACCGTGATTAGGTCGTAAACAATTATAACAGAGCCGGTTCGCCTTTGCTAAGTTAATCCTTTCCTTAGGCGACCTTCTAAGAAATGAGTTGCATTGAAATATTGTATGTGCCTTCTTGCATATGTAGCAAGTTGCTGAAGTTGAGGGATTAGGATCGGATGATTCATTGGTTGCAACGTTCGACACATAACTGTGTGCCTTTACCTTACCCTTTCTTTCGAGATTTGTTTTATCTGTTTGATTTAAACGAATTTTTCTAATACCTCACATCTCTGTTTTAAAATTTATTAATGTCATTCATGGACGCAATTTCACCTTCCTTTTCAAACAATTCCCACTCTCGCCGCGTAGATTGATCTAATTTGGATGTCAACATATAAATGATTAAAGTGTCCCAAGCTTCTACCGGCTGCCCTAATGTTTTAAACAACGCAAATGCTTTGTGAACGTATCGAACATATTTCTTAAATCGATATGAGACTCCTTTGTTAAAGACGAATATTCGACAATTGATCGAACGTGACTATGAATTATCAATGATTTTTGCTCGTACCTTTCACTAAGCATTTTCCATGCGATTTCATAGTTTTCCGCGGATATTTGCATCGATTCAATGATATGCAATGCATCCCTTTGTAAACATGACCTTAAGTAATAGAATTTTTGTATAGATGAAATACCCTCATTATCATTTATTAGAGCCTTGAAGCAATCTCTAAATTCAACCCATTCCTCATATTTTCCTGTAAACCTTGGGAGATTTATGGTAGGAAGTTTAATTTGTTGCAATGTTTGATTCAAGCCGACAGAGGAGACCGCAGACGGGGTATCTGAACGCCTTGAATCCTTATACCTTCATTTTGTTGACGCAATGACTCATTGTAAGAAGAAATTAAATGTTTAATGTCCCTCATTAGTGAATAATAACTTGTTTCGAATTGATCGCGTTCCATTTCGTCAATGGCGCCTGGTGGATCACTAAACAGTTCAATTTCTTCTTGAATTGTTTCAAATTTATTAAAAGTAGCGTCAATTTTTCTATTCTAATATTTAGTTCGGCCACTACCCTTGCATCAACATCGGCTTGACATATTTTATTGACATATTGTGCGGCTCTGCTAATTGAAGATTTTACATTACCGCGTTGAGATTTCAATTTAGCCAAATCCGCCATTGTAATTGTATTTATTGCAAATCGCAACAGATATGTAAATTGAACAAAGTACCAACGTAAAA